>OX451736.1:1080999731-1081535972 GCA_948472305.1 Vicia faba | reverse complement strand
TATAATATATATATATATATATATATATATATATATAGATATATATATATATATATATATATATATATATATATATATATATATATATTATATATATATATCAAATAGGTACATGAAGAGGGAGATAAGACCGGAAGATAGATCCTAGAGAAAAACTATCTATTAATCAAAATAATTGCTCCCTAAGAAAAGAGTGGTTCTCTCAAGTATAACAGATGGACTTTCCATCAAATGCACCAATCTTCTCATTTGTCTACTATTTATATACATTATAAGAACAACACAAAAAATAAAGTTATATGACGTATAAAAGTTCAATTTAGTTGTTAGTTGGTTAGAGATAGATAAATATAAATAAACCATACAGTGGTGAAAGAGAAGGAAATAGCTAATTCACTTGCTCGTGGCATAAAAACCAAATAGCTGATTAACTTGCTTTGACATTAAAAGAAATTATAATATTCTAGTTCCTTCCAAAAATATGACATATAATTAGACCACCTACTTGCTAATTATAGACCAGTATGTGATGTGTGTGCATAAGCAAAATCAACATGTTATCTTCAAGATAAAGCTTCAAGTAACATGTATCTACAATACAAATAGAATAGTAGCATGTATCTACATCTTATTCAATGGAGGGATGTAATCAAGGTCTGTTACACCAAGTGAATCATCATCAATATCATTATTTACATGATTGGATATAGCACCAAGAGCTTCAGTTTCAACATCTATGGGAATATCAAAATCTACAGTTCCATCATCTATATTATTTTTGTATAAGTAGCATTACCTATCATGAATTAAGAATGAGATTTCACTTACTCTCATTGATTTTCTCTCGTTGCTCTTCAACCTTAGCTATATCTGAATTTCTCATCCATTGCCATGCCCTAACCTGTACCATCAACCATCTCTCAACTATTACCACATGAATTAAATACAATAGAAATAAACAATGATGACAATCAATAAATCACAAAATATTTTCTCATTCACTTCCAAATATAGGGGTGTCAATCATATTTGTATTTATTAATATGTTTTTCATGAGGCATCTCCAATACCTTTTGAAGAATAAGATAAATAGTAGAATACTTCAACTCAAAAATTGACATAAAGTTGCGGACTTGCAGTTAAGATTTAACTATGTTCCCTTTCACTTTTGCCATTCAACCTTTGATTTCAGCTCTAGAGTCAGAAGCCCAAAGAATTGTTATCTCAGGTGGCTGCAACAACATATATAGACTAAACATAATTAAGGGTCAAAGTTTACATGATGGATTAGGCCAGCCAAGACGGTGCTAACTAACAATGAAGAAAATTTATGATTTGCAGTAACTACATACAAAATCAAATGTATGATTTCTTCATTAATTTAATTTCATTAATAATTTATCATTTATACAATTTTCCCTCCCTAAATCCATTGCAATTAGTGAGGAATTTATTTCCCTCACAAATTTCAGTCTCTCACAAATTTCAGTCTCTAATTTATTTTTTTTAGTAGTGTGATTTTAGATATGAGATGATCAACGGATCCAGAGCGATGTAGTTGTGTGACCGGCATCTAAATCTTTTAGTATCATAAATTTAAAATGTAAATAATATAAATGAAACGTGTGACTAAATTAATTATTTTATAAAATGTATATATATAATAAAAATGAATATATAAAATGATTAAAACTTACACATGCGGTGATGTTTGTTTTTGTCCCTCTATGAGAATCGCCCAGAGAAGAACAATATTTGAAATTGTATCAGAGAGTGTAAGAGTTTGTATTAGAGTGAGTGAGGATTGGTGATGCAAAACAAGTGTCGGAGGCGCCATATTTATAGGCGAATTTGTATAGAGGTGAGTTAATGAGGTGATTGGGGGTTGTGTGTATGCAGAAAACGTGTCATCCATGCGCCAAGTGGGATGGCGCCTACATGCAACATAGACTGCATGTGTCATTCAAAGTGGTGTGGAACAGGCATTGTAGGTGGCAGCCCTAGGCGCAACGTAGGAAGCATGCAGACTGCGTGATAGGCCTAAAAGGGATGTGACATCCCACTTGGCGCATAAGGCCAATATTAAGTGGATGTGTCATTCCACTTGACGCCTGCTTGCGGAGCAATTTTGTTTTGTTCAATTGAACTACACCTTATTTATTCTTCTATAGGCACCTTATGTTATCAACACTCAAACAAAATCTCACAGACTCAAACACTCAAACACGCAAACAAAATGTCATTTGTACCACAATATATTATCAGTGCACATTTCAATGGTGAGATGTACAATTGGGATGTTTCTGGATTTTTATTTAGAAGCACTGATAAAATCTGATTTTGTTTAAACAGAAAAGAGAATTTCTCGTATTTCAAAAAATGACTAGAGGTCAAACTTGAATGAGGTCCACTGTCACACATCTTCTACCAAAATCCGGTTTTTTTAGAACCAAATGATATTTTATAAGATAGAAGTTCAAGATGACGAGGAGCTTCAAAATATGTTTTCTACTCACGAGTATTCTGGGTACGACTCGATTGAGTTGTGCATTGTGCTCAAGGAGCCTTAGTTGTCATAACCAACTGAGTCACAAGTGGTTGATCCCATCGAAGACGAACAAGCTGAAGTAGATGCGCTATCTGAAATACCTCTAAATGAAATCTACACACCACATTCTCACATGACAAACTTCAACATGGGCGGAAATGAACCGTCATGAGATGTTTTTTTAACCCGTATATGCAGTCAGATGAAAATTTAAAAGAGAAAGACAAATTTAGTTCAAAAGAAGATTGTGTGTAAGCTATAAAAAAGTTTCACATGATAAACTCTGTCGATTTTAAGGTAGATTGAGTAAATCCATATAGGTACAAAATCAAGTGTGTCCATCCAGATTGTATGTTTAGGTTCACCATATCATACTGGATGAGAAGTGATTGTTGGGTGATAGGGTTATATCCACCCACACTTGCATTAATTCTATTTAATCAGAAGATCATCGTAAACTAAGTTATGGTCTAATATGTTAGGAAATCTTACCTCTCGTCAGCAATGAACCGTCATTGAAGGTGAAAACCATAATTTCTCATATCACTACAGTATACAATTATACTCTGTCATACATAAAGGTGTGGTTAGCAAAGACCAAGGCGATTGAAAAAGTATATGGAAACTGGGAGGATTCATACAAAGAACTACCGTGCTATCTGCATGCACTTCGCACATATGCTCCTAGAATTGTTTATATTATGGTAACATTGTCGGTGTATGCCCCAAACGGTACTTGTGTCAACGAAAATGGAATATTCAGTCGCTTGTTCTGGACTTTTCAACCTTGCATCACAGGGTTTACATCCTGCGAACCTATTATTCAGATAGATGGAACATAGTTGTACGGGAAATACAAAGGCACGCTACTGATGGCAGTTGCACAAGATGGCAACAATAACATTTTCCCAATTGTCTTTGCTCTAGTCGAGGGACAGAATGGTGGTGCTTGGAGTTTTTTTCTCAAGAATCTCCGAACACACGTGGCTCCGTAACCTGGTCTTTGCTTGATCTCCGACTGACATGCTTCTATTGAGAGTGCATATAATAATCCTGCAAATGGTTGGCATGACCCCCTTCTACGCATGTCTACTAAGTTAGACATATCGTATAAAATTTCATGTAGGAGATCAAAGAGAGGGATCTTTGAAAAACAATTATGAACATGGGGTATGCATTAACAAAATCTTCGTTCAAACATTATCGCAACGAGATCAGATTGTCAAATCTAGATGCAGGTAGGTATATAATATTCCAGTGGAGAAATGGACAAGGTCATACGACAATGGACAACGATGGGGCCACATGACAACAATCTTATTGATTCAATGAACTATGTACTCATAGGCATATGAAACCTCCTAGTAATAACTTTTGTGAAACCAACATATTTTAGGATTCCTTCGTTGTTTGCAAAAAGACGTGAAATATGGAACGCGATGTTACAATCGGAACAACTATGGAGTGAAAGCTGCATGAAATTTATTAAGGTAGAAAGTGCCAAAGCCAACACCCATATATTATTATTTCTTATGGGCTTAACTTAAAGTGTTGTTGGTAGTAAAATATGTGGTGTGAATATTAGGCCCAATAGAATTAATAATAGAAATTATATGTTAAAGTTGAATAAGAAGGAATTAGGTTTTTGTCAAGTAGAAGAGAGAATAAGAAGTGGCTGTAAAGAAAATAAGGGTTTTAGAGAAAAGAGAAGAAGAATGAAGGTTTGGAGCTATGGCAGCAGCGGGTTGCAATCAGAATTATAGAGCGATCTCCAATCTGAGGTAAGGGTGGGGTTTCTTATCCTATAAGGGGGCATATGATATTTTGTATGTGGGAATTAGTATGTGGGATTATACTATTTTGTTGATTTGTGTTGGCTTGTGTTGTTGTGATAATAATTGATCTGATTATAGATTTTTCAAAGAATAGGTGTGTTGTTGTATTAATAATTGATTTGATTATAGAATTGTCAAAGAATAGGTGTGTTGCTGTGTTATAACTTGTCTCTGGAATGAATTTGGTATCGCTAGACAGTATAGCAGGAAATTTATTGAAACAGTATCGAAAATGAGAAGAAGAAATAAAAATGGTCTGGGGTGGAAGTGTCGTTCGGAACTTGTTGTGTGTGGGGGGATGTCGTTCGGCAGCCTTGAGAGAAAGGGAGGGTGTCGTTCGGCACTAGGGTGTGTTGTACCCCAAAATTTGCCCTCCCATTTCTCATTGATTTCTCACCACAAAGCCCTTGAAGCTCAAGATCCAGTTAGGGTTTCATCTGCTTAAGACCTCTCCTTGCACTATTGACTCAAATTAGGGTTTGTGTTTGCACAAAGATGCTTTGACCTAAAATGCCCAAGATGACTTTCATGCTTCATATTGGACTCCCAAGTTTACCCATATCAAGTTTCAAGTCTTGATTCCAAGTTTTGCCCAGTCAATTGGACAGTTGACCTAGAAATCAACTGTATTGGGGAAAAAGTCAACTGTGGCCAATTGACAGTCAAACCTCATGAAATTTGACCCACATCAACATTATGAACTCACATGGACCATTTGATCAAGTTTGGATCACAATTCCACAAGAAATTTGATCATATCACCAAAAGGGCAAAATGGTCATTTTTAGGGTTTTGACTGCACAAAGGCAATTTTTGACTGTTTGACCTAGCCAATGGCAAACCAAGCTCACACATGGACTCAAGGACCCCATGGAGTTATCTTGACATGATCAACAAATTCAAAAGATCCCAAGTACACAGGATTGACAGTTGAATTTCCCAGTCAATTGATCAATTTTGACTGTATACTGAAAAGTCAAACTTTGACTTTTTGATCAAAATCAAGAGTCAAGATTCATTTTTCATCAAAACATGCTAAATCATGAAACTTGTTCACCAAGAAATCACAAAATGCAAATTAGGGTTTAAAATGGAATTTTTCATAACTTAGAATTTTTCTAAGTTATGAAAAACCCAAATTTGCCCCACTTTTTCACCATGATGCATTTGGATTAAAACAAAAGTCCAAACATGAAAGTTGTAGTTTGTTGCATAATCTACAACTTTGATTCACAAAGTTTTCTCATTTGAAGCTTGCATCTCAAGTTACAAATTTCTGAATAAGGGCACTAAACCATTCTTAACTTAGTGAAATTTGACCTATTTTGACAAGGTTTTCTATCCAACTTCAAGACCATTTTCCATACACTTCCACTTGTAATTTCAAATTGCATTTCAAAGATGGATTGTAGTATACATTCCAAGATTTCCAAAATGTCCAAGAACTTCTCAAACAACCTCATGGTTAGGGAGAATCGAATTTCACAATATAGCAAAAACTCACTTTTGAATTGGCCATTTTTTTTTTCATGTTCATAAGTTATGCAAACTTCTCAAAACCAGCATGCCCTTGATTACAGGTCCTTAAACCAAGTTACACTCAATAATTTAATGCTTGTTCATTGTGTCAAAGTGTTATTCTATGAGCTCAAGTATTGTATACAAGTTTAATCTATTTTTAGATAAAGTAAACTATCCATTTTTGCAAAAGTCCACTTTATGTCCAATTGGTAAATCAAGCAAGTACAAACCAAATCTCTTTGGCACAAGATTATGAACAAATTACTCTGATCAAGAGAAGCTTTGCAGCAGGATTAGAGGTCCCCTACTGACCTAAAACACCAACTTGCATTTTGTTGCTTAAAGGTTAAGAAACATTGCATAACTAAAAAAAGTTCCATCTCAGCTTACATACACAAGAACAAAGTTATCAAACACATTACACACATCATAACCAAGCTATTGCACGAGCCATTTACCTCCCAAACATCATC
Source organism: Vicia faba (assembly GCA_948472305.1). NCBI lineage: Eukaryota > Viridiplantae > Streptophyta > Magnoliopsida > Fabales > Fabaceae > Vicia > Vicia faba. The sequence goes on along the minus strand of OX451736.1, from coordinate 1,081,529,595 downwards.
AAACCAAAAAACACCATCAAACTGCAAAAACAGAGTTGCCTCTGCAGTTTGAGTGCCAACTTCTATTCCTCTCAAGCATTCTTGCCAAAACCAGTTCACATACCTTCCATACCATCTATGCAAGCTAACCAAAAGCAAAGGCACGATCTGTAATCACTCTAACCACTTCCACCATTTTCACATTTCTGATTTGCAGGTGAAGTTCTCTAGCTCGATTCAGAAGCTTTCAAGACAAAGTAAACATTGGAATAGCATCCCTGGACCTCAAGGAAGCTTTTCCAATCATCACCTTGCACTGAAAGTTCTTACATCTCCAGATAGAACTTCAACTGAACAGGTAGTTTTTTGAATTCGTATCTCTCTTATTAGGCATCATTAGCTTTAAGTTTGTGAATAAACAAGGTTCTACTCATGCCACTGAACATGTCCATGTTTTTACTTTTCATTTCTTTTGCTTGAGTTGTGAGAATTTGGAGTTTGAAAATGGCAGAAAAACTAGGTTAGGATTTGGGGGAGGAGAAATTCTCCCTCATCTTAGAGAGTTAGATCAAGTTATGCATATGGTTAGAATCGTGGTTTCATGCTTAACATTTTTTGTGTTGGAAGTTTGTTCAAAAAATCAAAGAATCAGGATGTTCAAGTGGAGCTCTTGGCGCGCGTTTTCTGAATAATTTTTGTTCAGAGGTTGAAGAAAGGTGACTTTGGGCTGGGCTTGCTTCTGAGTTACTTTTCACACCACCCTTTTTGGTTTTGCACCCCTGAGCCCATTTGCTTCATTTTTAATATTTTTGACTTTTGCCTTTTTTTGATTGGTTCATTTATTTTTTCTCAGCATATTAAAAACATAAAAATATTTTTCTCATCATTTTTTGAATTTATTGAATATTTATTTGATTATTTCTTTTGTTTGTACATAAATAAATAAATATACATATATACCTTTTTTAAAATATTAAGATAATGCAAATATATTTTTTATACACTTTTATTTTATTTTTACTTCATGAAAATATTTTGTATAAAAAATACCCTTTTTTATTTTTATATTGTATAAAAAATACCCTTTTTTATTTTTATATTAAGTATTATTAATTAAATAATACATATCTTGTAAATAATACTTAATATATATATATATATATATATATATATATATATATATATATATATATATATATATATATATATATATATATATATATATATATATATATATATATATATATATATATATATATATATATATATATATATATATATATATATATATATATATATATATATATATATATATATATATATATATATATATATATATATATATATATATATATATATATATATATATATATATATATATATATATATATATATATATATATATATATATATATATATATATATATATATATATATATATATCTTGTATATATACATTTAGGGTAGAATGCCAAAAAATGTACATATTTTATTTTTTAATATTTAATACTAAAAAAGGCCTTTTTTACAAATACACCATATTTTATTTTATTTTTGTATATAAATAATAAATATTATATGAATTGATTAATTAATGCATTTTGTTTAATAGAATTAGGGTTTTTGCCCTAAATTCAAAAATACTCCAAAAATAGTATCTTTTTATTTTCTTTTTATTTTTACATAAATAATACTTTCTTTCATACACATACCAAACATTTTTGCATCTTACATATTTTATTCCATTTTTATTATTGTACATTAAATTGTATAAATTCAAAATTGATGTAATAGTTTTAGGTTTCAATTTTTTTGTCTAAATATCCCCATTTGAAACATTGTACCCCCCTCCCCATATCATTATGTTGTAATAGCGTAGGATTTTAAATTTCGCACTTCTATCGCTTTCTAAACATACTATGCTAGAATTAGGGTTTTGTATGCGAATAAAAATGAACAAAATAGTTGGACCTAATACAAGATAAATGAGCATAAAAAATGGACAACACATCTCACACTTGCACCCCTAGGGTACTCCACTTTGTTGCCTTCAAATAATTGGGCCATGTTGCATGTTGAACTTCTTTGGGTAAAACAAATGATCAAATGATCATAGTCCCTCAAAATGTTGCTTAAATGAATGATCAAGTCCCTTTTTAAAGAAAATTGCCCAAAGACATTTTAACACTATTGCAACTATGGTCTAAACGATGACCCGCGCCCGTCCCTTTAAATCTCCTAAAACAAGATTGTCCACCAAATGCAATGGTGGAACAAAATTGTCAAAAGGGTTAAAACATAACAAAAATCTTTGAGAACTTTAGGGTAGATAGCTCTTAAGTACTTGTCAACTTGCAAAATAAAGCACTTGCCTATTTTCAAACCACACTTCACAAACACTTTCAAAACAAACTTTCAAAAACCTTGGAACATCTTTTCAAAAAGACAAACACCTTTTGTAAAACATTCGAGTAAAGAATTGTTATAAGGGTAGCCTATACAAGGCATCTTTTTTCAAAACATTTTCAAAACCACACACCAAGCACCATTTCAAACAATTGAAGACCAAGGCAAGTTGATCTAAGCAAGTACCTAAGAGCCCATGGATAACCATGGATAGAAAGGGTGCTAATACCTTCCCTTTCTATAATCTACTCCCCGAACCCAAGAAAAATCTCAAAGGTTTTTGCTGTGCTTTTTAAACCTTTCCTTAGGATAAAATAAAAAGTCGGTGGCGACTCTTGCTCAACCGAAACATTTGCGAAAACAAACGCAAAACCATAGTCAGTTCTCCCACCGTATCACAGAACTGGCGACTCTGCTGGGGACAATTTTTAAAGTGGAGTAACCTTAGGGTTTAGATCACCCTCTTGCATGACTAATTGTTTGATTTGCTTGCTTTATACTTTGGCTCTATTGTTTGGGTTTACAATCCTCCACCCGGATTTTGGGAAACATTCATAGATAGCAATACGTTGTGGAAACTGTGCGGGGTATACCGACACGGTCTAAGCAATAGCTATATTGGTGCGACATATTTGTGAGTACTGGTAACCCTTGAGTTCAATCAAGGAGAGTACGGGGCCGCTGAGTGATGTCACTAAGCACTAATGACCTAGAACCTTACTTGACCATCTTGGCCTTTTATTAGGGGTAGTGAGATGACCGGCTTTGGTGCAGTCCGAAGTTGGTAGATACTCGATACTACACTCATTGAGGGTTGTTTTCTTGGAATATTTTGGTCGCTAGTTAAGTGGCTAAACCAAAACAATGAACATTGAAAACAATCCCGTGATATTGAGTTCCTTAGAACCCGGTTACTATTTATAGGACAGGTTTTTAAGCCAACTACACTCAAGAGGGTACTTACCTATGAAACCCCATGCAAGCCTGAAATTAGGGTTTGGTGTGATTTGCTTGTACATATGTTTTGTGCATACATCATAAACATCATAAAACATCATATGCATTCACTAACCATTTCAAGGGTTTTGGATCTTCATCTTTGTTCTTGTTTTGTAGGACATGGAAATTCCTCGCAGAAATACCATTCAAGTCAACCTTGTGAGAATCTCTCCTCAACTCAAGGAGATCACCTCAAGAATTCCGGAAAATTCATCCTTCAGTGAAAGACATGGTAGATTGCTCAGCCTTGTCAACACCAACATTGAAGAAGACATGATGAAAGTGCTATTCCAGTTCTTTGACCCTCTTCACCACTGCTTCACTTTCCCTGATTATCAGTTGGTACCCACTTTGGAGGAGTTTTCTCAACTCCTAAGAATCCCTATCCTTAATCAACTACCCTTCAACGGTACGGAAAAGGAACCAAAGCCGGAAGATGTTGCTCGAGCATTACATCTACAACCATCCGACATCAAGGGGCATTGGGAAACCCGAAGTGGCGTCAAAGGGTTCTTAGCAAAATTCTTGTTTGAGAAGGCACAAGAATGTTGGAACTCATTGGACCTATAAGCCTTTGAAGAGATTGTGGCACTCCTTATCTACGGGTTGGTCTTGTTCCCAAATCCTGACCAATTGGTAGATGTCAACGCCGTCAAAATCTTCTTGTCCAGAAATCCAATACCAACATTGCTTGGGGACATCCTTCACTCATTTTACACACGAACAATGAGAAAGAGGGGTGTTCTCATGTGCTGTACTCCTATCCTCGCAAGGTGGTTTATTTCGCACCTTCCACAATCTGTCTTGAAGAATGACCAAGGTACAAGGTGGTCCCAACGATTGATGACTCTTACTCATTCTGATGTGCATTGGTGTTCTCGGTCCAGAGAAAATGTCATCATCGTCGATCGTTGCGGAGAGTTTCCTAATGTTCCTTTACTTGGAATTAGGGGAGGTATCACCTACAACCCTTGCCTAGATTTGAGGCAATTTGGATATGCACGGAGGGATGGCCCTCATGACATGTTGATTCCTAGCCTAGTTTTTGACTTCGACAACGATGCGCAAGGACTTCGCCAAAGATTCATCAGAGCTTGGGGAAAACTCAACAAGGTTGATAGCAAGACTCTGGGACACAAGAACTCCATCCCTCTTGAGCCCTATCTCAAGTGGGTACGAGCCCGAGCCCAAAGTCTAATGATGCCTTATCCTCATGTTCTCCCTATGATTAAAGAGCCCGTCAATGAAGGAGAGGTTCCCTACACTATCCTACATCCAGACATGCCTACATCATGGGAGGAAATGCAGAAAAGTTGGATTCAGCTCAAGGAGGAACGAAACACTTTTGAAGCTAGCTACTACGCCAGTGAAAAGAAGGTTCTAGAGCTTACCCGCCGACTCCACGAGCAAGAGGCCCTCAACACCTACATCGCACCGAAGAGGATGCGCAATGTCTTTCTGCCTTAAGAAGTTTATTTTGTAACATTTGGCCCATGGGGCATTTATGTACTAACAAGTTTCTTCTTATTAATATGACGTGCGTTCTTCTTTGTCTGAAACAATTTTGAATGTCCTAAATCCTTGAATGCATTGCATACATCAGCATACCATTCATCATGTGCATAAGCAGGTCTCACTCCAGGTTTCCTTATCTATCTGCTGTTTATTACAGTAGGATGGATCTCGAGCAAACAGTCAAAGACCTACAAGCCCAGAATGCACAGTTCCAGCAACTCTTGATGACTTTGGTTAAAAGTCAAGAGGATATCAAGACTCATCTGGAGAATAAGTACCCAGTGAAGAAGAAAAAGAGGGTCGGAGTGGCTACTTTGGGGAGAAGATTTGACAGAGAAGCTCAGAGAGTGCTTGAATTTCCTCCTACTTCTGATGAAGGGACTAGTAAAAGAGATCGAGTTGCGGTGCCTTCCGAGTCTGATGCGGAGGAGGAAGAGGTTGAAGAGGATGAAGATTATTCCGACCAGCAATACCCTCCAGCTGATGATAAGTACAAGGGTTTAGAAGACAGATTGGCTGCCATGGAATTGCAAAGGGTACCGGGTTTGGATTTTGAAGACATGGGCTTGGTCGCCGGAATTGTGATTCCCCCAAAATTCAAAGTGCCAGTGTTTGTGAGGTATGATGGGCTGTCCTGTCCCAAAATGCATCTCAGGTCCTACGTGAGAAAAATTCAACCCTATACGGCAGATAAAAATCTCTGGATTCATTTCTTTCAAGACAGCCTATCGGGAGCCCAGTTGGAGTGGTTTTATCAGCTAGAAGGAACCAGTGTCAGAAATTGGGAAGATTTGGCCACCGCTTTCTACAAACAATACCAGTATAATTCTGATCTTGCTCCTACTCGTACCCAACTTCAGGGTATGTCACTAGGAACAAGTGAGGGATTCAAAGAATATGCACAAAAATGGAGGGATTTGGCTGGAAGGGTGCAGCCTCCTTTAACCGATCGTGAGCTCGTTGATATGTTTCTTGGGACCCTATCTGGGCCATTTTTCAATCATCTAATTGGTAACTCTTCCGCAGGGTTTACCGATTTGATCTTAACCGGCGAAAGAATAGAAGCTGGCATCAAGTCAGGAAAGATTCAGAAGGGTGTTGCTGCAAGTGTTGAGAAGAAGCCTTTTAAGAAGGAGACAGCTATGGTGTATTCTCAGAGAAGAGCAGGGAAGATGGAGCGTCGGCCAACTGTGGGGGCCGTAATGATTCAAAACACTCCGAGTGAGCAGCCTCGCTATAACCAGTCCAGACCAAATCAGCAACGGGTGGAAAGGCCACAACGACAGTTCACCCGTATTAATATGACTCCAGCGCAAGTGCTTCCCCATCTATTGAAGTTGAATCTTGCCACCATCAAGGAGGCGCCAAAGAATGTAAATACGTCCTCCCCGCATTATCATGCCAATGCTAAATGCGCCTATCATTCAGACAGTGTTGGACACGACACCAATGATTGTTGGGCACTCAAGCATAAAATCCAAGACCTGATAGAGGCTAAGGAGGTAGAGTTTGACGCTCCAGAGAAGCCTAATGTGATATCTGCACCTATGCCGAAGCACGGCCGAAATATCAATGCCATTGAAGAGGATTTGTATGTTGCTGACGTCAGTGATCTGACTACTCCACTGTTAACCATTAAGTTGAATTTGTTAAGGGCCGGGATCTTCCCGGGATGTAAAGAAGACTGCTATTGTTGCCACTCTCTGCCGTTTGATTGTCCGCTATTAAAGAAAGGCATCCAAGGCCTTATGGATAGCCGACAAATTTTGTTCGAAAAAGTTTCTGCTGTTCCAGTTCATGTTGAAAATGTCTCAATCATAACCATTCACGCCAATCTTTCCAAGGCCGTCAAAAAGCCAGTTAAGATTACACCAGCTGCAAAATCTGTTCCTTTAAAGATAACGATGCCAGGGCCTGTTCCCTATGTTTCTGAGAAGTCGATACCTTGGAACTATGGTGGTGACATCTACTACCATGGTATCAAGCAAGTCGAAGTAATTGAAGAAAGTTTGGATGATGAGGAAGCCAGCATTAGTAACATTGCGGGCACCAGCAAAATCACCAGGAGCGGGAGAATATTTTCTCCAGAGATTGCCCCTCCAAGAGCAGTCTTTGGACCCTCATCAGCTAAAGAAGTCATCCCTGCACCAGTAAAGCTCTCTGCTAGAACTCCTTTGATTGAAGAAGTTGTTGTTCCTAGTGCTGTCTCTCCTACCATTGCTGATAAAGGAAAGGGAATACAAGATGAGCCCGTCAGGACGAGGGCTCAACCCTTGGTGATCCCGGAAGCCTCCAAGAAAGAAATGGACGAGATTTTGAGGATAATCAAGAGAAGTGATTACGATATGGTGGAACAGTTGGGGCAAACCCCCTCCAAGATCTCCATGTTGGCACTATTGCTTTGCTCAGAAGCGCACGCTCAAGCTTTGATTAAGTTTCTGAAGGCAGCTCATGTGCCCCAGGAAACCTCTGCGGATCAATTTCAACATTGCGTGGCTAGCCTGACTGCGGACAATGGATTAGGTTTTTCTGATGCCGACCTGACCCCTAAAGGCCGAAACCACAATGATGCTTTGCATATTTCAATCGAGTGTCGCGAAACCACCCTTGCACATGTTTTGGTTGATATCGGGTCGTCGCTGAATGTTTTGCCTAAGAAGGCCTTGGACCGGCTAGATTGCGAAGGGTTGGATTTGAAGCCGAGTGATATTGTCGTCAGAGCTTTCGATGGGTCGAAGAGAATGGTCCATGGAGAGGTTGAAATTCCCATCAAGATAGGTACTGAGGTGTTTAAATCCACTTTCTATGTAATGGACATCCGTCCATCATACTCCTGCCTGCTGGGTAGACCTTGGATACACCATGCTGGGGCAGTCACCTCCTCCTTGCATCAGATGCTGAAGTATCCTGTCAAGGGAAAGATCATCACTGTCCACGGCGAAGAAGAGTACATGATTAGACATTTAAATTCTTTCTGATATGTGGAGGTTGAAGGAGAGTTCATTGAGACGCTGTTTCAACATTTCGAAGAAGTTCTTCCTGAAATAGCAGTAACAAAGTTGACAGCTGAGGCACCAAGACAGATGGCCAGGATGGCATCTCTGGAGGATGCAAGAGCCGCAATCAAAGAAGGGAAGAGTTCAGCGTGGGGGCAGTTACCTGACATTCCGCATAAGACTGACAAGTTTGGATTAGGGTTCACAGCCGCTGACCAGAAAGCTATGCGCCAGTCAAAGATTGAAAGAGCGCCAGTCAAAATTTCTCCTTACAGAATCAACGCCCTGGAAGATGAAGACAAGGAAAGCAACATTGAAGAGTGGATTTATCCAACTGTCAGAGGAGGATTGAGCAATTGGGAGGCTAAAGACTTTGTCCCCATCACTTTTATTCATCAGTAATTTATCTGTTAAACATTTCTTATTTGGTCTGTAATATTTTACTTTCAAACAATCCGCACACTATCTTTTCACCTCCTGCCTTGCCCGGGGCATGTAGGTCCACTTGTAAGGGTTTTGACTATTTTTCATATTCATATGCCATGTTTAATGATTCATTGGACGTTTTTCATTTGATAAACTGCTTATGTTCATTTTCTTTCCTTTTGCATTTTTTGTTTAAGGATGGCTATCCCTTACACACACCCACACTCACCAATGCAGGTACCCATCCACTCCGGATTCCATGGGTGACTATTCTGCTGTATCTTTCAATAACTCTGAAGATCTGGTCAATCTAGCCGAGTATGAAGATGACGAAGGTTGTGAAGTACCCGGAGAACTAGCCAGACTTCTGCAACAAGAGGAAAGGGCCATCTTACCGCATGAAGAGCCATTGGAAGCTGTTAACTTGGGAACCGAGGAGAATCAGAAGGAGGTGCAAGTGGGTGCCAACCTGGAACCAAAAGTCAAGGAGCGCTTGGTACAGTTGCTGAATGAGTATGTTGAAATCTTCGCTTGGTCCTATGAAGACATGTCGGGTCTAGACACAGACATCGTGGTTCACCGTCTCCCCACAAGAGAAGACTGTCCACCAATCAAGCAAAAAGTTCGCCGAATGAGGCCCGATATGTCCGAAAAGATCAAAGCAGAAGTAATGAAGCAATTCGATGCTGGCTTCCTGGCTGTTACGTCCTATCCTCAATGGGTCGCTAACATCGTACCGGTACCGAAGAAAGATGGCAAAGTCAGAATGTGTGTGGACTACCGGGATTTGAATAGGGCCAGCCCTAAAGATGATTTCCCGCTACCTCATATTGACATCTTGATCGACAATACAGCTCAGCATAAAGTGTTTTCCTTCATGGATGGATTCTCGGGCTACAATCAAATCAAAATGGCTCCCGAGGATATGGAGAAAACAACTTTTGTTACACAATGGGGCACTTTCTATTACAAAGTGATGCCGTTCGGGCTGAAGAACGCAGGGGCAACTTATCAACGCGCCATGGTAGCTTTATTTCATGACATGATACATCATGAGATTGAAGTTTACGTAGACGATATGATAGCTCGATCACAAACAGAGGAAGAGCACCTTGAACATCTGGAAAAGCTATTTGCCAGATTGAAAGAATACAAGCTCAGGCTGAATCCAAGTAAATGCACTTTTGGAGTTAGGTCTGGTAAACTCCTGGGATTCATTGTAAGCAACAAAGGCATTGAAGTCGATCCGGCAAAAGTAAAAGCAATACAAGAGATGCCTGCTCCCCGTACCGAAAAGGAGGTTAGAGGATTCTTGGGGCGCATAAACTATATTGCCAGATTCATCTCACATCTGACTTCTACCTGTGAGCCAATTTTCAAACTCTTGAAAAAAGATCAGGTAGTGGAATGGAACGACGATTGTCAAGCTGCTTTTGATAGAATCAAGGAGTATTTGCTAGAACCTCCTATTCTGATGCCACCCGTCGAAGGAAGATCGTTGATCATGTATTTGACCGTCTTGGATAACTCAATGGGGTGTGTTTTGGGCCAGCATGACGAGTCTGGTCGAAAAGAGCATGCTATTTATTACCTTAGCAAAAAGTTTACCGACTGTGAGACTCGTTACTCACTGCTCGAGAAAACTTGCTGCGCTTTGGTATGGGCTGCTCGCCGACTAAGACAGTATATGCTGATATCCAAAATGGACCCTATCAAGTATATCTTCGAGAAGCCCGCTTTATCTGGAAGGATAGCTAGATGGCAAATGATCTTAACCGAGTATGACATCCAGTACACCACCCAAAAAGCTATAAAAGGGAGTGTACTAGCTGACCATCTGGCTCATCAGGCTATCAAAGACTATCAACCCATGAGATTTGACTTCCCAGACGAGGACATCATGAATTTGGACAACGTTGAAAGTGACGGACCGTATGACGGACCCGAAAAGGGATCCCGATGGACCCTGTACTTTGATGGTGCTTCAAATGCACTTGGAAACGGTATTGGCGCAGTACTCATTTCTCCGGAAGGTTGTCACACTCCTTTCACGGCCCGACTTTGTTTCAGCTGCACAAACAACATGGCTGAGTATGAAGCTTGCATCTTTGGTCTCGAGGCTGCTATAGACTTGGGGATCAAATCTTTGATCGTATTTGGGGACTCGGCTTTGGTCATCAGCCAAATCAAAGGAGATTGGGATACCAAGCATCCTAATCTTATCCCATACAAAGAACATGTCCTGACATTGTTGCCGCATTTCGAGCAAATTACCTTCGAGCATTTCCCGCGAGAAGAGAATCAGTTAGCCGATGCTCTAGCCACAATGTCCTCCATGTTTAAACTCAATTGGGAAAACGAGGTTCCCCAAATCACCATCAAGCGAATGGATGAACCGGCGCATTGCCACGAGATTAATACCGAAGAAGTAGTGGAACAACCTTGGTTCCATGAAATCAAAAGGTATCTCGAGACTAGAGATTATCCTGAAGGAGCTTCCGTAAATGACAAGAAGTTCTTAAGGAAATTCGCTGCTAAGTTCTTCCTGAGCAACGACATCCTTTACAAACGAAGCCATGATTGTGTATTACTCCGATGTGTGGATAAAGCTGAAGCAGAGTTGATCATGACTGATATACACAGCGGCACATTTGGCACTCACTTGAGCGGGCATACAATGGCTAAGAAGATCCTAAGGGCAGGCTATTACTAGTCTACCATGGAAGCTGACTGCCATCAACATTCCCGTACTTGTCACAAGTGTCAAGTCTATGCTGACAAAGTTCATATTCCTCCGGTTCCCCTCAATGTCCTGACTGCCCCGTGGCCCTTTGCAATGTGGGGCATTGATATGATTGGAGAGATCAAGCCCACGGCTTCCAATGGACATCGCTTCATCCTGGTTGCCATTGACTACTTCACTAAATGGGTCGAAGCAGCTTCCTTCGCCTCTGTCACCAAAAATGTGGTTGCTCGCTTTATCAAGCAAAATCTCATATGTCGGTATGGTGTTCCAGACAGGATCATCACGGACAACGGTACAAATCTGAATAACACAATGATCACTGCATTATGCGAACAGTTCAAGATTTATCATCACAATTCATCTCCCTATCGGCCGAAGATGAACGGTGTTGTTGAAGCTGCGAACAAAAACATTAAGAAGATCATTCAGAAAATGACAGTCACTTACAAAGACTGGCATGAGATGTTACCGTTTGCTCTGCATGGATACCGTACGACGACACGTGCTTCAACTGGGGAAACCCCATTTTCTTTGGTTTATGGCATGGAAGTTGTTTTGCCTATGGAAGTCCAGATCCCCTCTCTAAGAATTATGAAGGATGCAGGTTTGAATGAAGATGATTGGATGCAGACTCGACTTGATCAACTCAATCTGATCGACGATAAGCGACTTGCTGCTATATGCCATGGTCAGACGTATCAAAAGCGGATGATCAAGGCCTTCAATAAGAAAGTCAGACGTCAAGTGTATCGAGTCGGGGATCTCGTAATCAAGCGGATTATCTTGCCGCAAAGTGATCCCAGGGGCAAATGGACTCCTACATATGAAGGACCATTTGTGATCAAAAGCATATTTTCTGGTGGTGCAATGATTCTGACCACCATGGACGGCGACGATTTGCCGCACCCTGCGAACGCAGACATAGTCAAAAGATACTACGCATAAAATAACCCGACAAGTCGAAAACCCGAAAGGGCGGCTTGGGCAAAAATGGGCATCCCGGTGAACCGAAAACCCGAAAGGGCGGTTCAGGCAAAAATTAGGGATAAAAACGAAAAAAATATGTACACCCGGCAAGTCGAAAACCCGAAAGGGCGGCTTGGGCAAAAAGGGGTTTCCCGGTGGATCGAAAACCCAAAAGGGAGATTCAGGCAAAGTTAGGGAATTGAAGCGTATGACTATGTCTCGTCGGACCACTTCAAAGACAATCTCTTCATCAACCGGTTCCAGACTTCTGATCAATCCAGTCATCGTCAAGTAAAGCATTGAATGGACAGATATTCAGGGTTGTGAAAGCTATGGCGGAATGGAATCCCATGGAATTATTTCACATAGCCATCCTTTATTTTGTATAAATCTTTCAATATTTACGACAGAATCCTCTTACTAGGATGATTGTCTCCTTTGTACAAACATACTCAAAGAAAATCAATACAAATACTTTCCCCAGAAATTTGTGTCATTTCCCTTTTCTTTTTCTCTTGCACTATTTGTTTTATTTTGAGAAACGTCCAATGTTTTATTAAATAGGCATATGCATTTGAAACATAATCACTCCCTAGATGAACCTAAAAAAGAGGATTACTGATAGGATGAAGGTACAGATGGATATCTTGACACCCTTTCGAAGGAAACCCCCCAAGAGATTTGGAATCCACATCCCTAGTGAACCCTGAGGTTTATCTCCAACAGACTCTCGAGGCTTATCCTCAGTAAGGTTCTGGAAGGTATTTCCCCGCAGAGCACGAACGTCTCTCCCGAGTTTTATTCAAAGTTATTCCCCATAAAGGCTTATAACTGGGTTATCCTCAGCTAACAGCCACAGAAGATCGCACTCGCCAGAATTCTTCCTATCCCCAGCAGAGTTCATCAAGAGTTTCCCAACACAACTTATCAATATGATCCCCAGAGGAGCTTATCCTTGTTATCCCCAGCCAGAGGATCCTCCAGAACTCATTTCCCCTCAGAATTTAAGTTTCAGTATCCCCAGCCGAGCTAAAACTTCAAATTGTCAATCCCCAGCGGAGCCAGACTAATGAGCCTTCTCCCCACAGAGTCTTAGAAAGAGAAATCTTGAGTTCCCCAGTGAGATCGCCAGAGTTACTTCCCATCAAATTGAAGATTCTCAGTCTTACCTCCCAGCATGAGTCTACTAGATTGATACTCCCCAGTAGAGGTCATCAGGAATTCTCTTTTCCAGCAGCAGCCAAGGATTTATTTTTCCCAGCAGCAGTCAAGATGTTTTTATCTTCGGCCACCTCAGATTCATTTATCCTCAGCAAGATAGCTCGTCAGCTTACATGCGCATTCATCACATTCACGTCATAAACATTGATGTCACGTATATTGCATCATGCATCATAACATTGCATACAACTAATTATTTACCTTTTCAGGAAAGATCAGTCGACAGACTAAAATTATTCAACTTCAAGATTTCTGAAAATAGTTCACGGGTTCTCCAAGTAAACGGATGTTAACCTGTCACTTGTTCAGATTCTTCTGCAAGACTTCTGAAAACAGTTTATGGATTCTTCCCAACAACGGATGTTAATCTATCGACTTGTTCAGATGCAACTTTTGAAAACAGTTTACGGACGCTTCCCAACAACGGATGCTGCTCTATTGCTTATTCAACTTCAAGATTTCTGAAAACAGTTCACGGGTTCTCCAAGTAAACGGATGTTAACCTGACACTTGTTCAGATTCTTCTGCAAGACTTCTGAAAACAGTTTATGGATTCTTCCCAACAACGGATGTTAATCTATCGACTTGTTCAGATGCAACTTCTGAAAACAGTTTACGGACGCTTCCCAACAACGGATGCTGCTCTATTGCTTATTCAACTTCAAGACTTCTGAAAACAGTTTACGGGTTCTCCAAGTAACGGATGTTAACCTATCGCTTGTTCAGTTTCTTCTCCAAACCACTGAAAACAGTTTACAGATTCCTCCCAACAACGGATGTCAATCTATTGCTTGTTCAGACCCCCCAGTTCAGAGATGGTCCCAAGCCTGGACACCTTCCTGATATTCCCTTCCAGATGGCATCTCTAAGCCCATCCCCGACAAGATTTCTGTCACTCTCCCAGATGGCATCATTAAGCCCATCTCCAAATGGCATATCTAAGCCCATTCCCACATCCATTGCTTTGACAAGTGCAAATTTCCGGGCACTCTAGTGTCCAATCTCTTTTTACCCTCGAGTCACGAAAGGCAAACTTGCCAATCTAACTCTTCGGATTCAAGAAGATTGAACAGGGGCAACTGTTGTACCCCAAAATTTGCCCTCCCATTTCTCATTGATTTCTCACCACAAAGCCCTTGAAGCTCAAGATCCAGTTAGGGTTTCATCTGCTCAAGACCTCTCCTTACACTGTTGACTCAAATTAGGGTTTGTGTTTGCACAAAGATGCTTTGACCTAAAATGCCCAAGATGACTTTCATGCTTCATATTGGACTCCCAAGTTTACCCATATCAAGTTTCAAGTCTTGATTCCAAGTTTTGCCCAGTCAATTGGACAGTTGACCTAGAAATCAACTGTATTGGGGAAAAAGTCAACTGTGGCCAATTGACAGTCAAACCTCATGAAATTTGACCCACATCAACATTATGAACTCACATGGACCATTTGATCAAGTTTGGATCACAATTCCACAAGAAATTTGATCATATCACCAAAAGGGCAAAATGGTCATTTTTAGGGTTTTGACTGCACAAAGGCAATTTTTGACTGTTTGACCTAGCCAATGGCAAACCAAGCTCACACATGGACTCAAGGACCCCATGGAGTTATCTTGACATGATCAACAAATTCAAAATATCCCAAGTACACAGGATTGACAGTTGAATTTCCCAGTCAATTGATCAATTTTGACTGTATACTGAAAAGTCAAACTTTGACTTTTTGATCAAAATCAAGAGTCAAGATTCATTTTTCATCAAAACATGCTAAATCATGAAACTTATTCACCAAGAAATCACAAAATGCAAATTAGGGTTTAAAATGGAATTTTTCATAACTTAGAATTTTTCTAAGTTATGAAAAACCCTAATTTTTTCCCAACTTTGCCCCACTTTTTCACCATGATCCATTTGGATTCAAACAAAAGTCCAAACATGAAAGTTATAGTTTGTTGCATAATCTACAACTTTGATTCACAAAGTTTTCTCATTTGAAGCTTGCATCTCAAGTTACAAATTTCTGAATAAGGGCACTAAACCATTCTTAACTTAGTGAAATTTGACCTATTTTGACAAGGTTTTCTACCCAACTTCAAGACAATTTTCCATACACTTCCACTTGGAATTTCAAATTGCATTTCAAAGATGGATTGTAGTACACATTCCAAGCTTTCCAAAATGTCCAAGAACTTCTCAAACAACCTCATGGTTAGGGAGAATCGAATTTCACAATATAGCAAAAACTCACTTTTGAATTGGCCATTTTTTTTCATGTTCATAAGTTATGCAAACTTCTCAAAACCAGCATGCCCTTGATTACAGGTCCTTAAACCAAGTTACACTCAATAATTTAATGCTTGTTCATTGTGTCAAAGTGTTATTCTATGAGTTCAAGTATTGTATACAAGTTTAATCCATTTTTAGATAAAGTAAACTATCCATTTTTGCAAAAGTCCACTTTATGTCCAATTGGTAAATCAAGCAAGTACAAACCAAATCTCTTTGTCACAAGATTATGAATAAATTACTTTGATCAAGAGAAGCTTTGCAGCAGGATTAGAGGTCCCCTACTGACCTAAAACACCAACTTGCATTTTGTTGCTTAAAGGTTAAGAAACATTGCATAACTAAAAACAAGTTCCATCTCAGCTTACATACACAAGAACAAAGTTATCAAACTCATTACACACATCATAACCAAGCTATTGCACGAGCCATTTACCTCCCAAACATCATCAAACCAAAAAACACCATCAAACTGCAAAAACAGAGTTGCCTCTGCAGTTTGAGTGCCAACTTCTATTCCTCTCAAGCATTCTTGCAAAACCAATTCACATACCTTCCATACCATCTATGCAAGCTAACCAAAAGCAAAGGCACGACCTGTAATCACTCTAACCACTTCCACCATTTTCACATTTCTGATTTGCAGGTGAAGTTCTCTAGCTCGATTCAGAAGCTTTCAAGACAAAGTAAACATTGGAATAGCATCCCTGGACCTCAAGGAAGCTTTTTCCAATCATCACCTTGCACTGAAAGTTCTTACATCTCCAGATAGAACTTCAACTGAACAGGTAGTTTTTTGAATTCGTATCTCTCTTATTAGGCATCATTAGCTTTAAGTTTGTGAATAAACAAGGTTCTACTCATGCCACTGAACATGTCCATGTTTTTACTTTTCATTTCTTTTGCTTGAGTTGTGAGAATTTGGAGTTTGAAAATGGCAGAAAAACTAGGTTAGGATTTGGGGGAGGAGAAATTCTCCCTCATCTTAGAGAGTTAGATCAAGTTATGCATATGGTTAGAATCGTGGTTTCATGCTTAACATTTTTTGTGTTGGAAGTTTGTTCAAAAAATCAAAGAATCAGGATGTTCAAGTGGAGCTCTTGGCGCGCGTTTTCTGAATAATTTTTGTTCAGAGGTTGAAGAAAGGTGACTTTGGGCTGGGCTTGCTTCTGAGTTACTTTTCACACCACCCTTTTTGGTTTTGCACCCGAGCCCATTTGCTTCATTTTTAATATTTTTTGACTTTTGCCTTTTTTTGATTGGTTCATTTATTTTTTCTCAGCATATTAAAAACATAAAATATTTTTCTCATCATTTTTTGAATTTATTGAATATTTATTTGATTATTTCTTTTGTTTGTACATAAATAAATAAATATACATATATACCTTTTTTAAAATATTAAGATAATGCAAATATATTTTTTATACACTTTTATTTTATTTTTACTTCCTGAAAATATTTTGTATAAAAAATACCCTTTTATTTTTATATTAAGTATTATTAATTAAATAATACATATCTTGTAAATAATACAAATATACATATATATATATATATATATAATTATATATATATATATATATATATACATATATATATATATATATATATATATATATATATATATATATATATATATATATAAATATATATATATATATATATATATATATATATATATATATATATATATATATATATATATATATATATATATATATATATATATATATATAATATATATATATATATATAATTATATATATATTTATATATATATATTATATATATATATATATATATATATATATATATATATATATATATATATATATTATATATATATTAATACATTTAGGGTAGAATGCCAAAAAATGTACATATTTTATTTTTTAATATTTAATACTAAAAAAGGCCTTTTTTACAAATACACCATATTTTATTTTATTTTTGTATGTAAATAATAAATATTATATGAATTGATTAATTAATGCATTTTGTTTTAATAGAATTAGGGTTTTTGCCCTAAATTCAAAAATACTCCAAAATAGTATCTTTTTATTTTTACATAAATAATACTTTTCTTTCATACACATACGAAACATTTTTGCATCTTACATATTTATTCCATTTTTTTTATTCTACATTAAATTGTATAAATTCAAAATTGATGTAATAGTTTTAGTTTTCAATTTTTTTGTCTAAATATCCCCATTTGAAACATTGTACCCCCCTCCCCATATCATTAAGTTATAATAGTCGGTAGGATTTTAAATTTCGCACTTCTATCACTTTCTAAACATACTATGCTAGTATTAGGGTTTTGTATGCGAATAAAAATGAACAAAATAGTTGGACCTAATACAAGATAAATGAGCATAAAAAATGGACAAACACATCTCACACTTGCACCCCTAGGGTACTCCACTTTGTTGCCTTCAAAATAATTGGGCCATGTTGCATGTTGAACTTCTTTGGGTAAAACAAACGCTCAAATGATTCATAGTCGCTCAAAATGTTGCTTAAATGAATGATCAAGTCCCTTTTTAAAGAAAATTGCCCAAAGACATTTTAACACTATTGCAACTATGGTCTAAACGATGACCCGCGCCCGTCCCTTTAAATCTCCTAAAACAAGATTGTCCATCAAATACAATGGTGGAACAAAATTGTCAAAAGGGTTAAAACATAAACAAAAATCTTTGAGAACTTTAGGGTAGATAGCTCTTAAGTACTGTCAACTTTCAAACAAAGCACTTGCCTATTTTCAACCACACTTCATAAACACTTTCAAAAACAAACTTTCAAAAACCTTGGAACATCTTTTCAAAAAGACAAACACCTTTTGTAAAACATTCGAGTAAAGAATTGTTACAAGGGTAGCCTATTACAAGGCATCTTTTTTAAAACATTTTCAAAACACACACCAAGCACCATTTCAAACAATTGAAGACCAAGGCAAGTTGATCTAAGCAAGTACCTAAGAGCCCCATGGATAACCATGGATAGAAAGGGTGCTAATACCTTCCCTTTCTATAATCTACTCCCCGAACCCAAGAAAAATCTCAAAGGTTTTTGCTGTGCTTTTTAAACCTTTCCTTAGGATAAAATAAAAAGTCGGTGGCGACTCTTGCTCAACCGAAACATTTGCGAAAACAAAAGCAAAACCATAGTCAGTTCTCCCACTGTATCACAGGGTGCTTGCAGAAGGAAAGTGTCGTTTGCACTAAGTGTTAGGCAGGGGCGCTTGTTTCTGTTTCTGTGACACTATGCTATATAATTTTTATATGGTATCAGTATGGAGTTTGTTAAATACAAAAAGCACTTAGGGAAAATTAAACTATTCTTATGAGTAGTGTGATATAGAAGAATCACCTTTAATAGAAGCACCTATATGTCAGTAAACTTAATTTAGCAATGTCAACTTAATTTTAACAGTCCTGTAGTAATAAGATAGAGTTAGGAATAATTAGTAAAGTTGCCAGTAACTGTTTTGGAGGATTAATTAAATAGCAGAACTAGTATCATGGACATTGTTGAATTATATGTCTTATGACCAATGTTGTATTATTTTGTGTTGATCGATAATGTGGAATATGTTTTTGCCATGAAAAGTTGTTGATTCCGTTGATATGTTGTGTTGTAGGCCTTTGGCCAATGTTGAACGGTGTGAATTGTTGATATGTCGACTATTATTATGTTGTTGTTGTTGTGTTTCCGAGTTGTGGTTGTTTATATCGTCGCATAACATAGCATAGCATTAAAGTTGGCCTAGATTGGCATGTTCTAAGTTGGAGCGAATGCTCACCTATGTTGGCTTGGATTGGCATGTTCTAAGTTGAAGGCTTTTGCCTTATGCCTCGGTAAACTGACACTTTCTTAGTTAGAAGTTCTGCTCCAATGGTACCACATGCATTTGCATAGTTGAGTCTCATTTGGATTCGTTGATTTGTTGCTCATTTGAAGTGTTGTTTATGCACGGTAATATTATAAGTTGAATTGAAGTGTTGGTGAATGGTGTTGCTTTATGTTAATGTTGTATGAAGTGGGGATTTTACATGAACTAATTTTCGATATATTATTTATCATACGTTCTATTATAGTATTCGATATCTCACCCCTTCTGTTTGAATGTTACTCTTGTTGGTAACGTGCAGGTAACCAAGAGGAGTAGTCGATAGCGTTGTTAGTTCGAGTTTGGTGTCATTTGCTCTGATACGTAGCACTCGGGGGGGTGGGGGGGGGGGGGGGTGGGGGGGGGATGAACGCTTGTCTTATTTTTTTGTTTATTTATTGAATCTTATGTTGTTATTTGAGGAGTTATCGTATTGATGTTGTTTCATGATTCAAAAGATGTTATGGTCTTATATGAGAGAACTATTATAAATCTGATGCGTGATTAATCAAAGTTTGGTTTATGTTATGAAGACTATATTCATGAGTTGTGTTCATTCCGCTTATTTAAGTGTTATGTATCTATTCTAAAAGCATGACAGGTTTATGTGTCTCTGTTGAATGTGTGGCATCCTGATTATATTGGAAATTTTTATACTCTGGTTTTTCACAAATTACTTGGGATAGAATTGGGGTGTTATATTAGTGGTATCAGAGCAGGTCGGTCTATCCGACCAAGTTGTATAATATAGTTTATTGCTTAGTGAGCGACAAGTGCGTGAAACACTGTCGGTGCTTGTTGTTTTTCTAATCGAGTTGTATGCAGGAAGTTGGTTAAAGATAAGTGGGGGAGAAGATTTGCTTCTCGGATATGTTCAATTGAAAAGTGTTGGTTCGGTGTGCTGCCGACCACGACAATGCAAGAATTGTTGGAGTCTTGTTGTTCCCGAATTTGAAGGTGGCTTGGATTCAAGGTCTTGTTGTTAGTCGAGTTAGAGCGCCTTGAGAGAAATTTATCAGACATTGTTGGTGCTTACTTCTCGAAGAATGAAAAGCAATGTAATATTTGTTGATTTACGAAGCAAGTGTAAGATGTCGATGTTTGAACAATGATGGAGTAATAAAGTTGCGGTAAATTTTATGTTGGGATCACATAAGTGATTGTCAGAAGTAGTTGACGTTGATAAGTAGTTATGAATCGTGAGTCTGAGTCGAAACTTGAAGAAGTGAGTAGCGTTGTGAAAGGAATTGTTGCCCTGGTGTTTTGGAACCTAAACTTTGGAGAAGGAATGCATCTCTCGAGTTATAAGAAGTTTGGGAGTACGAGATATGTTAAGAGTTGTTTGGAATGTGTCTGAGTTGAAGACAAATGAGTTTCGGAGTGGAATTTTCGTAAGCGAATCGCAGGAAACTGCAGAATTATTATGGGACTTCGAAAATTCATAACTAGAGTTAAGGGCGTCCGATTCAAGTTTCTCTTGAAGCGTTATAAAGCTAACGAAATGAGCTTCATTTTAAAAATGGTTCTAGTAGCTGTAACAGATTCATTTATTACATGATGATATTGGAAGTAAGTGTAGATTGTTGTTAAGCTTGTCTTTGGGACTAGACTTGTTCTTCAGTGTTGTACGGGACGTCAGTGTTCGAGTTGGGTGAATTAAAGGAGAAATTGGAAGATTTATTTTAAGTAATTTGTGAAATCAAAGGTATCATTTGGAAAGCTTTGGTGTTATTAATTAGAACGAAAGACGGTAGTGCAAAGTTGTGTGGAATTTACGGTGTCAAAAAGGAGGAAGATTTATGCTAAGTTGTCAGGATGTATGTTATAGTTTTGGGAGAAGAGTTCTCTTGATTAATTTTATTTCCAAGTGAAGTGTATGTAGATCCATTCAAGGTGGATGCAGTTCTAAGTTGGAGAACGACGAAGTCTGTTATGGAGATTAGTAGCTTGTTGAGCTTAGATGATTACTATCGTAGTTGTTTGAGGTGTAGATATATATGAAATATTGTTAGATAAGATGATAATGTTGAGAGTGTGATTGGAATGAGTTTGAGAGGTGGAGATACATGTATTTTCGATGTTGTGAAATGCGGAAGAGGATTAAGCGTTTAAGAATGTTGTTAGAATACTTTATGTAGATAAAGACTCAGACTAGAGTGGAAGGATTTGTAATGTATTGATATGCCAACATATCTCGAGTTAGAAAATGATTGATCATCGTGGGATGGTGGGTGAATGAGGATTATACATGTTGTGTTTTAGAAAACTTGAATACAAGTTTTAAGGAAACGCTATTATAGTTTGGTACGACAATTTATACTTCCCTATGGTTGTCGAATACTAATTGACAAATCGAGGAACTGATCACCCTCAATCCATTGTTAATAGTAGACGAGATTATGTTGGATGTTATAGATTTGTCTTGCTATATTAATGGTGTGAAAAAGTATGGATGTTATATCGCGAGAATAATCGCTCACCAGTTTGTGTGAAATTAGTAGAGGAGTCGTTGAGTGATAGTTGAGGCGTAATGAACAATTCAGAGTATTGGGTTTGTATGCGAGCTAACGTCGCAAAGTGAAAGAATTTATGACAGATGTTAAAGAAAGTTTGAGATTAGATTGAAATTTGTAAACCATATAATCTACATAAAAATTTAACGAGGACGATGACTTAAGATGGATGATCAGAGTTGCGCAACCGAAGCATGATGTGGTGCAATTACTATGTGTGTACGCCGCGTTAGAAGTGAAGAATTAAAACATCAGGAGCCTATGGGAATGATATTTCTTGGTCTACATGTTTGATTTTGTGGATTGTTAATGTAGAGATGATGTTCCAGGGTACTATGTTTGTTAGTAAATATTTGCAGATTTTATAAGAAGATTGTTGTGGATTGTTGGTTGATATTGAGTTATGGGTATGCTTGCTGAGTATACGGTTAAGTTGATGTCATAATGATTTTGTTAATGTTGTCACGATGTTGTCGTTGATTACCGTAAGTAAGGAATAATATTTCATAATGTGATGAAGTTGATTATGTTGGTTGTGTTGCTCTCACTATAAGAGTGATACGACGATGTGAGCAAATTTGTTGATATTTTGTTGATAATTGACATACGGGAATGAAATTGTGTATATGTTTTGAGGTTGAAAAAATGTTAAGATGGTATTGAGATGATGTATATTCAAGTATAAGTGTGTTATAGTTGTTGCTACTTTAAATGTTGGTATGTTAGATTATGGCAGAGTAGTTGAGATGCTAGTAACGATTATGTCGCGAAGTGAATGATTGCCATGTGTGTAATCGATTTGAATTGTGTTGAGTTATTGTTATGTTGGTCAAGTAGTGATCGAAGTGTTGCCAAACGCGACTTGGGGGATCAAAAAGTTAGATGTGAACTTCGCGTTAAGGGTGGTAGTATCGAGTAGATTTTCGAGGACGAAAATATCCTAAGTGGAGGAGAGTTATAACGCCCCGAATTTAACTAATTATTTAATTAAATTAATTAAATATTTAATTATTGGAAATGGTCGAAGTTAGGATCTGTCGGTATTATTTTAAGAGGCGTGATCAGATTAATATGTTGATTTGAGAGGTTAAGTGAAATAGTCGGTTTAATCGAAGAAATAATATTATTATATTGGATTATTATTGAGTTGATTAAGTGGTGGAAAATAGTATTATAATAATACTATTATTATTTCTTATGGGCTTAATTTAAAGTGTTGTTGGTAGTAAAATGTGTGGTGTGAATATTAGGCCCAATAGAATTAATAATAAAAATTATATGTTAAAGTTGAATAAGAAGGAATTAGGTTTTTGTCAAGTAGAAGAGAGAATAAGAAGTGGCTGTAAAGAAAATAAGGGTTTTAGAGAAAAGAGAAGAATAATGAAGGTTTGGAGCTATGGCAGCAGCGAGTTGCAATCAGAATTATAGAGCGATCTCCAATCCAAGGTAAGAGTGAGGTTTCTTATCCTATAAGGGGGCATATGATATTTTGTATGTGGGAATTAGTATGTGAGATTATACTGTTTTGTTGATTTGTGTTGGCTTGTGTTGTTGTGATAATAATTGATTTGATTATAGAATTGTCAAAGAATAGGTGTGTTGTTGTGTTATAATTTGTCTTTGGAATGGATTTGGTATCGCTAGACAGTATCGCAAGAAATTCATTGAAACAATATCGAAAATGAGAAGAAGAAATAAAAATAGTCTGGGGGTGGAAGTGTCGCTCGGCACTTGTTGTGGGGGGGGGGGGGGGGGGGGGGGGGGCTGTCGTTCGGCAGCCTTGAGAGAAAGGGAGGGTGTCGTTCGGCACTAGGGTGCTTGCAAAAGGAAAGTGTCGTTTGGCACTAAGTGTTAGGCAAAGGTGTAACGCCCTGTTTTATTTAATATTATATTATATTAATATTTCCGAGTTACCGGTTGACGTTTATTTTTGCAACGAGAATATTTATATTAACCGTTATATCTGTTAATATATTCGGCGACATTTTATTCGGACCGATAATTATTTTATTCGGTCCGGTATTTATTTTAAGGGACCGGTAATTATATTATTCGGTCCGGTATTTGTTTTGAGGGACCGATAATTATTTTATTTGGTCTGGTATTTATTTTGAGGGACTGGTAATTATTTTATTTGGTCTGGTATTTATTTTGAGG
Organism: Vicia faba; assembly: GCA_948472305.1. Classification (NCBI taxonomy): domain Eukaryota; kingdom Viridiplantae; phylum Streptophyta; class Magnoliopsida; order Fabales; family Fabaceae; genus Vicia; species Vicia faba. The sequence continues at coordinate 1,081,505,490 of OX451736.1, read as the reverse complement.
GACCGGTAATTATTTTATTCGATCCGGTATTTGTTTTGAGGGACCGGTAATTATTTTATTCAGTCCAGTATTTATTTTGAGAGACCGGTAATTATTTTGTTTGGTCCGATTTTTATTCTGTTCGGTTCGGTAAAATATTATTCGGATCGATATTTAATTATTTGGAGTTATTTTAATTATTTGGGTTAATAATATTATTTAGTGTTAATTAGTAGTATATTTGATGAGGGGTTTTTTAGTAACTTTGTATAGCTTTTGTCTTGAATCAAAACCAACCAAACACCTTGTTTTATGTCATAACATTAAAACACATAGAGAGAGAGAGCAAGAGAAAGATGTCTTAGAAGAGAAGAGGAAACAAGAACACAAGAGCAAGATTGGGTTTTGGGTTGGTTGGAACATCAAAAATCATTCAAACATCTAAGGTAAGGGGTTTGATTTTCTAATGCTTATAGTTAGGGTTTAATTTGGTATATTTTGATTTGGGATAAAATTGATGTTAGGATTTTTGAGATTTGTTGAGATAAATTATGAGAGTTAATTTAGGTGTTAGTGTTGTGAGATTATTGTTATAGTAATAAAAATTACATTAGAAAAACTAAATTATATTAATTAAGTTTAGTTTTATAAAATATAAGAAAAATAGCAGTAAGTAGTTTAGAACAAAGCTAAAGACTAGCAGTATAATATTATATGAAGTTAGAAATTAAGTATTAGTAATATGCACTACGAAAAACTTTAAATGTTAGTAGTATAGAAGACTAACTTATGCAGCATAGGAAAATAAGTACTAGCAGCATGTATAAATTGGCATTATGTTTAGAAACTAAGGAAAACAAAAACTAGCAGTACATCTTGATAAAGTTTATAACTATGCTATCAATATATTATGTTTAGAAAACTAAACTTATATTATGGAAAATTAAGTTTAGAAAATTATTTAATTTATGTTTTGTTTTTTTTCTTCTTATTTTAATATATTAAATATTTATAATAATTAAATACAAATATGACATAAGTTAGCCGATTTAATTTGGAATCCGATTATGTTCCGATTTTTCAATTTCGGCAATTTCGGCGACGGAGCAAGTTGCTCCGAATTTAACGAAAATTGACGTACTAGCTAATTTTGACGTGTAGAACGTCGTGGTGAGGTTAGTTTTTCGAGATTACGAGTTTTTAACGGAGCAACCCGAAATAGGCTAATTTACAGTTAATTTGAAATGGGTTGCGTTTTAGTCGGTTTAAGTCGCGTATGGACAATCCGATTGCGAAGTTAATGATTATGATTGATGCCGATTATTATGAATGACTTTTGCAACGATTATTGATGTTTGACTATTTTTCCGTTTTTGAAATTTAGTGAATTATTTGATAATGATGTGGTGTGATTAAATATGATGTTTGCGACGGTTTATTTATAATGAATACTTGATGATATGCGATGCGATGATATGTTTATCTTGATGTGGATGAATATGGAGACATGGGTTTTATACCAATTTTGATGTGCGATGATGATGTTTTGTTTTGTTGTGTCGTGTTTGTGATGTCGTGTTGTCGAGTCACATACATTGCATTGGCGACGAGGGCTTTTATGCCAAGCGACAAGGGCTTTTATGCCAAAGCGACGATGGGCTTTTATGCCGAATGTCCCTAATTATGGACAAAGAGACGGGTACCACATGCATAACATAGTCGTGTCTCATGGAGTCGGTTATGTTTATGTTTGAGTCTTTTGGTGTTGAGTTTTATTTGATGGCTTATGACGAATTGTGATGTTATATGATACTTTATTTGTGATGATTTTTGTGTTGAACATAAAGTGAATATATGTGATGATCTCATGATGAGTAAGCGATGAATACAACATGACGGTAAAGCGACGATATGAGTTATGGCGATGGAGTTTATCTTTTGTTTTGATATGATTATGGTGATTATGTGATGAAATTAAAATGTTGATTTTATACACTAAATGATGATTTTAAAGTATGTGAGATTTTGATATTTGTTGATATATTCTTATTAATCCTATATCATTTATGATTCCAAAACTATTTATATATTTTATCATGCCATTTAATTATATGTTTTGGAGTATCTCACCCTTTACTTGTTTCACCGTTGCCTTTATATTGGTAACGTGCAGGTGATCCGCGAGGATGATGAGGATTAACTCGAGTCTCTTTATTTTGAGTCGCTCTGCTCTGATAGTAGTAACACTCGGGATTTGGGCGACGTTATTATTTTGATAGGATAGTTTATGTATACTATCTTATGATGCTATAACTTAATGTAATGATGATAACATGATGATACATACATTTTATGAACATATCCGTTGTGCTGTGATTGGTCATATGTTTATATGATGATTTATGTTATGAATCAGTATATCCGACTTTTGATTTTGTGATGTGCATTATAATGCAAAGTGATGAAAAACACGAATATGTGATACCTCAATTTATGTTTGGATGAAATTTTGAAACTCTGATTTTATTATTAATTACTAGGGGGGTAGAATTGGAGTGTTACATTAGTGGTATCAGAGCAGGTCGGTCTGTCCAGCCAAGTTGTCGAGTTTGTTGTTGTCTGTTGTACCCCAAAATTTGCCCTCCCATATTCTTCAAGATCTGGAAAAATCATGATTCAAAATCTCTCAAGGAGTGCACAGCCCAATTGCCTCCTAATACAGTCAAAATTAGGGTTTGGTTCTTGCAAAGAAATTGAGGTTTTCAAGGGTCCAAACAAGTCCCATAGGCCTACATACATTGTCAAGTATCCATATGTCAAGGTTCAAGACTCACAGCATCAAATTGCACAGTCAAAAACCCTAAATGCTCCACAGTCGACTGCAGGGGCAAAATGGTCATTTGACAGTCAAAAGTCAAAAAATTTTGTCAACATCTTATTTGGAAGCCACAAACATCATTTGATCAATTCTTGATCATGATTTCACAAGCATGGCTCAAAAAGTCTCAAGATGCAAAAGTTTCTATTTTTGGACAGTTGAAAAAGTCAACTGCAAATTGACCAGGGCATAACTTCCTCATGGTTTATCAGAAAAATTCCATCCAATGCTCATTTTGAAGAGAATGACATTTCCTACAACTCATCTTCACACTTCAAGTCCAAGAAATGCTCTCACAAAAAGTTATCAATTTCAACATTATAGGTCATTTTCAAAAGTCAACAAAAAGGCACTTTAAGTCAAAGCCCATAACTTGAGATTGGTAAATCAAAATGACATGGGACCAAAGGCATTGGTTAGAGGACTTCAAGACCTTTCCAAAATGTCCAAGAACATGATCATAGCTTCAAAATTGAGCAAGATATGCCTTGGAGAAGTTTGGAAATTTTTGAGAATTTTGAAAAGTCAACTTTGCTTCAAAAGCTTCAAAAATGCTAATGGGCCTCAATTTCTTTCATGAATCATTACCCAAAGGCTATGCACGACCCATTGACCTCAAAGGGATTTATTTTCTTATTTTTGATTAATTATTTGAATTTTTATTATTATTAATTCATTTAATTAGATTTAAATATGAGAAAAATATCAAATAATGCATTTCAAATCTTTTTATGCAGCAAATATCTTCCACACATGCTAGAGATTTCGTGTACCATCTCAAGGGGACAATATCATCCATATTTGGCAAGAATTGCATGGAAAAAGATTGAAAAAGATATGAACAAAATCAAATATTGAAATCATTAATTCAATGGATTATGGGCTTGGTTCTTGACCTAATTCCATTCAGATACAAAGGCATAACCTAACCTAATGCACAAGGACACGAAAAGCTGCCCAGAAAAGGCATACCAATTTGAAAAATTTCATCAAAAACTTGGAAACTGAAATCCTAGTTACTGCACGTTTCAAAGCCTAAAATCTATTCCAACACATTGTTGGACCATCCAGGAAGCTTTTGCGATCAAGAATCAATCAAAACGTGCCAAGAATCATAGAATACAGGCCATACGGTTTGCAACAATTTCTTGAATTCCACATCATGATTCATGCACTTTTAATCATTTTTCTTGAGTGATTTGTACTAATATTAACCTTCTGAAGCTAATGATATAACTCAATTGCATTATCAGGCCCTGTATCGTGATTCACCATTAACGTGTTTTAGGGTTTCAGAAGCTCTAAATTGGGGCTTTCCTCATATGGAAAAATTAGACCTTAAAACCTATGCCACTGAATTCGTGACCTCAAGACGAGACAAACCATGACCTCGCGCCTTTTTTATATTATAGCATGCTCTAATCGCTATTTTCATAGTTTGCAGTTTGTGGGGGTTTAAAACCCCCGCTATTTGTTTATGTTGCAGGTACACAAACGAAGAAGAAGCCTGCGTGTCATTACATGATAAGGGGATTCAAATACTGGCGCGTGATTTTTTGTTTACAACATTAACTAACGCTTTTGTATATTATGTTTTTTACCTATCCAAATACCAAACGCGTACAACAGCTCAGTTGGTAGTGGACATGCGTTGCAAGCCTTGGGACCTGGGTTCGATTCCCAGGTCCCCCACATATTTCATGTTTTTTCTCCTAACGTGTTTCCATGCATTGCACGCCCCAAAGTCCATCCTACGTCCTCCCACGTCAGCTTGCCACGCACTCAGGATCACTCATCCAATGGCCATGGAATGAACTCCAGGATACGCCCTAGTCAACCAGCGTACACACAAGCTGGAAAGTCAACGAAGGCCTTGTGTTCTGATGGGCCAAATTGCTCCAATTCACCTCCTAAATGGGCCAGACACCCCCATGGTTTGCATCATTTTTATTTTTTTATTTGATTTTCCTTTTGATTCTTTTAATTGTTTTTAATTGTTTTCTTTAATTTCATAAATTAATTTTCATAATAAAAAAATCAGAAACTAAAATATGTTTAATTAATATTTAATTCACTATTAATTTATTTTGTAAAAAAAAACTTTAACAATTAATTTAGTTAATTTAGGTTTCAATTTAAGCATTTTTTCTTAATAAATTAAAATAGGTAGAATTAGGGTTTTTGATATTTTTTCACCTTTTCTTTTTTAATAAATAATCTTCTCTCATTATTATTATTATTAATTATTAAATATTTTTGTAAATAAATATGTAATTTAATTAATTAGTGTAAATTAGGTCAACTTTAATATTTTTCGTTTAATAATTAAAAATAACTTAGAATTAGGATTTCTCTTGATTTCTAATTTTCTTTATTTCACAAATACCAAAAAAACATAAAAAACAATTTCTTTTCTTTTAATAAAATAATTGATTAACTTTTAATTCAATTTAATTTCAAAAGGGTCCAACGCCCTCGAACGTGCAACTTTAATTCTTTCGCGCATTTATTCTTATTTTCTTTTTGAATATTATGTAACTGCTCAAGCCATGTAATAGTAACTAGGTTTTACTTTCCGCATCTTTTATCAAACGGGTCTTTGTAATTTGGCGATGTATAGACCCGCGCCTTGTAATAGCGTAGGATTTTACTTTCCGCATTTAAATTTCAGCACTTTTAAATTCTAATTGCATGAAAGAATGTATGGCCAAATTAAAAACAAGCGTAGCTCACCATGATGCCTGATCAAAGATAACTGTTAAACTGAAAATAACACACAAATTCACACACCACTCTTAGGGTACGCCTCACTGTTGCCTTACCTTCGAAACGTGGTCGTCGAGTATAGGACGTTTTAGTAAGTCCTTATGTCCATGATCCAGTTGCCTCGAAACGGTTGCCTCAGATTAAAAAAAGGATCAATGGCAAAAGGGTAGCTTCTAAGGTGTCCTACTGTTGCTCTGGTGACCACACTGTCCCTACAAACGAATTGACCCGAACAACTCCAACGATGGTGCTACCTACCTCTCAATGGTGGGATAGCACTATCTAAAGGACTCTTACACAACCTAATTCCTTAGAGTAGGTAGATTCTCATGGGTACTTGCTCTCTCAAAAACAAACAAAATACTTTTCACACCTACACTTTCAAAAAGTCTTCAAACAAATTTTTCATACACTCTTGAGGACAGATACAAGAGTTACCTAGAAATATTTCAAATGAAACTTTTTCAAAACCCACACACATTTGAAAAGCAAACAATTTTTGAAAACATAAGAGCAAGTACCTAAGAGCCCGTGGATAACTGCAGATAGAAAGGGTGCTAACACCTTCCCTTTCTATAAATCTACCTCCCGAACCGAGAAACATCTCGAAAAGGAATTTTGATGTGCTTTTGTCCTTTCCATGTTGGATAACATAAAAGACGGTGGCGACTCTTGCTTACCGCGACATTTCGCGAACCAGCTTTAAACAGTCAGTTTTATTTCCACCGATCACAGAACTGGCGACTCTGCTGGGGACTTATAAAGTAAGGTGTACCTTAGGATTAGATCATACTTATGTTTTCAATTGCCTGTTTTGATTGCTTTAATATTGTGGGCCTGTTTTGGGAGTTTCATAGATCCTAACCCGGATCTGGGGGAAACCTTTTAGGTAGCAACAAACTGTGAGGGAACTGTGCGGGGTATACTGACACAGTTGAAGCAGTTGCTACATTGATGTGGCACTTTGGTGAGTACCGGTAACCCTTGAGTCAAGTCAAGGAGAGTACGGGGCCGCCGCATGGTGTCGCGAAGCATCAACTGACCTTAGAACCTTACTTGACCATCCTGGCCTCTTTAGGGTAGTGAGATGACCGACTTTGGTGCAGTCCGAAGTTGGTAGATACTCGATACTACACTCATTGAGGGTTGTTTTCTTGGAATATTTTGATCGCCAGTTCAGTGGCTAAATCAAAACAATGAACACAGAAAATAACCCAATGATATTGAGATCCTTAGGACCCGATTACTTTTGATAGGACAGGTTTTGAGCCCACCAACTTCAAGAGGGTAGTACCTAAACTTCATGCTGGCCTAAACTCTAAGAGTTGTATTGTGTGACTTGTGTGCCTTCAAACTTGACTACTTGCATGCTTGTTACCTGACACATGAGTTTCTTGCAGGTTTTGTTTACAGTCCTTAATTGGGACTCATTACAGGGCATACTTACATCACCCCACGCATAGCATAACATCATACCATCATACCATTGCATACATCCTGCATAAGGACTAACCCGTTTCAAGGATCTCAAGGGTCTGTGATGCAGGTCATGATGTACCAACTGTCTAGCAAGGGGCAAAGGGGATTTATTTTCCTCTAGCCAGGTTGATGACTTGAGTCAGGGGCTATGACCCACTCGATATGGTGAGCTTTGACTCTTGAAGAAGGACTCTCAACAACACGAAGTTCCTTCAATCAAGCTACGAGATTCAAATGCTAACAATTTCTCTGTGTATCCCGCGAGATCCTTGAAAACATTGCATGCATACATACATGTCATTGCATTACAGGTATCCTTTTGACAGGTCACTTATCTTCTTCGCTGTTTATTTCAGCAATCATCATGAATCCTGAATCATCCAATGAACAAGCTATCAAGGCCCTCCAGGCCCAGAACGCCCAGTTCCAAGAGTTGGTGATGAGCCTAGCCCAGGGGCAACAGGAGTTGAAGACTCTGATACAGAAGAAGAAGAAGAAGAAGAGGACTGTTTTGTTCAATCCTAGACGCAGATCTGGGAATGGATCACAAAATGAGGCTGATCTGGCTACTTCCTCCGTAGGGAAAGACAGTCCCCAAGAGAGAAGGGTTCCTAGTCCCGTGGTCTCCGACAACGAGACGGACTTCAATGATGAACAATACCCTCCTGCTGAGGACAGGTACAAACAGCTGGAAGACCGGTTGAGCGCCATGGAAATATAGAAAGTGCCCGGCCTGGACTTCGAAGATCTAGGTCTATCCTTTGGGGTGGTGATTCCCCATAAATTCAAGGCACCTGCTTTTGTAAAGTACGACGGGGCTTCCTGTCCTAAGCTGCACCTCAGATCCTATGTAAGGAAGATCCAACCTTACACTATTGACAGGAATCTATGGATCCATTTCTTCCAGGAAATTCTTTCAGGGACTCAACTCGAATGGTTCTATCAGCTGGATGGAGCCAGTATTCGTAACTGGGAGGACTTGGCTACTGCATTCTACAGGCAGTATCAGTACAATTCCGACCTCGCTCCTACGCGTACCCAACTCCAGGGTATATCACTAGGGACGGATGAAGGATTCAAGGAATACGCTCAAAAGTGGAGAGACCTTGCTGGACGGGTGCAGCCACCCTTAACTGATCGTGAACTTGTGGATATATTCTTGGGGACCCTGTCAGGTCCGTTCTTCAACCACCTGATTGGGAATTCTTCTGCTGGGTTTACAGATCTGATCTTGACTGGTGAGAGGATAGAAGCTGGTATCAAGTCTGGGAAGATACAAAAGGGTGACTCCTCGAACACTGAGAAGAAACCATCCAAGAAAGAATCTAGTGCTGTCAACGCGGTAGTTATTTCAAAACCGGCCAGTGCTCCTCAACATCGCAACCAACAAAGGGAAGAGAGACCTAAAAGGCAATTCACTCCCCTCAGCATGACCTTGTCCCAGATATTGCCACAGCTGCTGGAGACCAAGTTGGTAACTCTAAGGGACCCTCCTAAGAATCCCAACAGGACACCTTCAAGGTACAACCCCAACGCCCGATGCGCTTATCATTCTGACAGCCCGGGGCATGCTAGAGATGATTGTTGGACTTTGAGGAACAAGGTTCAGGATCTAATCGATGCAAAGTAGGTCCAGTTCGAAACGCCCGAGGCTCCCAATGTGATCACTGCTCCTTTGCTAAAACATGGCTAGGATTGAAAAAGACTTTTGTTCATTAGAATTTTCAAGTTGTAATTTTCTTTTGATTGTCCAAATAATTATCATGTCAAATGCTGTTATTTCATTAATGCATCACATATGTCTGTTTTGAATCAATATATTCGCATTCGCTATATCCAAACTGCTTTCATTTTTTGATGTCAACTCTCAATTAATAATTCTAAGCCTCTTGAGGGAGGATGACGAGAACGATACCACTATCTTTACAGTATGCTTTTGAACAAACCCCGCTGATGAGGTACAGGCATTGTTTCAATTCCTAAACACTGGAGTCATAAGGAAGATAATCCCTCGTTACCCTCTTTGAGCCAAAGAAGTAGGAGTTTTTCTTTAAAAAAATTAAAACCCTTAATCATAACCTGGGGCATGGTAGTTTTCTCAGTTGATCCAGGTGCATAATGAACAACATCAAAGGAGTCCTTCCAAAACAAAAGACAGTGATGGTTCCGAATAATCATAAAGATAGGCAGTCATTATCTCTCAGAAATAAAAACCCATTAAGTCAAAACCTATGAAGGAGACTTACAAAACTGGGGCATCCCGCTGACTGTAACCACAAAGAAACAGTTCAGGCAAAAAACAGGGATAACAAAATCAAAAAAAGAAAGAGGTCCTACAAACCCTCAACCAAAAAAGGAATGACTGCCTATTCAATTAAACTGTCAATATCCAAACCATCATTGGAATATCAGGACAAAGACTCAAACAAGATCTAATGCACGATTAGCTGAGTTTAGGATCGAAGAACATCATGAAGAACGGGTGGGTACAAATAAAATTTGAGCCTTTATCCTTTGTTTCTTAAACCGTGAACCAGGCCACGATATAACCCTTAAAAGTCCTAGCTGAAGCATGGGTTAGTTCGAAAGCATACTGTTACAAAAGGTATCCTGACTCCTGTAGGGCTTGCTATAAATCCCGAGTTGACATCACATTTTCCAAAAAAATTTTTGCTTGTTTTACAAAAAAAAGAAGCATTTTCAAAAATTTCAAGACAGACATAAGCTTTGCATTCTTAGAATAACATTGTTTGCATGTGATTATTTGTTCAATAGCGGAGAAATTCGCACGACGAATATCTAGTGAACAAAAAGCTTCTCAAAAGGATCACCTCAAGTGGAGGAAACACTTCCAATCAAGGGGCACGGCATGATCATTGACCATCATCTGGGGCAGTTAAGTCAAGATTCAGAGAATCTCTCAAATGCCAAATAACCAGGGGCAGATCTCCATCTGAATCAACTGGGGCATTGGGCATGAATTCCAGCGACAAATCTGGTATGATCAAACATCTTCTGGTAGTATGACAACACAACACTACTGACAGTGACAACTCCCTACACTCTGAGGGAATGGACATAGTCGAAAAAATACTGCGCATAATCAAAGACCCGCTAGGTTGACACACCTAGGCAAAAATAAGGGCTTCCCGGCGAACCAAAAGGGTTCGGGCAAAATGAGGGATGAAAATGAAAAAATTTGTACACCCGGCAAGTCAAAAACCTGAAAAGGCGGCTTGGGAAAAAATGGGTATCCCGGTGGACTGAAAACCCGAAAGGGCGGTCCAGGCAAAAATTAGGGATCAAAGCATACAACTATGTCCCGTCATCTCGTCACCTGCCTACCAGAAGAAGGTTTGTCCATCAACAACTATCAGCACCTCACAGGTCTTCCTCTCCCACTGAAACAGGGGCAATAATGAGTTGTCCAAGCGATCTAGTTGCTCTGTCCACCAAGATACCAAGGCAAGTTCGGCTGAAGAATGTAACCAAGATGCCTTAATTCCCCAGAGAGTAAGCCAGCAAGTCAGCGATACTCTCCTCAAGCAAAGTTAGCCTATTGGCAGCCTTAAGGAAATTGGGTATCCCCAGCAGATCTCAACATTCCTCAGCGGAGTATACAAACATTCTTAACAAGCATCCCCGACAGTCTTGATCTAAAGACTGTTCCCCGGCGGTATACAGACGTTCAGTGGAGCCACTTCCCCAGTTGTTGGCTGAAGATTTTGATAATGTTATCTAGAATTCAAAAGAGTTAAAAGTTCTGATCGAAATGGAATTGAACACCATATTTCGAAGTTGCAGAAGCAGTGTTTCGAATGAGTGTGTCAAAGCTTGAAGCTTCGAACGGTGATCATGGGAAAATATCCAAAGGGGTCTCGAAACAACAGCGAGGCTAGGTTTGGGAAGAGCGTTCGAAACGGAGAAACACCAAAGCATTTAAAATTTAAATGGAAGCGGGACTTTCAAAGTTTGAAAGTTATGTGTTGGAGCATTTGGGGACACGTGGAAAGATGAAAGAAGCATTGTCTTGCATGTTCGAAACGTGGCATGATCCTATAGCGAGACCGTTAGGGTCGAATTAGTATAAATAGAAGTCTTAGTATTAGGATTTCAGTGTGTCATATCTGTTATACAAAATACTCAATAACATTCAAACTACCACATGGCAAGGGAAACGAATGCAAGAGAGATGTATGTATGATAGCACCATGTATTTCTAACTTAATGAAAGCTTTTTTACCATTTCCAGTACTTTCCTCTTTTCTTTTTATCGAATAACATTTACAAGTTTCTTTATTTATCGTCTTTTCATTTCAAAGTCTTTTCCTCAAAAGTTTTACTCTTTATTGCTTTCTTTATATTCCGAGCACTTTATATTTCAGAGAACTGTTACGCTTTCAATACCTTTACTTCCAAGTATTGTTTTTCAAACGCATCCTTTTACTTAAAATTGCATTAAACGCTTTCTTCACATTTTAAACTTCTACATTCCAGAAACCTTTTATGTTAAATGTTTTGCAAATCGAAACCATTTACTTCATTTTTCATACAGTTTTATATGTCTCTTCAATCAGCATTACAATTAGCATTTATTCGTATAATTTAGTTTTCATGTATAATTTGACCACATTTTTAAACTCTTAGAGAGAAGGATCGAAATAAACCAAACACTTGTACAATAGCAACCATGAATAATTGTTCGATTGTGAGAGTAACTTTAATATCCAAGGAGTCCTAGGATCAATCTAGTTGATCCTGTGAGTTACCAGAGAGATTGAGTAGCGTTAATAAAGATTATTCGATAGTTTGGAAGACTAGCGGTTGTTTACCAGAAATCACTGGAAACAAATTGGCACACCTGGTGGGACCAATAGTTGGATATCAGAATTAAGGATTGTCGAGACATAGCCATCCCAAAAACGTAGGAACCATAAGAAATTTGCTGTTTTATGAACCTAAGAAGTGGTAAGATAACCAACAGCAACCAACCTTTATCCAGAAGAAAACGTTTGGACAAAATGTCTAATTCAGACAATCAACAAGGAAACCAAGGTGACCCACATGCAACAAGCACTAACGCGTCCATTTCGAGCGGAACATCTAATGTAATCCCTTCGAATGCACAGTCTGTTGCATCTTCAACCAGTAACATAGCCACCACTGGAGTAAGTGGCATATCAACTAACAGTTCGATCTTAGGAAATACTGGAACTATGGGCTACCCTGGGGGATTCGTTCCACCACCAAGAACACAATCCCATTTAGCCACACCATTAACTAGACCACCCGGCTTCGATGGGAATAGAATTAGAAGTTCTTCTTACGGAATGCCAACATCTTTTATGGCAGGTTTACACAATTCCACTTCGAATTCATCCCCACAACTAGGATCTGGGTCTGGGGCGAACCAATTTATGACAAATAACCAAGGGTCAGGAGGTTATAGCACGTTGCCTATCCTAACCACAGATAACCAGTTGGCTTTTAGGCAATTGATGGATGACAGCAACCACAACATGATATGGGTGTTAGCGCAAACCATGCAGGAAATATTTGCCCCAATAGTTCAGAATGTGACTGTGACGAACAGGGAAAACGCTGACAATATGAGTCGAATAGCAGATTTCTTTGCTCCCACAGAAAGGCGTAGGCAGAACCAGGCGGGATTTCGAACAAACATGCCTGTTATAGAACGAATTGCTAACGACCCAATTCAGAGACTACCCAGAGAAGAAGCTAACTTAGGGGCCAGAGCACCAAGGTTAGAAGCCCCAGTAATTCAGGGCCCACAAAGGGAAGTTATGGAACCAGGGGCAAGGATCGAAAGGCCAGAAGCCCCAGAACTTCGAGAAGAACAACCCAGGGGAGTTGTTTTTGTTGGTCGAAATCAAGATGCCGATGCCGTCGTTCATAGGATTCGAAACGATAACATCTTGGCAGAAAATAACCTAACCACCATGATAGAGAGGATCATGGCCCAAAATGGCCTCAATACGGGAATGAGGAGGCCAAATTACGCTTCTCCTATATTGGATTGTATAATGCATACTGATTTACCAAGGGGATACAAAGTCCCTAAATTTACAAAGTTCGCTGGGGATACCAACGAGTCAACAGTCGAACACATAGCGAGATATTTAACCGAAGCGGGAGACATAGCCAATAATGAAGATCTCAGGATCAAATACTTCCCAAGTTCCTTGACAAAAAACGCCTTCACTTGGTTTACCACGTTGCCTCCCGGATCTATTGACACTTGGCCCCTTTTAGAGAGATTATTCCATGAACAATTTTACATGGGACAATCGAAAATAAGTTTGAAGGAATTGGCCAGTGTTAAGAGAAAATTCACTGAACCCATAGATGATTATTTGAATAGATTTAGGCTGTTAAAATCCAGATGTTACACAGTAGTGCCTGAACATGAGTTAGTCGAAATGGCCGCTGGGGGTTTGGATTATTCTATTCGAAAGAAATTAGATACTCAGTATTTGAGGGATATGGCTCAATTAGCCGACAGGGTTCGACAGGTCGAAAGACTAAAAGCTGAAAAAGCCAGAGTCTTTAAGAATAGTAAGAAAGAAAGGGTTTCCTATGTTGGGACTGAGGAAGTAGAAGAATATCCTGAATTCGAATTCGAAGAGGTCGAAATCGACCTCGCTGAATTAAAACAGGCCCCACCTTACTCCTGCAAAATGTTAGTTCCCACGAAAGGGAAAGATATTGTTGAAAATGAGAAAAGTGACAAGTTTCCAAAGAAGGTTTACACCTTCGACGTCACTAAGTGTGACGAAATTTTTGACTTGCTTGTCAAGGATTGCCAACTAATTGTGCCATCAAATGTCAAAATACCTCCCTTGGATCAGAGGAAGAAAAGGGGATTTTGCAAATATCATAGTTTCCTAGGCCACAAGACCTCACAATGTTTTCTTTTCAGGGACTTGATTCAAAACGCGATCAAAGATGGCAGACTAAAGTTTGCTGATAAGGTGAAGATGAAAGTGGACGAAGATCCTTTGGACGTCGCAGACACCAACTACTCCGAGCCTGCATGCATTGGAGAGGTCAACATGGTGGAAACTGATCAAAGCGATGCCCCAACAGGAGAGAAGGACATTGGAGTCGAAAACTGGGTGATGGTCGAAGTCAGCGAGGAAGTCACTGAAGACATCCAGAATACGCCAGATACTTCGATTGTTGCACCTGTGGCTGTTGCAGGAGAAACCCAGGCTATTGAAGGCCAAGGAAATCAAAACGAAGGATTGACACAAGTCACTGAGGGCTTGAGGCTGGAATTGGAGAAAGTCCAAATTACGCAGCCAGTTCCCCTTCGGAAGGAAATATGGGACACTCTGGGGGAACCCAGTGGGAAATTTGACTATCTGGTCAAATATTCTGCCCCAGAAAGTTCGAAGGTCCAGATCGAAGATATAAAGCCCACAGGATGGGGCGATGACGAAACTAAAGAGGGGGATGTGGAAATAAATATGGTGGATATGGAAGGACCCCGTTCTGAGATGGAGGAAGTGAAAAAATACTTAGAAAAAGAAAAGCACAGAATGGGGGATAATCACACTGGAGATGCTACTCTCAAAGACTATCTCATGACATGCCACAAAGGAGATCCAGGCATGATATTGTGCCCTAGGTGCAGCATCCTCTGCAACCAAAGAATTGCTGCAAATTTCGAAAGGGTACAGAGGGCTCGAACTGGCAACAATTGGCGCCAGGATAACCAACTCTTTAGGTGCTATCCCAAGGCTGGAGAGAGTCTGTTGGAGTTTGTTTTTCGCTGCTACAAAGGGGCAACTAAGTGTTTGGTTTGCCCAAGATGTTCTGCTGTGTATGACCAAAGCATGTCCAGGGCCTTCGAAACGATCCCCTTCGCCCCTTGCTGGAACCATCAAGAAACTGCCCAGATGGGCCCGCGTTTCGACAGCAGATACAAACAGCGAAGACCTGATAGCCCTCACCCCAAAGTTGCTCGAAGAGTGACTTTCAAACTCCCTGCTGAAGTGCCAACCGATAGATGGCTACAAGTCAGAAATGACAAAGGCAAAGACAAATGGAGGAGTGCTGAACGAAATGCACACCATGCTGTGACATACAGGAGGCAATTCAATACACAAAAAAGGGAGGAAGTGAGATTAGAGAATTACAAAGGAAGGAACCCCATGTCAAGATCCCAGTGGCGCAGACAGCAAAGGATTCGAAAGGCTGAGAGAGAAGCTATGGCAAACAAAGGGGATACTTCAACGAAGATACAAGGTGAATCAAGCACCAACAAACCAAAAAATCAGACTGAAGAGAAACCTCCAGTCAATAGGAGGCTTTTTTCTGAAGACCAACGAGACGAACCAAAGGAATATATTCCAGGCCCGGAAGAGGACGAAGATATGGTAACAGATAACTTCGAATCGGAGGGGGAGTCTTCATTCAACCTGAACTGTAACGTGGTGTCCGTGCTTCCCTGCGAATTTGGGCAGGAAACCGAAATCAATGAATATGAGGAGGAAGACACCACAGATTTAATGAAACATAGGCCCGTGTGCTACTACGTGATGGACAATGGTGCTGTTGAGGAACAAAATGCGTTCTTCGAACGCCCAGAGCCTGCAATGAAGAATCATCTCAAGCCACTTTTCATTCGGGCGAAAGTAGGTGTCCATGGTGTGAACAAAGTTCTAGTGGATGGGGGTGCTGCAGTCAACCTGATTCCCCATTTCATGCTAAAAAGGTTAGAGATCCGCGAAGGAGATATCAAGCCCCATAATATGGTTCTATCCAATTATGAGGGAAAAGTGGGCAAAACACTGGGGGTGGTCCAGTTGGAATTGACAATAGGCTCAAGTTGCAGGCCCACCATGTTTATGGTTATCGAAGCCAAGTCCAACTATAACCTACTGCTAGGAAGAGAATGGATTCATGGCGTGGGGGCAGTTCCTTTGTCAATGCATCAACGACTAGTTCTGTGGAGAGAGGACGGAATCGTGGAAAACATCGAAGCAGACCAGAGTTACTTTATGTCAACTGTCAATTTAGTTGACAAAAGGGATTATGATAAAAATCTGGCAAAGATTGCTCCATGTGTCCCAAACGATGAGATGAATGAAACTAGAAACGCCCACTACTACATGACACTTCGTCATGATGGTCTTTACTGGGATAGAACAATAATCAGTGAAGAGGAGGAAGTTGAAGGTGCTATACAAAAACGGCCAGCAGGCTGGAACTTCGACAACCTTAACCATGACTGAGTCTACCTTCTTCGAAAGGATTTCGGCCTATATGGCTGAGAATGAATCGAAAGCGGCCTTAGAGGCTGAAATAAATGAATCAACTGTAAAGACGAATGAAGTCAGTGGGGGGGGGTGCGAAATGCTCACCCATCAAAGAATTGGAGATGGATCAAAGGTTGGATGCCATCTATGACAAAGAACCCTTAGGCTTCGAAAGGGACCCCATAAACTCAGGTGTCAAAATGTTGGCACAGGACCCGCTCGAAGAAGTCAACTTAGGGGATGAAGAAACGAAAAGAGTAACTTACGTGAGTGCTAAACTTAGCCCAGGCCTCAAGGAAAAAGTGATCGAAGTCCTTAGGAAAAACAAAGATTGTTTCGCATGGGATTATGATGAGATGCCTGGTTTAAAGAGGGAGTTGGTCGAACATAGACTGCCAATCAAAGATGGCAAGAGGCCCATCAAACAAACTCCCAGAAGATTCGCACCAGCGGTTCTCACAAAAATTAAAGCTGAGATCGAAAGGTTGCTGCGCTGCAAATTCATCAGAACAACAAGGTACGTTGAATGGTTAGCAAACATAGTACCTGTTATTAAGAAAAATGGTTCTTTAAGGATTTGCATAGATTTTAGGGATTTAAATACTGCAACCCCTAAGGATGAATATTCCATGCCCGTGGCAGAAATGCTAGTAGATTCTGCTGCAGGATTCGAATACTTGAGCATGTTAGATGGATACTCTAGATACAACCAGATTTTCATTGCTGAAGAAGATGTTGCAAAAACAGCATTTCGTTGCCCAGGAGCCTTAGGCACCTACGAATGGGTGGTGATGCCTTTCGGTTTAAAAAATGCTGGGGCAACTTATCAAAGGGCGATGAATTCAATCTTTCATGACTTCATCGAAACCTTCATGCAGGTGTATATTGATGATATAGTCATCAAATCTATATCTGCAGAAGCACATTTGCATCATTTAGGCCAATCATTCGAACGGATGAGAAAACATGGCTTAAAGATGAATCCCCTTAAATGTGCATTTTTTGTGCAGGCTGGAGACTTTCTCGGTTTTGTGGTCCACAAGAAAGGAATTGAGATCAACCAGAACAAAACCAAAGCCATAATGGAGACGAAAGCACCTGCGTCAAAAAGGGAGTTGCAATCTCTACTAGGGAAAGTTAACTTCCTCAGAAGATTCATTTCGAACCTGAGTGGAAGGACCCAAGCTTTCTCTCCGTTACTTCGTCTGAAGCAAGGTCAGGCCTTCGAATGGAACGAAGCTCACCAGGAGGCGTTTGACAAAATAAAAGAATATCTTTCCCAGCCTCCTATTTTGTCTCCACCATCATGGGGGAAGCCCATGAGATTGTACATATCTGCCTCTGAAGTTAGCATAGGTAGTATGTTAGCACAAGAGGATAACAATGGCGTCGAAAGAGCCATATACTATTTAAGTAGAGTGCTAAATGATGCAGAGACCAGATATAGCAATTTAGAAAAGCTATGTCTCTGTTTGTACTTCTCTTGTATGAAACTCAAGTATTATATAAAACCTGTTGATGTTTATGTTTCGTCTCACTTCGATGTCATTAAACATATGCTTTCAAAGCCAATAATGCATAGTAGAGTTGGAAAGTGGGCTCTGGCCTTAACAGAATATTCATTGACTTTTATGCCCTTAAAAGCTATGAAAGGTCAAGTGATTTCCGATTTCATTGTGGATCATTCGTTGGTTGAGCAGACAAGCATGAGTTACGTCGAAATGCAACCATGGAAATTGTACTTTGATGGTTCAACCCACAGGAATGGAAGTGGTGTTGGAGTCCTTCTAATTTCTCCTGAAGGAATTCCAACAAAATTCAAGTATAAATTGGATGGTCCTCGTTGTTCGAACAACGAAGCTGAATATGAAGCGCTCATTGTTGGACTTGAAGCTTTGTTGGAATTGGGGGCAACCAGAGTCGAAATTAAAGGAGACTCTGAATTGGTGGTCAAACAAATCACAAAAGAATACAAGTGCATAAAGGAAAATTTAATGGTATACTTCGTCATAGTCAATAGGCTATTACGAAAGTTTGAATACATGGACATTCAACACATACCAAGATTAGAAAACCAAGAAGCAAATGACTTAGCGCAGTTGGCTTCAGGTTATAGAGTATCTACCAAGAATCTTAAAGATTTGGTCGAAATAAGGGGAAGAGTTATGGCTACTAGATTCACACCATCGGATCTGGAAAGTATGAGATTGGGATATGCTGAGAAACAAGGATTCGAAATTCTAGCCATAAATACTTTGTCAGATACAGACTGGCGAAGTCCATTAAAGAGTTATTTAGCAGACCCAACTTTAAAGGTGGATAGAAAAACAAAATATAGAGCATTGTCATATCTCCTCATGGGGAACGAATTGTTCAAAAAGACCCAAGAAGGTGTATTATTGAAATGCCTAGGAGAAAGTGAGGCATATTTAGCATTGTCTGAGGTCCATAATGGGGCATGTGGGGCACACCAAGCAGGCCATAAAATGAAATGGTTGCTATTTCGATATGGTTTGTATTGGCCTAGCATGCTCAAAGATTGCATAGACTTTGCTAAAGGATGTGAGGAATGTCAGAAACATGCAGGAATTCAACACGCCCCTGCAAGTGAGTTGCATTCGATCATCAAACCATGGCCATTCAGAGGATGGGCATTGGATCTGATAGGGGAGATAAATCCTGCTTCGTCCAAAGGTCAGAAATATATCTTGGTAGGAGTAGATTATTTCACCAAATGGATCGAAGCTATACCTTTGGTAGTTGCTGATCAAGAGGCAATTATCGAGTTTATACAAAAGCACATTATCTATAGGTTTGGATTGCCAGAAAGTATAACTACAGACCAAGGCTCTGTATTTACTGGTAGAAAGATGCAAGGATTTGCCCAAGAAATGGGGTTCAGATTGCTAACATCAACACCATATTATGCTCAAGCAAACGGACAAGTCGAAGCAGCAAACAAAGTAATAATAGGATTAATCAAGAAGCATATTGGCAAGAAGCCAAGAAATTGGCATAAAACTCTGGACCAAGTGTTGTGGGCTTGTAGAACATCTCCTAAGGAAGCCACCAACACTACGCCTTTCCAACTTACATTCGGCCATGATGCAGTATTACCAGTAGAAATTCATCTGCAATCAGTTCGAATCCAGAAACAAAACGAAATTCCAGCTGCATTATATTGGGAAATGATGATGAATGAATTAGTTGAGTTGGACGAAATTAGGTTACATGCGTTGGAAATTTTGATGAGGCAAAAAGAAAGAGTGGCCAGAACATACAATAAAAGGGTAAAGAAAAAAGTATTCGTTATTAATGACTTGGTTTGGAGAGTCATATTGCCTATGGATAAGAAGAACAAAGCGTTAGGTAAATGGTCACCTCATTGGGAAGGACCTTTTCGAATATTAAAAGTATTCTCAAACAATGCATACGAAGTCGAAGAACTCTTGGATGATAAACGTGTCCTAAAGGTTAATGGGAAATATTTAAAGAAATATAAGCCAAGCCTGCGGGAGATTCGAATAATAACAACATAAACAAAATATTATAAAAAGCCAAGATGGCAAGATAAGAATGCCAAAATGGCGTTGTTCGAACATTACATGTAAAAACCAAAGTTATGGTCAGATGAGATATAAAAATTTAGAAATAAACATTATTTTTCAATCGATTAAAGGTGCTTCGAAATGTTTCAAGTCTCTGCTGAGCAAACCGCCTGGCACCTTCCAAGGTTGCCACTTCTCCTTTAAGTTGTTCTGCAGTCTCCATTTCTGCAAGCCCCCGGTTGAGAAGCTCTTCGAATTGGTTACCTGCAGGATTAGTTTCGAAGGCTAGTTGTTGTTCCTTAGCCTCCTTAACTTTCTGCTGAAGTTCCAGAATCTGCCTTTCCCAAATAAGAATGGACTCAGCTTGAGCCTCATATTCAGTTTTCGCCTGCTTCAGATGCATAGCCTGATCCTCAGCTTCTTGAGAAAGCTTCGAAGCTTGTTCATAGGCGGCATCCATGGCAATGCGTTTCTCATGAACCTTCTTGGCAGCAGATTCGTCTTGGAGAAGGTAGCCAGTTACGTTGTCCAACAAATTCTGAAGATCAAACAAGAGAGTACTAACTGGCAAAGAGCAGTTGGAAAGATTAACCTTTGTGAGCAGCTCCTTCATAGTATAGCAAGCAGTACTATCTTGCTTAAGCACTTCGAAGATATCCACATTGAGAATAGTTCTCCTAATTTTGTTAAGAAGAACGACTCTTTCATCTGTGGGAAGAGGATAGCTGGTTGAACTTGTGCCAGCCCTAGTGAGTGGAACGTCCCTCTGAGCCAACTTTGCCTTCATATACCCAATGGGGTCATTTCGCCTCAGAAGTGCCAGTTCCTCGTCAGTCATTCGAGACGGAGAGGATTGGGGGAATTCCACGCGTAGGGGAACCACGTTTGTTTCAACCTCTAGGGTTTCGTTGATTGCATCACCATCCCCTTCATTTGCTTCGTGCTCTTGGTCTTCTTCATCTTCGTCCAAATCTACCACTTCGATACCATCCCTTTCGCCGCTATGTGCGTTAGACTCCGTCCCGGCAGTCGAACCATCATTGGCGTTTTCCTCTTCATTGGCGTTTTCCTCCTCAGATTCTTCGCCTGCAGATTCTTCGAATTCTCGCCCAGAATCAGCTTTTTCTTCTTCAGTCTGAGTATCCTTTGGGTCCTCTTGAAGAGTTTCAAGAGGGGACTTTTGAAGAACCCTTTGTGAATCCTCTGCAGACGTTTGAAGTATCGTTTCGTTTACCTCTTTCAGAGGAATGGAGGTACCTTGGTCATCTGGCTGTTCAGAAGTTCCAGCTAAAACCGCCACATTGGAAGAACCTTTGTTTTGGACCAAATTGCTGGAATCTCCTTGAGGAGAGGAGTTAAGCGAAGCAGCAGCTCTGGACGGTGAGGTCGAAATGGTAGAAGTGGGATTCAAGATGTTCTGCAAAGAGTGGCAGAATGTTAAAGAAAAATATTCACCAAGATAATAAGAAGTTAAACATTTTTTTAGGAAGTTCGATTTACCTGTGGGCCCTCAGAGGAGAGGTTACTAGCTATGCGTTCCAACTGTGGGTTGGAGGTCGAAGGTGGATTTTTGGATTTTGGTAAGGGAGCAGCATCCCTGGAGTCGAGCCCAGAGACGCTAGTCGGAACAGTACTTTTAGGTGTAGCTTTCTTTAGCTTCTTCTTCGAAGCAGTATTTGAGTTTCCTCCAGCAGTGGGATCTTCCCCAGTAGTGCTTGGTTTTCGCTTCTTAGGAGTAGTGGGAGGAAGCTTGTTGGTCTGAACGAATTTTAACGAAGTTAGATATAAAAAGCTTGAGTGAATTCGAAGCATCAAAAAACTAAGTGATTACCGTTGGAATTGGGGCACTTGTTGTTGGCGTTATTGTTGTTGTAGTTGCAGCAGTAGCAGTTGTTTCGGGTGGATTAGCTTTTTCAGTAGTTTCAATGGAGGTCTGAGAGGCACTCCCTTCCTTCGATTTCGAGGCAGCAGTCTTTATCCTGATAGCTGAAAATCAAAACAATTAAGGCAAAGGTTAAAGATATGGAAAATAAAAGACATTTGGGATTGTTCCCAAGCATTCGCACCTGTGCCTTGATCAGATTTAATTGACATGGCAGAAAGGTCATATCGAAGATGTCCTGGGAAATCATGAAGCCAGTGTCGAGCCCATGTCACAGTCTCAGATGGCTTTGGTTTCCTTTGAAGATATTTGAACATCTCTTTGCAAGTAAACCACCATGGATATGGGGGAAACCAAGCCAGAGCCAGTTCTGAGGTAGGTAATCTGGGAAATTTAGGTGGATGCATTTAGAATGCCAACCTATACCTATCCTCAGGTGACAGCCCTGAAGGAAGTTTTAGCTTAGAAACTTTTTGTTTAAATTTTTCCTTCAAGGTCTCAGCTGCTTGATGCACAGTGGAGTCCAAGCGCGTGGGGTCGTAAGTAGTTTCAAAATAATTTTGAAAAGCTTTTATCTCTTTGGCATGAGTAAACATACCTTTCTTTGCTGGTACCTGCACATCGAAGGCATCAATTAGTTTCTGTCGAATTGTAAGTGTATCGAACATGCAAGTTTGATAAAACTTAATCCACCACTCCAGAAACCCTTTAGCCGCGAGATGGGTAGGTTCGAAGGCTATCAGCTCAAATTGGGCAAAGCCTTGATATTGTTCTTGTTGAATCTTGGCTTCCCTTGCCTTGAAAGTTCGACCAGATGTGATGGCGCTCTCAGTATGGAACAAAGGTTCAGGAATCAGTTGGCATAAGCCAAACTGCCTCGAAACGAAGTTTGGTTGATAGGCAAAGAGGAGAATTTGATTCTTAGCTGGGGTTATCCTTGAAGAGATGAGTCTAGGAAGCAAAAAAGCTCTCCATACATCTTGGATCTCCTTGCTCTTGATGGCTTCTGAGAGAGCCATGGTGAACCAAGAGGGTCCATGAGTCCTCGAAGCAAAAGGCGCCATGCTCTCTTCGAACTTATGCCTTTTGGAGAGGATCATGATGTACTTCGAGAATTGAACCTTGAAGTCATCTTTGTCATCATTAGGAGTTAGTCTTCGAAGCCTAGTGCCTTCGACTATCCTATCACTTATTTCTGAATCTTGCTCATCTATGGTGTTGGCGGTTGGTAAAGAAGGTTCGAACATGGCGTTTAGCCATAATTGGAGTAACCAAAATGGGCCAGCTAATAGAATGTTTTTAGAGGTGTGGGATTTGAGACTCGAAACGGCTGACCTCAGGCTCTCATAGAGGTCAACTAAGAGTAATTCACTTAGGCACACTTTGCGATTTTCGTGTAAATCCCTAGCTAGAGGAATGAATCTACTAGCTACCTGCAGGGATCTACTGCAGAAAACGTACCTAGACAGCCACAGGGTTAAGAATGCAATATGCTCTATATCAGACACATTATCCCCTTCAGCATGATAATGGCTGATAAATTTGGAAAAGCTGGCTAACTTGACTTCGAAGTCAATTATGCTGGAGTGTTCTTCGTTGTCAGGAACATAAGTTTCTCCCACTGGCGACAACCCAGTAATAGCCGCTATATCAAAGAAAGTTGGGGTAATCATTCCACCTGGGAGATGGAAAGTGTTGTAGGTACTATCCCAGAAATAAAGGGACGCGAACAGCAGAGGGTGGCTATAGGTGAATCCAGGTTTCGATAGCTTAATGAGGTTATAAATGCCTAGTTCTTCCCATTGCTGGGATTTTTTGGCTTCTACTTTCGCGAACCAATTTTGATAGGCAATATCAGAAGTAGGGCAAGATCTAAATGGTTTAAAATTGCTTTTTACATAATCCAAAACAAATGGGTCCTTGGGAGGAACAGTTGGGGTTTCTGCGGTATTCGAACTGAGGGATTCTACTACCCTAGGGGTATCCATTTTGTTGAATAAAGGTTTGAAGCTATAACATACGGGAAAAATTGTCCTGGTGTCCTTTAGTATTTCAAAAACTGTAAGAGGACCATTTAAGGCTAACCTCTTACCAGCAACATGGGTAGGGATGAGTACCTGTGATGCGTACAGCATTTCTTTTTCTTTGGAAATCATTTGAGGAGCAAGAGCAGATTGGCCTTGAATGGTGACGATTTTACTCTCCATGGTTGCTCCTGTAGTCTTTCCCTTCTTCTTTGAGACTTTCTTAAGTTGGGAAGAGGTGGAGGAAGACATTTTTGTTGTTTAAGAACTTAGATTGTTTATGAGAGAAGAAGAGTGAAAATTCAGAGTATGAAAGATTTAGAGTGTAAAAAAGGAAAAGGAAGAGTAAATTGACGTTTTATAATGAGAAGATTAAACATCCACCGAGTAAAAGTGTGATACGTGGAGATCATGGGTTGGTGTGATGAAGAGGTGGCGAGAAGGTGATATAGGTAATAGGCGTGATTTAAAAACAATCATTACTTATAACTGCTCCACGCTGTGAAGTGACTCTGGGCGGTTAAGGAACTCAAAAGGTGCTATGATTGATGTGACTGGAGTCAAAGGCATTAAATGTTATGATGATTCGAAAATCCTATCAAAATCTTGTATAAATGTTTAAAATAGGTATTTCTCAAAGAGATCGAAATACATATTTTAAAGGGGCAATTTGTTGGCTGAAGATTTTGATAATGTTATCTAGAATTCAAAAGAGTTAAAAGTTCTGATCGAAATGGAATTGAACACCATATTTCGAAGTTGCAGAAGCAGTGTTTCGAATGAGTGTGTCAAAGCTTGAAGCTTCGAACGGTGATCATGGGAAAATATCCAAAGGGGTCTCGAAACAACAGCGAGGCTAGGTTTGGGAAGAGCGTTCGAAACGGAGAAACACCAAAGCATTTAAAATTTAAATGGAAGCGGGACTTTCAAAGTTTGAAAGTTATGTGTTGGAGCATTTGGGGACACGTGGAAAGATGAAAGAAGCATTGTCTTGCATGTTCGAAACGTGGCATGATCCTATAGCGAGACCGTTAGGGTCGAATTAGTATAAATAGAAGTCTTAGTATTAGGATTTCAGTGTGTCATATCTGTTATACAAAATACTCAATAACATTCAAACTACCACATGGCAAGGGAAACGAATGCAAGAGAGATGTATGTATGATAGCACCATGTATTTCTAACTTAATGAAAGCTTTTTTACCATTTCCAGTACTTTCCTCTTTTCTTTTTATCGAATAACATTTACAAGTTTCTTTATTTATCGTCTTTTCATTTCAAAGTCTTTTCCTCAAAAGTTTTACTCTTTATTGCTTTCTTTATATTCCGAGCACTTTATATTTCAGAGAACTGTTACGCTTTCAATACCTTTACTTCCAAGTATTGTTTTTCAAACGCATCCTTTTACTTAAAATTGCATTAAACGCTTTCTTCACATTTTAAACTTCTACATTCCAGAAACCTTTTATGTTAAATGTTTTGCAAATCGAAACCATTTACTTCATTTTTCATACAGTTTTATATGTCTCTTCAATCAGCATTACAATTAGCATTTATTCGTATAATTTAGTTTTCATGTACAATTTGACCACATTTTTAAACTCTTAGAGAGAAGGATCGAAATAAACCAAACACTTGTACAATAGCAACCATGAATAATTGTTCGATTGTGAGAGTAACTTTAATATCCAAGGAGTCCTAGGATCAATCTAGTCGATCCTGTGAGTTACCAGAGAGATTGAGTAGCGTTAATAAAGATTATTCGATAGTTTGGAAGACTAGCGGTTGTTTACCAGAAATCACTGGAAACACCAGTACATCTCAAAAATTTCCCCAGGAGAGTCCAGTCCAAAAGTTTCCCCAGGAAAGTGGAATCCATGTCCTCAGCAGGCCTTGAAGCCTATCCCTAGTAGATTCTGGAAGCTTATCACCTGCAGAGCACGAATGCTCCCCCGACTTTATTCAAAGGTTATTTCCCCACCAGGATATAACTGGGTTATCCTCAGCCAATAGCCACGGAAAGATCGTCCTCGGTAAAGTTCTTCCTATCCCCCAGCGGAGTTCATCAATTCCTTCAACACAACACATCAATGGTATCCCCAGCGGAGTTATCATTAACCTCAGCAAAGTATCTCTTTCTCCCCACAGAGTTCACTCCCCGTAGAGTAATCTATTCGCCAAGTTTATTCCCCAACGGAGTCATCTTCTCCTACCGGTATTCTTGCAACAATCATCCCCAGCGGAAACAAAGAATTCTCCTCTTCCAACATCAGCCCAGGATTCAACTTCCCGGCATTCGTCAAGGATTTATTTTCCGAGACAAACATACATTCATAAACATCGCATCTCCATACATTATAGCATGCACATACGCATCATGAACATACAATCTCATTTACTTTGAGAACATCACGCATGTCATACATCATGACATCGCACACAACTAACGTTTTGTCTTTTTAGGACAAAGGTCAGTACAAAGATGATCACTATCAGCGGTCGCAACTAAAGATCCGATTCTTGTATCTTGCCAGGGTGTATCTGTTGACGACTAATTCCAGACTCGATTCCTGTATTCTGCCAGGGCACGTCTGAAGAGTTCGAGGATCCGATTCTTGTATCTTGCCAGGGTGTATCTGTTGACGACTACATTACCAGACTCGATTCTTGTATCCTGCCAGGGCACGTCTGAAGAGTTCGAAGATCCGATTCCTGTATCTTGCCAGGGTGTATTTGTTGACGACTATATTCTAGACTCGACTCCTGTATCCTGCCAGGGCACGTCTGAAGAGTTCGAAGATCCGATTCCTGTATCTTGCCAGGGTGTATCTGTTAACGACTAATTCCAGACTCGATTCCTGTATCTTGCCAGGGCACGTTTGAAGAGTTTGAAGATCCGATTCTTGTATCTTACCAGGGTGTATCTGTTGACGACTATATTCCAGACTCGACTCCTGTATCCTGCTAGGGAACGTCTGAAGAGTTCGAAGATCCGATTCCTGTATCTTGCCAGGGTGTATCTGTTGACGAATAATTCCAGACTCGATTCCTGTATCTTGCCAGGGCACGTCTGAAGAGTTTGAAGATCCGATTCCTGTATCTTGCCAGGGTGTGTCTGTTGACAACTATATTCCAGACTCGATTCCTGTATCTTGCCAGGGCACGTCTGAAGAGTTCGAAGATCCGATTCCTATATCTTGCCAGGGTGTATCTGTTGACGACTACATTACCAGACTCGATTCCTGTATCTTTCCAGGGCACGTCTGAAGAGTTCGAAGATCCGATTCCTGTATCTCGCCAGGGTGTATCTGTTGACGACTAATTCCAGACTCGATTCCTGTATCTTGCCAGGGCACGTCTGGAGAGCTCGAAGATCCGATTCCTGTATCTCGCCAGGGTGTATCTGTTGACGACTATATTCTCCGGACTCGATTCCTGTATCTTGCCAGGGCACGTCTGAAGAGTTTAAAGATTCGATTCCTGTATCCAGCCAGGGAACATCTACATAAAGAGTTTGAAGATCAACCCCTGCAACAGGCCAGGTAATTATCTTTCTTTCTCAGGTACGCAAGTTCTCGCTAAGGAATCTCTTACGCGATCGACACCTAGATGGCATCTGTAAGCCCATCCACATACCAACAGTCTCCAAATGGCATCTGTAAGCCCATTCCCGCCATCACACTGTTGACACTCTACTATGTGAGTGCAAATTTCTGGGCACTCTAGTGTTCAATCATCTTCCACCTTCGGATTACGAAAGGCATACCAGCCAATCTACATCCTCAGGTTTAAGAGGATTGAACAGGGGCAAATGTTGTACCCCAAAATTTTTCCTCCCATATTCTTCAAGATCTGGCAAAATCATGATTCAAAATCTCTCAAGGAGTGCACAGCCCAATTGCCTCCTAATACAATCAAAATTAGGGTTTTGGTTCTTGCAAAGAAATTGAGGTTTTCAAGGGTCCAAACAAGTCCCATAGGCCTACATACATTGTCAAGTATCCATATGTCAAGGTTCAAGACTCACAGCATCAAATTGCACAGTCAAAAACCCTAAATGCTCCACAGTCAACTGCAGCGGCAAAATGGTCATTTGACAGTCAAAAGTCAAAATTTTTGGTCAACATCTTATTTTGAAGCCACAAACATCATTTGATCAATTCTTGATTATGATTTCACAAGCATGGCTCAAAAAGTCTCAAGATGCAAAAGTTTCTATTTTTGGACAGTTGAAAAAGTCAACTGCAAATTGACCAAGGCATAACTTCCTCATGGTTTATCAGAAAAATTCCATCCAATTCTCATTTTGAAGAGAATGACATTTCCTACAACTCATCTTCACACTTCAAGTCCAAGAAATGCTCTCACAAAAAGTTATCAATTTCAACATTATAGGTCATTTTCAAAAGTCAACAAAAATGCACTTTAAGTCAAAGACCATAACTTGAGATTGGTAAATAAAAATGACATGGGACAAAAGGCATTGGTTAGAGGACTTCAAGACCTTTCCAAAATGTCCAAGAACATGATCATAGCTTCAAAATTGAGCAAGATATGCCTTGGAGAAGTTGGGGAATTTTTGGGAATTTTGAAAAGTCAACTTTGCTGCAAAAGCTTAAAAAATGCTAATGGGCCTCAATTTCTTTCATGAATCATTACCCAAAGGCTATGCACGACCCATTGACCTCAAAGGGATTTATTTTCTTATTTTTGATTAATTATTTAAATTTTTATTATTATTAATTCATTTAATTAGATTTAAATATGAGAAAAATATCAAATAATGCATTTCAAATCTTTTTATGCAGCAAATATCTTCCACACATGCTAGAGATTTCGTGCACCATCTCAAGGGGACAATATCATCCATATTTGGCAAGAATTGCATGGAAAAAGATTGAAAAAGATATGAACAAAATCAAATATTGAAATCATTAATTCAATGGATTATGGGCTTGGTTCTTGACCTAATTCCATTCAGATACAAAGGCATAACCTAACCTAATGCACAAGGACACGAAAAGCTGCCCAGAAAAGGCATACCAATTTGCAAAATTTCATCAAAAACTTGGAAACTGAAATCCTAGTTACTGCACGTTTCAAAGCCTAAAATCTATTCCAACACATTGCTGGACCATCCAGGAAGCTTTTGCGATCAAGAATCAATCAAAACGTGCCAAGAATCATAGAATACAGGCCATACGGTTTGCAACAATTTCTTGAATTCCACATCATGATTCATGCACTTTTAATCATTTTTCTTGAGTGATTTGTACTAATATTAACCTTCTGAAGCTAATGATATAACTCAATTGCATTATCAGGCCCTGTATCGTGATTCACCATTAACGTGTTTTAGGGTTTCAGAAGCTCTAAATTGGGGCTTTCCTCATATGGAAAAATTAGACCTTAAAACCTATGCCACTGAATTCGTGACCTCAAGACGAGACAAACCATGACCTCGCGCCTTTTTTATATTATAGCACGCTCTAATCGCTATTTTCATAGTTTGCAGTTTGTGGGGGTTTAAAACCCCCGCTATTTGTTTATGTTGCAGGTACACAAACGAAGAAGAAGCCTGCATGTCATTACATGATAGGGGGATTCAAATACTGGCGCGTGATTTTTTGTTTACAGCTTTAACTAACGCTTTTGTATATTATGTTTTTTACCTATCTAAATACCAAACGCGTACAACAGCTCAGTTGGTAGTGGACATGCGTTGCAAGCCTTGGGACCTGGGTTCGATTCCCAGGTCCCCCACATATTTCATGTTTTTTCTCCTAACGTGTTCCCATGCATTGCACGCCCCAAAGTCCATCCTACGTCCTCCCACGTCAGCTTGCCACGCACTCAGGATCACTCATCCAATGGCCATGGAATGAACTCCAGGATACGCCCTAGTCAACCAGCATACACACAAGTTGGAAAGTCAACGAAGGCCTTGTGTTCTGATGGGACAAATTGCTCCAATTCACCTCCTAAATGGGCCAGACACCCCCCATGGTTTGCATCATTTTTATTTTTTTATTTGATTTTCCTTTTGATTCTTTTAATTGTTTTTAATTGTTTTCTTTAATTTCATAAATTAATTTTCATAATAAAAAAATCAGAAACTAAAATATGTTTAATTAATATTTAATTCACTATTAATTTTTTTTGTTAAAAAAAACTTTAACAATTAATTTAGTTAATTTAGGTTTCAATTTAAGCATTTTTTCTTAATAAATTAAAATAGGTAGAATTAGGGTTTTTGATATTTTTTCACCTTTTCTTTTTTAATAAATAATCTTCTCTCACTATTATTATTATTATTAATTATTAAATATTTTTGTAAATAAACATGTAATTTAATTAATTAGTGTAAATTAGGTCAACTTTAATATTTTTCGTTTAATAATTAAAAATAACTTAGAATTAGGATTTCTCTTGATTTCTAATTTTCTTTATTTCACAAATACCAAAAAAACATAAAAAACAATTTCTTTTCTTTTAATAAAATAATTGATTAACTTTTAATTCAATTTAATTTCAAAAGGGTCCAACGCCCTCGAACGTGCAACTTTAATTCTTTCGCGCATTTATTCTTATTTTCTTTTTGAATATTATGTAACTGCTTAAGCCATGTAATAGTAACTAGGTTTTACTTTCCGCATCTTTTATCAAACGGGTCTTTGTAATTTGGCGATGTATAGACCCGCGCCTTGTAATAGCGTAGGATTTTACTTTCCGCATTTAAATTTCAGCACTTTTAAATTCTAATTGCATGAAAGAATGTATGGCCAAATTAAAAACAAGCGTAGCTCACCATGATGCCTGATCAAAGATAACTATTAAACTGGAAATAACACACAAATTCACACACCACTCTTAGGGTACGCCTCACTGTTGCCTTACCTTCGAAACATGGTCGTCGAGTATAGGACGTTTTAGTAAGTCCTTATGTCCATGATCCAGTTGCCTCGAAACGGTTGCCTCGGATTAAAAAAGGATCAATGGCAAAAGGGTAGCTTCTAAGGTGTCCTACTGTTGCTCTGGTGACCACACTGTCCCTACAAACGAATTGACCCGAACAACTCCAACGATGATGCTACCTACCTCTCAATGGTGGGATAGCACTATCTAAAGGACTCTTACACAACCTAATTCCTTAGAGTAGGTAGATTCTCATGGGTACTTGCTCTCTCAAAAACAAACAAAATACTTTTCACACCTACACTTTCAAAAAGTCTTCAAACAAATTTTTCATACACTCTTGAGGACAGATACAAGAGTTACCTAGAAATTTTTCAAATGAAACTTTTTCAAAACCCACACACATTTTAAAAGCAAACAATTTTTGAAAACATAATAGAAAGTACCTAAGAGCCCGTGGATAACTGCGGATAGAAAGGGTGCTAACACCTTCCCTTTCTATAAATCTACCTCCCGAACCGAGAAACATCTCGAAAAGGAATTTTGCTGTGCTTTTGTCCTTTCCATGTTGGAGAACATAAAAGACGATGGTGACTCTTGCTTACCGCGACATTTCGCGAACCAGCTTTAAAACAGTCAGTTCTATTTCCACCGATCACATTATCTAACAATCAAGTATTGTTATTTGTTGATTCTAATCCTTGTTTTGTTTTGAGCAGAAGTTATTATGGCTGGAAGGAACACTGGTAGGAATGATGAGGCTCTTGCTGCTGCTATGCAGGCAATGGCTCAGGATTTCCAACACCCGTCGAATGCTGACGAGAACGCTGGGTCTCGTAGTTTGGCAACCTTCCAGAGAGATAATCCTCCTACTTTCCAAGGAAGGTATGATCCCGAAGGTGCTTTGGTGTGGCTGAAGAAGATTGAAAGAATCTTTCGTGTGATGGATTGCACTCCTGTGCAAAGGATCCGTTATGGTACTCATAAACTAAGTGCTGAAGCGGATGACTGGTGGGTTGAAACCCGTCAGAGGCTTGAGGTTGCTGGTGTGGAAGTAACATGGGAAGTTTTCCGAAGGGAATTCATGAGGAAGTATTACCCGAAAGATGTTCGGGGAAAGAAGGAGATAGAGTTCCTTGAATTAAAGCAAGGAAGCATGTCTATCACTGATTATGCTGCAAGGTTCACTATGTTGGCTAAGTTCTATCCGCATTATGATGGGCCGAATGGAGAGTTCTCTAAATGCATCAAGTTTGAAAATGGTTTGCGTCCTGAGATTAAGAAAGTTGTTGGTTATCAGAAAATCCGTGTCTTTTCGAATTTGATTGATAGTTGTAGGATCTTTGAGGAGGACAGTAATGCTCATTATAAGATTATGTCTGATAAGAGAAACAAAGGTCAGCAAAGCCGTGGAAAACCGTATGATGCTCCAGCTGGTAAAGGGAAACAGAAAGCGTTTCAAGGGCGAAGAACTAGTGGGAGAGATGCTCCTGCTAGTATTGTTTGTTAGAAGTGTGGGAAACCTGGACACAAAAGTAATATTTGTCGAAGTGATGTTAGAGCTAAGAAGAATGAGGTGAGATGTTTCCGATGTGGAGAAGTGGGCCATATGACTCGCGATTGTAGACATAAGGATGTGGTCTGTTTTAATTATGGCGAGGGAGGTCACATTAGTGCTCAATGTAAGAAGCCTAAGAGGACTCAAGGAGCAGGAAAGGTGTTTGCTTTGTCGGGTGCTCCGACGGAAAACGAGGATGGTCTTGTTCGAGGTACTAGTTTCATTAATAGCTTTCCTCTTATTACTATTATTGATACTGGTGCTACTCACTGTTTTATTGTTGTTGATTGTGTAAAGAGATTGGGTCTCACTTTATCGTCTCTGGATAGAGATATGGTGGTAGAAGTTCCGGCTAAGGGAACAGTTACTACTTCTTTTGTGTGTGTAAGTTGCCCTTTATCAATATTCGATAGAGACTTTGTGGTGGATCTTGTTTGTTTACCGCTTGTCGGGTTGGACGTGGTTTTAGGTATGGACTGGTTAAAAGCTAATTACGTCCATATCAATTGCTATGACAACAATGTGAGGTTTTCTTCCTTAGTAGAAGAAGAACAATCTATGTTGGTGTCAACGAAGCAGTTGAATGAGTTCATGAAGGATGAGGCGTTGGTTTTCTTGTTGATGGCGACTCTTTCTGTGGAGAGTCAAGCTGTGATAGAAAACTTTTCGGTGGTGTGCGATTTTCCCGAAGTATTCCTTGATGAGATTCCTAGTGCACCTCCAGAAAGAGAAGTTGAATTTTCTGTGGATCTTGTCCTTGGTACCAGACCTATCTCTATGGAACCATACAAGATGTCTGCATCTGAGTTAGAAGAATTGAAGAGACAATTAGAAGATTTGCTCGAGAAGAAGTTTGTTAGGCCTAGTGTGTCGCCGTGGGGAGCTCCTGTGTTATTGGTGAAGAAGAAAGACGGTAGCATGATACTTTGTATTGATTATCGTCAGTTGAATAAAGTGACTATCAAGAATAGATATCCGTTTCCTAGAATTGATGATTTGATGGACCGATTGGTTGGCGCTTGCATGTTTAGTAAGATTGATTTGAGATCGGGTTACCATCAAATAAGGGTGAAAGAAGAATATGTTCAGAAAACTGCTTTCAGGATGAGGTATGGACATTATGAATATTCGATGATGCCTTTCGGTGTCACTAATGCACCGGGAGTATTCATGGAGTACATGAATCGTATATTCCATCCTTACTTGGATCGTTTCGTGGTTGTTTTCATTGATGATATTCTGGTTTATTCTAAATCGAAAGAAGAGCACGCAAAACATTTGCGCATCGTGTTGGAAGTTCTGAAAGAGAAGAAGCTTTATGATAAATTGTCAAAGTGCGAGTTCTGGTTAAGTGAAGTGAGCTTTTTGGGGCATGTCATTTCTGGTGATGGCATTGCAGTTGATCCTTCTAAAGTTGATGTTGTGTTGAGATGGGAAACTCCTAAGTCTGTTACTAAGATTAGAAGTTTCTTAGGATTGGCTGGTTATTGTAGAAGGTTCATTGAAGGTTTTCCTAAGTTGGCGCTCCCTTTGACAAAGTTGACTTGTAAAGGAGCTGCATTTGTGTGGGATGTCAAGTGTGAAGAAAGTTTTGTTGAATTGAAGAAAAGGTTAATAACGGCTCCGATCTTGATTCTACCTAATCCTGAAGAACCGTTTGTTGTTTATTGTGATGCTTCTAAGATGGGTTTAGGTGGTGTACTTATGCAAAATGGCAAAGTGGTTGCTTATGCTTCTAGGCAATTGAAGATTCGTGAGAAGAATTATCCTACGCATGATTTGGAGCTTGCAGCGGTTGTTTTTGTGCTTAAGATTTGGAGGCATTATCTTTATGGTTCTAGATTTGAAGTATTTAGTGACCATAAAAGTTTGAAGTACTTGTTCGATCAGAAAGAGCTTAATATGAGGCAAAGACGGTGGCTTGAATTGTTGAAAGATTACGATTTTGGATTGAATTACCATCCTGGTAAAGCTAATGTGGTGGTCGATGCTTTAAGTCGAAAGACTTTGCATATGTCACTTTTGATGGTGAAAGAGTTGGAATTGATTGAGCAATTTAGAGATATGAGTCTTGTAGTAGAAGTGACGCCGAAGAGTGTTATCTTGGGAATGTTAAAGATCAATAATGATTTCCTTGATAGTGTTAGAGAAGCTCAGAAGCTTGATGCGAAACTTGTTGATTTGTTGGTTGGTATTGGACAAATTGAAAATGAAGATTTCAAGTTGGATGCTCATGGTGTATTGAGGTTCCGAGATAGGATTTGTATTCCTGATGATGTGGATTTGAAGAGAATGATCTTGGAAGAAAGTCATAGAAGCAATTTGAGTATTCATCCCGGAGTGACCAAAATGTATCAAGATTTAAAGAAACTATTTTGGTGGTCGGGCATGAAAAGACAGGTGGCTCAGTTTGTTTATGCTTGTTTGACTTGTCAGAAGTCTAAAGTGGAGCATCAGAAACTTGTAGGGTTGATGCAACCATTAGAGATTCCAGAATTGAAATGGGATAGCATTTCTATGGATTTTGTAACGGGGTTACCGAATACACCAAGAGGACGCGATGTGATTTGGGTGATTGTTGATAGGCTTACGAAGTTGACTCACTTTATTCCTATTAACATGACTTATCCCGTATTGAAGTTGGCAGAAATTTATACGCATGTGATTGTGAGATTACATGGTATTCCTTTGTGTATTGTTTCAGATAGAGATCAGAGGTTTACTTCTGAATTTTGGAAGGGCTTACAAGAGGCTTTGGGTTCAAAGTTGAGGTTGAGTTCGGCTTATCATCCTCAAACTGATGGTCAGACGGAAAAGACGATTCAATCGTTAGAAGACTTGTTACGTGCTTGTATTCTTGAACATGGTGGTTCATGGGATACATATCTTCCTTTGATTGAGTTTACTTATAACAATAGTTTTCATGCTAGTATTGGAATTGCACCGTTCGAGGCTTTGTATGGTCGGAGGTGTAGAACTCCTTTGTGTTGGCATGAGTCGGGTGAAAGTGTGGTGCTTGGACCAGAATTGGTTAGAGAGACTACTGAGACGGTGAAGATGATTAGAGAAAAGATGAGAATTTCTCAAAGTCGACAAAAGAGTTATCATGATAAAAGGAGAAAAGACTTGGAATTTCAAGATGGTGATCATGTATTTTTGCGAGTTACTCCTACAACCGACGTTGGGCGAGCATTGAAGTCGAAGAAGCTAACTCCTCGCTTTATTGGTCCTTACCAAATTACTAGTAAAGTGGGAAAAGTGGCTTATAGAGTGGCGTTACCGCCAAATCTTTCGAACTTGCATGATGTGTTCCATGTGTCGCAACTTCGGAAGTATGTTTCGGATCCTTCACATGTGATTGAGATGGATGATATTCAAGTTCGAGACAATCTTACGGTGGAGACGATACCACTAAGGATCGAAGATCGTGAGATGAAGTCTCTTCGTGGCAAAGAGATCTCCTTGGTTAAAGTTGTTTGGATAGGAGCAGCTGGTGAAAGTGCGACGTGAGAGTTAGAAAGCAAGATGCGGGATTCCTATCCCGAGCTTTTCGAGTCAGGTAATTTCGAGGACGAAACTTTTATAAGTGGGGGAGAGTTGTAACGCCCCGTTTTATTTAATATTATACTATATTAATATTTTCGAGTTACCGGTTGACATTTATTTTTGCGACGAGAATATTTATATTAACCGTTATATCTGTTAATATATTCGGCGATGTTTTATTCGAACCGGTAATTATTTTATTTGGTCC
This sequence comes from Vicia faba, assembly GCA_948472305.1. NCBI lineage: Eukaryota > Viridiplantae > Streptophyta > Magnoliopsida > Fabales > Fabaceae > Vicia > Vicia faba. The sequence continues at coordinate 1,081,469,423 of OX451736.1, read as the reverse complement.
GGTATTTATTTTGAGGGACCGGTAATTATTTTATTCGGTCCGGTATTTATTTTGAGGGACCGATAATTATTTTATTTGGTCCGGTATTTATTTTGAGGGACCGGTAATTATTTTATTCGGTCTGGTATTTGTTTTGAGGGACCGGTAATTATTTTATTCAGTCCGGTATTTATTTTGAGGGACCAGTAATTGTTTTGTTCGGTCCGGTTTTTATTCTGTTCGGTTCGGTAAAATATTATTCGGACCGATATTTAATTATTCGGAGTTATTTTAATTATTTGGGTTAATAATATTATTTAATGTTAATTAGTAGTATATTTGATGAGGGGCTTTTTAGTAACTTTGCCTAGCTTTTGTCTTGAATCAAAACCAACCAAACACCTTGTTTTATGTCATAACATTAAAACACATAGAGAGAGCAGGAGAAAGAGGTCTTAGAAGAGAAGAGGAAACAAGAACACAAGAGCAAGTTTGGGTTTTGGGTTGGTTGAAACATCAAGAATCATTCAAACATCTAAGGTAAGAGGTTTGATTTTCCAATGCTTATAGTTAGAGTTTGATTGGATATATTTTGATTTGGGATAAAATTGATGTTTGGATTCTTGGGATTTGTTGAGATAAATTAGGAGAGTTAATTTAAGTGTTAGTGTTGTGGGATTATTGTTATATTAATAGAAATTAAATTAGAAAAACTAAATTATATTAATTAAGTTTAATTTTATAAATAAAAAAAAATAGCAGTAAGTAGTTTAGAACAAAGCTAAAGACTAGCAGGATAATATTATATGAAGTTAGAAATTAAATATTAGTAATATGTAGTAAGGAAAACATCATGAAGTTAGAAATTAAATATTAGTAATATGTAGTAAGGAAAACATCAAATGTTAGTAGTATATAAGACTAATTTATGTAGTATAGGAAAATAAGTACCAGCAGCATGTATAAATTGGCATTATGTTTAGAAATTAAGGAAAACAAAAACTAGCAATACATCTTGATAAAGTTTATAACTATGCTATCAATTAACTTACAGTATGGAAAATTAAGTTTAGAAAATTATTTAATTTATGTTTTGTTTTTCTTTTCTTATTTTAATATATTAAATATTTATATTAATTAAATATAAATATGATATAAGTTAGCCGATTTAATTTGGAACCCGATTATGTTCCGATTTTTTGATTTCGGCAATTTCGGCGACGGAGTAAGTTATTCAGAATTTAACGAAAATTGACGTGCTAGCTAATTTTGACGTGTAGAACGTCGTGGTGAGATTAGTTTTTTGAGATTACGAGTTTTTAATGGAGCGACCCGAAATAAGCCAATTTACGGTTAATTTGAAATGGGTTGCGTTTTAGTCGGTTTAAGTCGCGTATGGACAATCCGATTGCGACGTTAATGATTATGATTGATGCCGATTATTATGAATGACTTTTGCGACGATTATTGATGTTTGACTATTTTTCCGTGTTTGAAATTTAGTGAATTATTTGATAATGATGTGGTGTGATTAAATATGATGTTTGCGACGGTTTATTTATAATGAATACTTGATGATATGCGATGCGATGATATGTTTATCTTGATGTGGATGAATATGGCGGCGTGGGTTTATACCAATTTTGATGTGCGATGATGATGTTTTGTTGTGTCGTGTTTGTGATGTCGTGTTGTCGAATCACATACATTGCATTGGCGACGAGGGCTTTTATGCCAAGCGACGAGGGCTTTTATGCCAAAGCGACGATGAGATTTTATGCCGAATGTCCCTAATTATGGACAAAGCGACGGGTACCACATGCATAACATAGTCGTGTCTCATGAAGTCAGTTATGTTTATGTTTGAGTCTTTTGGCGTTGAGTTTTATTTGATGGCTGATGACGAATTGCGATGTTATGTGATACTTTGTTTGTGATGATTTTTGTGTTGAACATAAAGTGAATATATGTGATGATCTCATGATGAGTAAGCGATGAATACAACATGACGGTAAAGCGACGATATGAGTTATGGCGATGGAGTTTATATTTTGTTTTGATATGATTATGGTGATTATGTGATGAAATTAAAATGTTGATTTTATACACTAAATGATGATTTTAAAGTATGTGAGATTTTGATATTTGTTGACATATTCTTATTAATCCTATATCATTTATGATTCCAAAATTATTTATATATTTTATCATGCCATTTAATTATATATTTTGGAGTATCTCACCCTTTACTTGTTTCGCCGTTGCCTTTATATTGGTAACGTGCAGGTGATCCGCGAGGATGATGAGGATTAGCTCGAGTCTCTTTATTTTGAGTCGCTCTGCTCTGATAGTAGTAACACTCGGAATTTAGACGACGTTATTATTTTGATAGGATAGTTTATGTATACTATCTTATGATGTTATAACTTTATGTAATTATGATAACATGATGATACATACATTTTGTGAACATATTCGCTGTGCTGTGATTGGTCATATGTTTATATGATGATTTATGTTATGAATCGGTATATCCGACTTTTGATTTTGTGATGGGCATTATAATGCAAAGTGATGAAAAACACAAATATGTGATACCTCAATTTATGTTTGGATGAAATTTTGAAACTCTGATTTTATTATTAATTACGAGGGGTAGAATTGGGGTGTTACAAGAGGCGCTTGTTTCTGTTTATGTTTCTATGGCACTATGCTTGTCTTATTTTGTTGTTTATTTATTGAACCTTGTGTTGTTATTTGAGGAGCTATCATATTGATGTTGTTTCATGATTCAAAAGATGCTATGTCTTATATGGAGAACTATTATGAATCCGCTGCGTGATTAATCCAAGTTTGGTTTATGTTGTGAAGACTATATTCATGAGTTATGTTCATTCCGCTTCTTTAAGTGTTATGTATCTATTCTAAAAGCATGATAGGTTTATGTGTCTCTGTTGAATGTGTGGCATCTTGATTATATTGGAAATTTTTATACTCTGATTTTTCGCAAATTGCTTGTAAAATTGGGGTGTTACAGTTTCGTTGTTTGCAAAAAGACGTGAAATATGGAACGCAGTGTTACAATCGGAACAACTATGGAGTGAAAGCTGCATGAAATTTATTAAGGTAAAAAGTGCCAAAGCCAACACCCATCTTGTTACAAGGTTTGACAGACATATCCACAATGAACATATCCACAACTTCATCGCCAAAGACAAGATTATAGGGTTATACTACCATCTCGTTGGTCCTATTGTGGAAAGTTTCAAGTCTTTCTTATGTCTTGCTCTCATATCATTGCGGTATGTACGTATGCTCATCAAGATGCATTACTACTTCTATCTCCCATTTACAAGGTCGAGACCTTGCTCAACGTATAGAACAATGGCTTTTCAGTGGTAGCAAAACCGAATTATTGGCTTAGGTACGAAGGAGAAATAGTTTGGCACAACAATCAAATGTGAATGAATAAAAAGGATCGTCCTCAAATCAAGTGTATCACAACTAAAATGTATTCCCTTGACAAACTAGAAAGAAAGTGTAGTTTATGCCGTCAGGTCAGACACAATCGAAAAAATTATCCTACTCGTGCTACTAGCTCGACAAGATAAATATTATATACAAACTATATGTACCTTTTTAAGATCTAAACGAAACTATATATATATATATATATATATATATATATATATATATATATATATATATATATATATATTCCAGTAGCAATATCATTCAGTATTTAATAGTGGTACACATTCAATAGCAATAGCAAGGCAGTGCATAGTAGCAGTTAAGTATGCAGTACAATGGTACTCATTCAATCTTCAATAGCAATAGCAGTATATATTCTAGTAGCAGTTCAGTATGCAATTAACTCATTCAATATATATTCCAGTAGCAGTTTAGTATGCAATTAAAATCATTAAGTGTATCATTAAATCAATTTCAGTATATATGTCGATAGCAGTTCAATGTAACATTAAACCAATTTCAGTATATATTTCAGTAGCAGTTCAGTGTATCATTAAACCAAGTAAACTCACTTATTGCATAAAAAACATACCTATAATATTGTGACACAAAAGGAAATAGTCCAACCTTGTTGTGTAAAATACAAACAATAACATGGACACATGGAAATAGATCCTGATCAAAACTGTCCTCCACAAAGTAAAAAAATATCTATAGAAAATTATACTAAACTATTTAAGCAAAGCAAAACAAAATGTTTCAAATGAGTTCATTCACACCTTATCAGCAACCAAACCATTACCATAAATATAAGCACATACTTTTCTTTTCTATTAGTGAATTATTATTTGATCTTCTTCCCAGCAAATCCAATCTGGTTCAATACCCAAAGTGCAGTTTCAGCAACTCGCAGGTCATAAAACTCAATAAAATTGAGATGCTTCATTTCTTGATATTCATAGATATGCAATTAGGAACATAACATTTAAGTAATATTGAATAATCTTCATAAAATATTTGATTTGAATTGATCAAACTGCTTTTAAAACATATGACTAACGGACGATCAAAAAATATTTGATCTGAATTGATCAAAATTCTTCAACCTAAAAAATATAACAAAAACAGTTTCAATTTATGATAAACAAACAAAGTGAAATTAAAAATAAAATAAAGGAATAAAATCAAAGCATGAATTAAATTTAAAACCAAACCTCTTCAACATAAGCAATAGGAAAAGTCGATACTCCAAGATCTCCTCCACTCATCTGCAACAAAAGTAACACATTGTACAATCAAATCAACCCTTGTTCATTTATGTAAAAATTCAAATGACAATAATAACAACGATGGTGACGATTAAAGTAAGAGAGACATACCATGAGAACCATTAACCCCTTATGTAATCTGCAATTACATGAAAAAAGAATGAACAAATAAAACCGTCAAATCAAAAACTATACATATGAAAACCCTAACAAAAACTTAAAATTAAAAAAAGTAACAATAAACACACTATTGTACTTCTATCATTACTAAACAAATAACCTTTCATACATTCGAAAGAACTACTTCCCAGATGAAGATGAATTGGTACATAGTTGTCAATTGTGGATTGCAGAATATCGTGAAAATCTATAATTTTATAAATCATAAAATAAGTCAAAAAGTTCACATTGCAGTCGTTGTATTAATAATATAACAAACATTGGATAGAAGAAAATAAACTTTTCGAAGCATCAGAGGAAAATATAAATGAGACAGGTTATTCAAAACCTGTTCAATATGTTTGGACTCTTTCTGATAGTCTTCTTCTGTGTACTCTAATATTTCAACATAGGAGCACCATTATTAGATTGTAAAAATGATAATAACCTAAAAATATTATGAATCTCATTTTTAAATGAATATTAGTTGAGTTCAATCAAGTTTGGTTTTTGACGGGTTCAAAATAATCATCCGAGCCTGACCAAAATAATCCTATACTATCCAAATCAAACAACTTGATCAATCTAATACCAGATCCATTTGCACAAAAAAGACAATGGGTCGGTTGGTTTAAGTAGGGCCCAATTATTTAATGCGGTTCAATTTTGTACACCCCTAATGGAAGATTTATATAAACCTGAGACAAAATCTCAACTCACACACCTTCGTCAAAATCCGCAACCCATCGGATCCGCGCAGAACCTCAGACGCAGCTCACAACACACAACAATAGAAAAAGGCATAGAGTAGAAGCAAATCGGAAGCAGTAAAAGAGGAGGAGAGGATTTCAAATCGCAAACAGAGCAAAAAGATTCGAAGGATTTACTTGGAGATAGATCACCGTCGAAGAAGATGTAGTGCACTATCGTTGCTATTTCTTTTTTTCATTTACGTTCTGTTTTGATTTTCGTCTTCCTTCTGTAATATGTAAATTACCATCGAAATCGTTAATGAGAATGGGGTTTGGAATGATGGGGATAAGGGTTTTTTTATTTGCTTTAACTATTGTTTGTGTTTTCGTTGAGAAAGTGGGAGAATTGGGGAGATGGAGAAATCGAAGTATTGAACGATGGTGAAAGAGAGAAGCAGAGAGTGAAAAGCGGTAATGAGAAAGAAGTAAAGAGGTTGAGAACCGTGAAAAGCAGAGAGAAAATTCACGTGAGAATTAAGATGAGAGAGGATGGGAGTTTTGTCTCGATTAATTAAAGAGTCGACGAAAATGAGATACACGGATAAATTTATTCATATTTTAGATCATTTGATAATGCAATTGTTGATATGATCTATATTTCCTATTAAATAAATGTAATTGTTGATTAAACTAGAAAATATATTATGGTGATAGTGATCCGTAAAATAAAATATTTTATTATTGTATTTATGTATTAATTCTTCTCCGTCTATATTATCCATCAACCATCAATAAATTTTTTTAGAAGATATAATGCATTAACATAAAATTTATATACTCTGCTCTATGTATGAATATTGAGAACTAAATAATTGACGTGAACAAACTCTAAGCAACTGATTTAAAATTAATCTTAAAGTTTTCAAAATTTTAATATTACATACTCGAGTATACAAACTTTTATAATTGAATCAAGAATTCAAGAAACACTAGGGCGTATAATCCACATACTAACCAAACTATATCATTCAACATAGAAATACAATAATTTTCAATATTAAATTTATGAGCACACAAGATAGAAACATACAACAATACTAAACATTTTTTTAAGGATTAATGAAGCCAAAATAGTATTATGATAATACTTCACTTCATATTTATACACATACAAACTATAGGGACACATGTAAGTCTCTATAACCAATTATGATCAAATGAAAATCATAGAAGCCAAATGGTTACACTTGCATAAACTAAGTACAAAATTTTCACTCTATGTTTATGTCTATGTAATAATAAAGAGAACAAATGTCCATATAGGATAGACCAACAGAAGAATTACACCAACTCTATTTGATATGCCGTGAGCTTTTGTTAATGAATCTCTAAAACCACTAAAATTGATATGTCATGAGCTTTTGTTAATGAATCTTTAAAACAAGAAGCTCGAGTATGTTCTTGCAGCAAATAAGAAGTTGAATTCTCCAATATCTACTAACCTGAAAAGTTGAAGAAGCGGTATCCATGAGGAAAATCTATTGTGCTAATCTCCAAATAAGTATCCTCGCTCAAAACCTTCATTTGAGAAAACAGAGAAGGCGTACAGAGTTTGTTGCCCTTAATATTCCTAGATCATTCAAATAAACTTATTCATAAAAAGCATGGAAAAATTAAAATCAATGCATGTATGTATTATAGGTTTGGTATATATGCCAATAAAAAATAACTTCCAGTTAAAATCTCGTCTTAAGCATTTTGAAGGGTTTGACTCAGATAATTCATAGATTCATTAAGTTATCTTAGTTAACATAATTCAAGAATTTAAGTGAATTTCAAAAATACGATTTGGAGAAATTTAACACATAAATATAACAACTACGAAATTTAACCTGCTTTGCATCTTCATGTTCTTGCTTAAGTGTTGACAACTGCAGAATAAAACCAACAATTATGATTAGGAAAATTAATGTTAATTGACAAAAGAAGGAAGATTGAAAATATCCATCAATAGGTGAGTTTTTGTAATCTCATGTTAAAAAAATCTACTATATTTACAACCTAATGAGGAGATACCAAAAAAAGATATATTAGCTGGATGGTTACCAAAATAAATGCTCTAGAAAAAACCAAAATTAATGGTATTTATCTCCAAAAGTGAGCAGAGTATATAAATTTTATGTTAATGCATTATATCTTTCAAAAAAAATTGTTGATGGTTGATGGATAATATAGACAGAGAATTAATATATAAATGCAATAATAAAATATTTTATTTCACGGGTCACTATCACCATAATATATTTTCTAGTTTAATCAACAATTGTATTTATTTAATAAAAAATATAGATCATATTAACAATTACATTATCAAATGATCTAAGATATAAATAAATTTATCCGTGCATCTCATTTTCGTTGATGGAAAAACTATAAGTTATTTCATCTTAACATTAGACATATCCACTCTTTATAATTGAAAGGTTGCTTCTTTTAAGTAGTAAACATTGAGGCAATTGGGTGCACAAGCTTGGAGGATTTTATCACCATTCTAATACTCTAAATATTCAACTAGTGAGAGAAGCTTTCTTTTTTGAATGAACAAGTATATGTATTTTCATATCTTTCTGGTATGTTCAAGTGATTCTATATCATTTTTAATTTTTCTCACTTTTATCACCTCTTAGACCTTTAGTGAACATTTTCATTTTTTTTTATTTTCTTTTATGCAATGTTGGGCCATGTTATACTAGATTGTTGAATGCTATGTTGAGTCATATTTTGCTAGGTTGTTGGGCTTTGTCTAATTTTTTGCAACATTGGACCCTAATTTGATATTATGTTATTGATTTGTGTTTAAGCTTTTTCATGGATCATAAAATTAAATTCTAACCTTCTTATCGTATTACTAAATTCTAATTAATCCTAATATAATATTATTTTCAAATTGGTTAATTTACATTTTGATTATGCAAACTGCTCATAGTTTCTTTTATTCATATTATTCATATCGATTAAAAAATACTACATCAGGAAAAATTCACATGTGCGGGAGCGCAAGTCTCTGACTAATATATATATATATATATATATATATATATATATATATATATATATATATATATATATATATATATATATATATATATATATATATATATATATATATATATATATATATATATATATATATATATATATATATATATATATATATATATATATATATATATATATATATATATATATATATAGTGCGTGCGTGCGTGCGCGTGCGTGCGTGCGTGCGTGTGCGTGTGTGTGTGTATTCTGGACTGGCTCAATGGTCATGCTTGGCCTAATCCGCTTCTATATCCATTATGGCCCAACGACTCTGGACCAATAACTCTAGCTCAGTCAGCTGGGACCGACAAGGGGCACCTTGCCATCTGCCCTTCAGTCGGGAAAGTTTGGTCGGTTGTATCCCAGGAACATCAAGACCAACAATACTCTGGACCATGCACCTTCCCGTGTCACCAGCTATTTGTTGTTCTGCTCGACACATGTTGAGAAGACAACCATGAATGCCTTTGACGAGATTACCCGTAGTCTCACCTTTGCTCGGAGAAACAACTAGTTATGAGCATGACTTCTCGTTACAACGACTAGTTTCTGGTAGTTACCTATTTTTACGGACCTGATATCTAGGCCCAAAATAGGGTCCAATGGCCAAGCGTTGTGGGCACTATATAAACCCTCACACTTGTTAGGGGCATGTATTCAATATTCATTACTCACTTTTAAAATCATAGACTTTTTGTCTTGTATCTCTTCGTACTCTTTCTTAATTGAGCATCAGAGTGTCTTGTAGGTACACCCCCTCCTCCTCATTACCATTTTTGTAGACGAAGATTTCGATCCCTTGCAGGTTTTGATCAACCAGTAAGATCAGTGGTGTCGTCTGTGGGAAATTGTATTCCCCATATTTCTTTCCCAGAAACCAAATATAAAAGCAACATCACCATATTCTGATCATGGTCGACCATGATGACGACCACCTTGCTGGAAAAACCATCTTATCCCCGGTTCGTAAGGTTGATAATGACGACAGATGCCCTCTCCTCAAGGACATTCCCCAAAGAGAGACGTGCCACATCGTCTCCCTTCTCCGTCGAGGCTAACGATGATGTCATCCATTTCTTGGAAGTTAGCCGATCCAAGTGAGCCCAAGAAGAGGCATTAAATACTCTTCAGTCAGTCCCAATGCCGACCATCATCGATCTGGCCATGGCAGCTCTGCTTGCTGCCCTAAATCAAACATACACCCTAATCCCTTATCAGAATAACAAGATCGAGGTAGTGGTGAAGAAACAATCAAGATCTCCTCGTCGAAGATATAGATGGTGCATATCGCGTAGTCCTTCACCACAACCATGTGGTCATCGACCAGCGCAAGAAAAACCAGAGATCGTGTTCGACAGAAAGCGCAATCACTCACCTCCTTGCAGAGATCGTCCCTCCCCAAAGAAGACACGGGCCGAGACATGGCCATACGACCATCATTCGCCTCCGTTGAAATCAAATATTCATCCGAGGAGCCAATTTCCCCGACGAGCCGACATTCCATGCAGAGGAAAGAATTACTCTCCTTCCTGGTCCAAAAGGAAGAGCAACGATGATGACCCTCGGGGTCTGTTATCATGAGAGATCATGGAGACATCACTCCCTTCTGGAGTGGAGAAACCCCCCAACTTGGGGACATACGATGGGACTTCTGACCCAGACGACCACCTCAAAAGCATTGACGCTCTGCTCGATTATCGAGGCGTAAAGGACACCATAAAGTGTAGGTTATTCCCCACCACATTCAGGAAAGGACCTATGGTGTGGTACAAAAGTCTGTCCAATGAATCCATCACGTCCTGGCAGAACCTCAGAAAGAAGTTATCTTGGAATTTCATGGTTTCTCATTGATACCCAAAGTCGGAAGCATCTCTCAAGGCAATCATCCAAGGCAAGGATGACTCTCTTCGGGCATATATTGAGAGGTTTAACCATGAGGCCGTTCAGGTCTCGACCACCGATGATATGAAGAAATACCTGCTCGAGCATGGACTGTGCCCGTTTAGTGACTTTGCAAAAGTCGTAGGCATTGAAACTCCCTCATCTCTAGATGATGATGACTTCGAAATTCACTGATTATTTGACTTGGTCTGAATACAATTTCTAGCTATTTTATTTCCATTTCTATCTTTATGTAGGTATTTTTCCTTTGTTTCAGGAATTTGACTAATCGGGAGCCACGAGCGAAGAAACGAGACGAAACGAACAAGAAACAAAGAAAAATAGAAAGTATTGAAGCTTGGCCACCTCCATGGAAACCATCTTAGGGTAGCCATGGGTGGTCCAACCACGTTCCAATGGATGACTAAGTCATACCCACTTAGTAGATCCAATAGCAGAACTAGAAAGATATGCACGAGTACGACTTTTACTTAGGAAAATTAAGAGAGCAATGGCAGAAAAATAAAATCTAAAACCATTAAAGGATTTTTCTCTACCTTCAAATGAGGAACCTCATTCGAGTATACTAAACCCCATTATCCCAGCTAATAACTTTGATCTTAAACCCGCTTTGATGCAAATCGTGCAACAAAACCAATTTGTTGGCCTTCCTATGCAAAAACCAAACTAACACTTAAAAGTGTTTATTCAACTAGCTGATACATTAAAATCCAATGGAGCCCCCCAGAAGCAACACGTTTACGCTTATTACCTTTCTCCCTCAGGGATCGAGCAAGAACATGGCTAGATTCTTTACTTGCCAATTCCATTATAACTTGGAATGATTTAAATAAAGCATTCCTTGCTAGATACTTTCCACCGAGTAAGACCGTTGTCTTACATAAACAAATTATAAGATTTAACCAAAATGATGTTGAGTCTCTTTGTGACGCCTGGGAGAGATACAAAGAATTACTAAGAGCTTGTCAATATCATGGATTAGAGAAATAACTAATTATTCATACCTTTTATAATGGTCTTCTAAACAACACAAATATGACCGTCGACGCTACCGCTGGGGGTACCCTAATGAATAAACCTGACCCTGAGGCATGCTCACTTATAGAGGATGTAACAACCTCTAAAACCCCGAACGAATTTTCGCAATTAATTAAAATCATATTTACATAGTACATGTATTAACGAGGATGTCACAACTCTCTTTTAATAAAACAAGTTCCTGTCATGCATAACGTAGTAGTAACTCATACATGTTTACACAGCGGAATAATTTAATTAATAAAATCAATGTTATAATATTTTCAAAATCATCAGGGATTAACACCTGGAAAATGTCAACATCATATTATAACAAAACATAAGGAATTAAACGAGTCTGACTAAAACAGCTCGACAAAACAAACGTTCCCGGAGTTACAACTATCAGAGCATGACCCGGACAATACTAAAGCGAAAGTAAACTAGAAACGACAAGCCTTCGCCAAGCACCTGAACGAAGCTCCTCAATCTGAAATATTCAACAGTAAGGGTGAGCATCTCAATTATACATTTGATTATACGTTCATAACAATCAATTCAGGAAATCATAAGCATCACCCAATAATTAGCATATTTCATAGTTTACAAAAACCTTTACAATTCATATACCCATGATATATTGCTTTTCATATTTGCAAATAATCATCAAACATCGTCAACCATTTAGCAATCATACGTGCATACAAACAATCAAATACAACATTGGAAAAATCATCCATTCATGTTATATTCAAGGTAATGCAACACACCCATGCATGTGGTACCACTTCACCGCCCCATTAAATCTCGGGTCACGGATAACTCACCGTTCCATTATATCGCGGACACGGCTACCACCTCAACGTTCCATTAAATCGCGGACACGTATATTGGCCACCATGTTAATTCCACACAATGGGAATTAACAAATGCAACATGATATGTAAAGTATGTAACACTCAGCATACTATGAACATCAATCAACATATCATGCGACATCAACAACATCAATCATAACAAGATACGGATAGCATGTAATCACCCAGCATACTATTTAAACATCAATCATATCAAGTCATATCATAATTCATGCTCGATAACATTATCCAAAAGCATGGCAATAAAACCCACAATCAAGCACTGAAAACAAAGTTCAGAAAATCAACACAGTAGCATCAACACGGGTGCCCGTGTTGTGCAACACGGCCCGTGTTGCTGAGCGCGTACAGAAAACACATTTTCCTTATCAGTACAGGGGATCAACACGGGTACCCGTGTTGTGCAACACGGCCCGTGTTGTAATGTGTCCAGAAAAACACATTACTTTACCAACACAGAAGAGCAACACGGGTGCCCGTGTTGTGCAACACGGCCCGTGTTGCTGAGCGCGTACAGAATTTTCCTGTACCTGCAGCAGCTCAGAACAGCAGCCAAACGCGGGAAAATGCCAGCCAAAACGCGCATTTCGGTACCTAACGACATCGAGTTTGTATAACTCAAAACAAAACATCAATTTCCTAATTACCAACAATCATCATAGTCACCTTAACCGGGATTAATCGTCCTTTTTGGGGAAATCTACTAACATTGAGGTTATCCCTATAACTTCCAAGGTAAATTCACGATCATGCAGATATACTTCCAATCCACCATTAGGAACCTAAAATCGTTAATTGATTTCATAAAATTGGGAACCTAAACCTCCTTTAACAAAGTTCAATCCTAAGGGTATCGATCCCTAATAACATCTAACGATTGGGGTTTTTCCCTACGATTACCCAAATCAACCGTACATAAACCCATAAACAAAGGTAAATCGAGTAATAGCCCCCCTTACCTTATCAATTAGCAGCTTTGAACTTTTTGAGCAATGTTCTTCGTTCTTCGTACCTTCAGAGCTCTGCTTCCCAAAATCCCAAAATCTGTGTTATCGTGAATAATGAGAAAAATAACTTGAGTTCCAAAACATATCCTTACTTCTTTTGCACCCCCACTCTTTACTAACAACATCCAAGCCCAATAACTTAAAAACTCAGCATTTTCTTATTTCTTTTATTTTCCTCCATATTTCAAAATAAATAATTCCTTTTTATTTTATTAATTCTAATAAAATAATTTTCCCAAATTTAAATAAATCAAATAATTGAAACTGGGGTGTTACAACTCTCCCCCACTAAAAGAGTTTTCGTCCTCAGAAACATACCTTAGACGAACAGTTCCGGATAAGCCTCTTTCATCTGGCTCTCCAGCTCCCAAGTGATATTTCCATCTGCTGGACCTCCCCAAGCAACCTTTACTAATGCTATCTCTTTACCTCTTAACTGTTTCACTTCCCGATCTTCTATCCTCATAGGCAATGTTTCTACTGTCAGGTTATCTCTCACCTGTACATCATCTATTTGGATTACATGAGATGGGTCTGGAATGTATCTCCTCAGCTGAGAAACATGAAAAACATCGTGCAAATTCGCAAGTCTCGGAGGTAAAGCAATACGATAAGCAACTTCTCCAACTCTTTCTGTAATCTGAAACGGACCAATAAAACGCGGAGTCAACTTCTTAGATTTCAACGCTCGACCAATACCCGTCATCGGAGTAACTCTCATAAACACATGATCTCCAGCACTGAATTCTAAATTCTTTCTCCTCTTATCATGATAACTTTTCTGACGACTCTGAGAAGCTCTCATCTTCTCTTGAATCAATTTGATCTTTTCAGTAGTCTGCTGAACAATTTCTGGCCCAATTACTGAACTCTCTCCCGATTCATACCAACACAAAGGCGTTCTACACCGTCTACCATACAATGCCTCAAACGGAGCCATACCAATACTCGAATGGTAACTATTGTTATAAGTAAATTCAATCAATGGCAAATAGCCATCCCAAGCTCCACCCTTCTCTAAAACACAAGCACGCAATAAATCTTCTAACGATTGAATCGTCCTCTCTGTCTGTCCATCAGTCTGAGGATGATAAGCTGAACTCAACCTCAATTTAGTACCCAAAGCCTTCTGCAATCCTTCCCAAAATTTCGAAGTGAACCTCGGATCTCTATCTGACACAATACTAGAAGGAACTCCATGCAAACTCACTATTTTCTCAATATACAACTGTGCCAATCTCCCCATTGAGTAATCCATTCGCACCGGTATAAAATGAGCAGACTTAGTCAGTCTATCCACAATGACCCATATCGCTTCACAATTCTTAGGAGTCCTCGGCAACCCAGATACAAAATCCATAGAAATACTATCCCACTTCCATTCTGGAATAAACATTGGTTGCATAAATCCAGACGGCTTCTGATGTTCAATCTTCGATTTCTGACAGATTAGACATGCATACACAAATTCAGCTATTTCCTTTTTCATTCCCGGCCACCAAAACAATTTCTTCAAATCATGATACATTTTCGTGGCACCCGGATGAATACTCATCCCACTGCGATGTCCTTCCTCTAATATACTCTTCTTGATTTCTGCAATATCAGGAACACAAACTCTATCGCCAAATCTCATAACATCATTTTCATCAATTCCAAACTCACCACCTTGACCTTGGTTGATCAATGTCAATTTATCAACCAAATTAACATCAGATTTCTGCCCGATCCTGATCTCTTTTAGAATACCACTAGTAAGTTTCAACATACCCAAACGAACACACTTCGGAGTACTTTCACAAATTAAACTCAAATCTCGGAATTGTTCAATTAAATCCAATTCACGAACCATCATCATAGACATATGCAAGGATTTCCTGCTCAAAGCATCTGCAACCACATTTGCCTTACCAGGATGGTAATTCAAACCAAAATCATAATCTTTGAGAAATTCCAACCACCTTCTTTGCCTCATATTGAGCTCTTTCTGATCGAAAAGATACTTCAAACTCTTATGATCACTATACACTTCAAATCTCGAACCATACAGATAATGTCTCCACAATTTCAAGACAAACACAACTGCTGCCAACTCTAAGTCATGAGTAGGATAGTTCCTTTCATGAACCTTCAACTGTCTCGAAGCATACGCAACTACCTGTTGATTCTGCATTAAAACACCACCTAAACCCAACAGAGATGCATCACAATAGACCACAAAAGATTCCACCGGATTCGGCAAAATCAGAATAGGAGCACTAGTCAATCTCCGCTTCAATTCTTGGAAACCTTTCTCACAATCAGAATCCCAAATAAACGCTTGTCCTTTTCGAGTCAACTTCGTCAAAGGCAATGCTAACTTTGAGAATCCTTCGATAAACTTTCTGTAATAACCTGCAAGACCAAGAAAACTTCTGATTTCAGAAACAGTCTTCGGCGCTTCCCACTGAGATACTGCTTCTACCTTTGTAGGATCCACTGCAATCCCATTCTTAGAAATCACGTGTCCAAGAAAACTAACTTCATTCAGCCAGAACTCACATTTGGACAACTTAGCATACAACTTCTTATATTTCAACAACTCTAACACAATTCTGAGATGTTCCGCATGCTCTCCGTCATTCTTGGAATAAATCAGAATGTCATCAATAAAAACCACAACAAACTTATCCAGATACGGATGAAAAATCCTGTTCATATATTCCATGAAAACACCAGGTGCATTAGTAACCCCGAACGGCATAACAGAATATTCATAATGCCCATACCTCGTTCGAAAAGCAGTCTTTTGTATATCTTCCGCTTTCACACGAATCTGATGATATCCAGATCTCAAGTCAATCTTACTGAATACACTGGCTCCAATTAGCTGATCCATTAAATCATCAATCCTCGGTAATGGATACCGATTCTTAATGGTTACCTTGTTCAATTGCCTGTAATCAACACACAGTCTCATAGAACCTTCTTTCTTCTTAACCAACAATACCGGAGCACCCCAAGGTGAAACACTTGGACGAATAAACTTCTTCTCCAGTAAATCTTCCAACTGACTCTTCAATTCAGCCAACTCAGACGCAGACATACGATATGGCGCCATCGACACCGGTCTCGTACCAGGAATCAAATCTATAGAGAATTCCACTTCTCTCTCAGGAGGTAACTCACCAACATCATCCGGAAAGACTTCTGGAAAATCACACACCACTGGCAATTCGCCACTCCTGACCTTTCCTGTTGCATCTAATGAAGCAAGTAACATAAACACATTAGCACCGTCCTCCATTGCTTCTTGTACCTACCTAGCAGTCATAGTCAAGTTCTCGACACCAACTGCTTCTGGAAAAATCACCGTCTTAGCAAAGCAGTTCAGATGAACCCGGTTGAATTCCAACCAGTTCATCCCAAGGATAATATCAATTTGTTCAAGCGGTAGGCACACTAAATCCATACCGAAACCTCTACCAAAAATCTCAATAGGACAATTCCTACATACAAGTGAAGTTGTCACTGAACCCGATGCAGGAGTATTAACAACCATGCTACCTCGCATACCAGATATGTCCAGTTTCAACCTCTCAGCACAATCCAACGAAATGAAAGAATGAGTTGCACCAGTATCAATAATTGCAACTAAAGGTGTGCCATGAATAAAACACGTACCTTTAATCAATCGATCCTCTGGAGTAGTCTCAGATCCAGACAAAGCGAACACTTTTCCACCTGACTGATCCTTCCTAGGCTTAGGACACTGCGGACGAATGTGACCTTCTTCGCCACAATTGTAACAAGTAACCGACTTCCCTTTGCAATCAATAGACAAATGACCAGCCTTTCCACATTTATAGCACTTCTTCTCATCACTCTTGCAATCTCGAATATGATGACCAAACTCATCACACCTGTAGCATCTGATAGGAGCCTTAGAATCTCCCCCACTAGGCCTTTTCCATCCACCTGATTTCTGGTTATCTCTACCATATGGCTTGCCACGGTCCATATGTTGCTTTCCCCTTTTATCAACAGCCCCACGAGAGTGAGACGACCTATTCTTGGTAATATCTTCTTCCAAGATTCTGCTACAATCCACCAGATCAGAAAATCTACGAATACGCTGGTACCTGATTCCCTGCTTAATCTCATCTCGGAGACCATTCTCAAATTTGATACACTTAGAGAATTCTCCAGCCTCATCATTGTTGTAGTGTGCATAATACTTTGCCAGCTCAGTGAACTTAGTAGCATACTCACTAACAGTCAGATTGCCCTGCTTAAGCTCCAAAAACTCAATTTCCTTTCTTCCCCGAACATCTTCAGGAAAGTACCTCCTCAGAAAAGCCCTTCTGAAGTTAGCCCAAGTCATTGCCTCTCCATCCTGAACCATTTCAGTCCTTGTTGCAACCCACCAGTCGTCGGCTTCTTCTGCCAACATATGCGTACCATATCTGACTTTCAGATCTTCAGCACAATCAATTACACGGAAAATCCTTTCGATTTCCTTCAGCCACTTCTGAGCACCTTCAGGGTCATGTGTACCTTTGAACAACGGAGGATTGTTCCTTTGGAAATTTCCCAATTGCCTATCAGCACCAATCACGCCTCCAGTTGGGTTTCCAGCAAGTACACCAGCTAACATCCCCAAAGCCTCAGCTAGTGCAGCATCATTTCGTCCGTTACCTCTTCCAGCCATATTCCTGAGAATCAAAACATACTCTTCATTAGAATACAGTATCGACAGTGTTACCTTACACTAATCGCATACAAAAGGGATGACTGACTCAAGACTCTGATCGCAACGACCGACTATGCTCTGATACCACTATTGTAACAACCTCTAAAACCCCGAACGAATTTTCGCAATTAATTAAAATCATATTTACAGAGTACATGTAATAACGAGGATGTCACAACTCTCTTTTAATAAAACAAGTTCCTGTCATGCATAACGTAGTAGTAACTCATACATGTTTACACAGCGGAATAATTTAATTAATAAAATCAATGTTATAATATTTTCAAAATCATCAGGGATTAACACCTGGAAAATGTCAACATCATATTATAACAAAACATAAGGAATTAAACGAGTCTGACTAAAACAGCTCGACAAAACAAACGTTCCCGGAGTTACAACTATCAGAGCATGACCCGGACAATACTAAAGCGAAAGTAAACTAGAAACGACAAGCCTTCGCCAAGCACCTGAACGAAGCTCCTCAATCTGAAATATTCAACAGTAAGGGTGAGCATCTCAATTATACATTTGATTATACGTTCATAACAATCAATTCAGGAAATCATAAGCATCACCCAATAATTAGCATATTTCATAGTTTACAAAAACCTTTACAATTCATATACCCATGATATATTGCTTTTCATATTTGCAAATAATCATCAAACATCGTCAACCATTTAGCAATCATACGTGCATACAAACAATCAAATACAACATTGGAAAAATCATCCATTCATGTTATATTCAAGGTAATGCAACACACCCATGCATGTGGTACCACTTCACCGCCCCATTAAATCTCGGGTCACGGATAACTCACCGTTCCATTATATCGCGGACACGGCTACCACCTCAACGTTCCATTAAATCGCGGACACGTATATTGGCCACCATGTTAATTCCACACAATGGGAATTAACAAATGCAACATGATATGTAAAGTATGTAACACTCAGCATACTATGAACATCAATTAACATATCATGCGACATCAACAACATCAATCATAACAAGATACGGATAGCATGTAATCACTCAGCATACTATTTAAACATCAATCATATCAAGTCATATCATAATTCATGCTCGATAACATTATCCAAAAGCATGGCAATAAAACCCACAATCAAGCACTGAAAACAAAGTTCAGAAAATCAACACAGTAGCATCAACACGGGTGCCCGTGTTGTGCAACACGGCCCGTGTTGCTGAGCGCGTACAGAAAACACATTTTCCTTATCAGTACAGGGGATCAACACGGGTACCCGTGTTGTGCAACACGGCCCGTGTTGTAATGTGTCCAGAAAAACACATTACTTTACCAACACAGAAGAGCAACACGGGTGCCCGTGTTGTGCAACACGGCCCGTGTTGCTGAGCGCGTACAGAATTTTCCTGTACCTGCAGCAGCTCAGAACAGCAGCCAAACGCGGGAAAATGCCAGCCAAAACGCGCATTTCGGTACCTAACGACATCGAGTTTGTATAACTCAAAACAAAACATCAATTTCCTAATTACCAACAATCATCATAGTCACCTTAACCGGGATTAATCGTCCTTTTTGGGGAAATCTACTAACATTGAGGTTATCCCTATAACTTCCAAGGTAAATTCACGATCATGCAGATATACTTCCAATCCACCATTAGGAACCTAAAATCGTTAATTGATTTCATAAAATTGGGAACCTAAACCTCCTTTAACAAAGTTCAATCCTAAGGGTATCGATCCCTAATAACATCTAACGATTGGGGTTTTTCCCTACGATTACCCAAATCAACCGTACATAAACCCATAAACAAAGGTAAATCGAGTAATAGCCCCCCTTACCTTATCAATTAACAGCTTTGAACTTTTTGAGCGATGTTCTTCGTTCTTCGTACCTTCAGAGCTCTGCTTCCCAAAATCCCAAAATCTGTGTTATCGTGAATAATGAGAAAAATAACTTGAGTTCCAAAACATATCCTTACTTCTTTTGCACCCCCACTCTTTACTAACAACATCCAAGCCCAATAACTTAAAAACTCAGCATTTTCTTATTTCTTTTATTTTCCTCCATATTTCAAAATAAATAATTCCTTTTTATTTTATTAATTCTAATAAAATAATTTTCCCAAATTTAAATAAATCAAATAATTGAAACTGGGGTGTTACAGAGGACATGGATCAGAATCATTACCAATGGGGCACTGAACGAACACGGGCAGAGAAAAAATAAGCAAAAGGAGGTATATATATGAAGTTAGCAGCCTTGATCATATGAATTCCAAGATGGACGCCCTAACCCAAAAGGTCGAAAGTTTAGTAATAAACCCCTCAGCTATCGTAGCTCTAGTGCAACTCGGATGAAAAATTTGTGGAACCCAAGGACATATCACTGCTGATTGCACTTTAATAGTCGAACATAGCTTAGACCAAATCAACTATGCCCAAGGAAACCCTTATTCAAATACATATAACCCTAGATAGAGGAATCACCCTAACTTTTCTTACAAAAACAACAACTCTACATACCCTCAAAATTCTTCACCTCAAAGATCACAAGGATTCCAAAACCAAAGACCCACACAGCCAACCCAAGTTGTACCACAAAAATCAAACATGGAAAATATTATGGAGAATTTTATATCAGCACAAACTCAACAAAATAAATAATTTATGAACCAAAATGTATATGAATGAGATGATTACACAACTAGGAGATGCTGGAAACCCAAATCTATCAAGTAGCACAATAACAAGCTGCTCAAGCTACACCAGGAGGATTGTTTCTTGGACAACCTCAACCTAACCCAAAAGGTCATGCTAATTCCATTGTGCTCTGAAGAGGAACTTGGTATAATGGTCATATAAACCCTAGGTTGAACAATAGATCCGAGCAACAAAAAGAAAATGTTGTGATATACTTATAACTAAGACACACCTAGGTATGAGACCCTCCTCAAATCCCTTCAACCACTAACAGTGAAGAATAGCAGAAATATTATGTTTTAAATACTTCAATCATTCAATACTTAAAAGCTTATGAATGATCCACAATTAAAAAATCAAATAACAACTCAAGTATTAAATCAATACTAGAGTGTATGATAATTAAAAGACTTAGACTTCTAAAATAGAAAGAAAGTATTCTTCTTCAAAAGTTGCAGTTCAATGAATAAGGAAGCAAGTCGTTATAAAGGCGCAACAATGGGCTTGGGCTGAAAAACAAATATTCCAATCTTTTGAATATTTCCACAAAAATAGACCAAGATATAATCCATAAGGATGATTCAAATAGAAAAATATTCCTCCATATTTTTTATAAGCTATGAGTCACAAATCTTGAATTATGGTGCGAAAACAGGAAACAGAGAACTTAAACTGATATGAGGTGCGTTCACCTCAGGAGGCAGATGTCAAGTAATCTGCTTTGACATCATTCAAAACAGTTTGCTTCAAATGTCAAGACATTTAAAAAACATTATCAAAACATTATTTTACCAAAATTGCTGCCAACAAACACTTACAGACAGTGAAAATTCCCTGTGCCCTATGAACACAGACACAGTAAAAATACTACGCATGAAAAAGAAACCCGCTAGGTTGATTGGACTAGGAAAAAATAAGGGTATCCCGAGGAACCAAAAGGGTTCAGGCAAAAATTAGGGACATATAAATAAAATTATACACCCGGCAAGTTGAAAACCTGAGAAGGCGGCTTGGACAAAAATGGGTATCCCGGTGGACTGAAAATCTGAAAAGACAGTCCAGGAAAAAGTTAGGGATTAAAGCGTATGACCATGTCCCGTTATCTCATAACTTGTTTATTAGTAGAAGATTTATCACTCTAAGAGTTGGGATAATGTTCCAAGTTATCCATAAATCCCCACGGAGCAATATCCATGGAACTATCTCTACAAAGCTACCTTCACAAGCTTATCCCCGATAGAGATATATTCCCAGCAAGTCTAATATGCCCTCAGGCAGAAATTGGGATATCTTCCAGCAGTTCACCTCCATATCCCTAATAGATAACTTGACCTGATCATCATCCTCGATAGGTCCCCTAACGGATAAGGAAGTTTAATCATCTCCTTAACATACAGTGGAGACTTCCTCAATGTAGCCTATAAAATTCCAATCCCCATCATAAGTTATTTTCTCGACATAGTCTACAGGAATTTAATTCCCCAATAGAGTTTATTACTCCAACACCATAAATCCCTAACAAAATTCTCTTCTCCTTAGGGTTTAATAAAAGTTGTTATCCCCAGAAGAGTTGCTACGGTATATGAAACCTGGACAAATAGCACGCCATAGGAATATCCATCTCTTTTATCCCTAGTCAGGGTACGTAAGAATCAAATCCTTCAACAAAAAGAACAGCGAACGACCGACTCTCCTTGAATTCCTCTATCCTTAAGAAGAAGTCAAAGATCCCCAGCGGAGTATCCTCAAATAGAAAGCAGGAATCCCCATCAAAATTATTCCCATCAGAAATTAAAGAATCACTTTCTTCATCCCTAACAACAGTCCGGGATTTATTTTCCCAGCTAGACATTGTTAGAAGGAGCTACTGATACGCTTCAACGACATATTTCATACATATATCATTTCACAATACATCATAACATATGCATACCGAAACGCATATGACATTCTCATTTATTTTGATAGCATCATAGCATATGCGCTACATACATCATGACATTACATAAAGCTAATTTTGTCTTTTCAGGTAAAGTTCACAAACAGAAGAATATCATCAGTAATTTTAAAACAGGTCGTAGATTAATCTCGAAATAGGACGAGGCAACTATATATAAGACCAGGCTGTATGAATTCCCAAAACAGGACGGGTTTACCAACAAAAACAAGTCGCAGATGAATTCTCGAAATAGGACGGGACAACTATCTATATGACCAGGCGATATGAACTCCCGAAATAGGACGAGTTTACCAACAAAAAACAGGTTGCAAATTAATTCCTGAAACAGGACGGGGAAACTATCTATATGACCAGGCGGTATGAATTCCTGAAACATGATGGGTTTGCCGACAAAACACAGGTCGCAGATTAATTCCCGAAAGAGGACGAGGCAACTATCTATATGACCAGGAGGTATGAATTTCCAAAATAGGACGAGTTTACCAATGAAAAACAAGTCGCAGATTAATTCCCGAAACAGGACGGGGAAACTATCTATATGACCAGGAGGTATGAGTTCCCGAAACAGGACGGGTTTACCAATAAAAAATAGGTTAGAGATTAATTTCCAAAGCAGGACGTGGCAACCATCTATATGGCCAGGAGGTATGAATTCCCGAAACAGGACAGGTTTACCAACAAAAACAGGTCGCAGATTAATTCCCGAAACAAGACGGGGCAACTATCTATATGACCAGGAGGTATGAATTCCTGAAACAGGATGAGTTTACCAACAAAAAACAGGTCACAGATTAATTCTCGAAATAGGACGGGGTAATTATCTATATGACCAGGCGGTATGAATTCCCGAAACAGGACGGGTTTACCAACAAAAAATAGGTCACAGATTAATCCCCGAAACGGGATGGGGGAACTATCTATATGATCAGGCGGTATGAATTCCCGAAATTGGATGGGTTTACCAACGAAAAATAGGTTGCAGATTAATTCCCGAAACAAGACGGGGCAACTATCTATATGACCAGGCGGTATGAATTTCTGAAATAGGACGGGTTTACCAATAAAAAACATATTATAGATCAATTCCCAAAACAGGACGGAGCGACTATCTGCATGACCAAATGATTTCCTTCAGAGACTGAATTCTGACGAGCATTTCCTTCAGAGATTCATTCTGAAAAGCATTTCTCTCAAATAAAATTGAGACATAAATTTCATTCTAATACTCCCCAACGCATTTGCTAGTTACTTTGAATGGAATCTGTAAGCCCATCTATGATGATACTCTATCACCTCTCCAAATGGAATCTTTAAGCCCATTCAAGCATTATCATCAACCAACAGTGTCACTTCGTGTACATTTGAGTGCAAATTTCTGGGTACTTAAGTGTTCAATCCTCTTCCACCTTCAGATCACGAATGGCGGACATGTCAATCTAACTCTTCAGGTTTATGAAGATTGAAACGGGCCAGCTGTTATACCCTAAAATTTTCCCTCCCATTTTTGAAGAAAATTGATTCAAGACACCTCCTCATGCTCATAGGGTTCTCAATTGCTCAAGAATACTCAAGGGTTTGAACATACAAGCATCTCTCCTAAGCAATGGCCTACAATTAGGGTTTTGTGTTTCTCAAAGATAATTGAGTTTATAATTCCTCAAGTGAGTTTCATGATTCCTTATATGCTTCAAGGTACCCTCATGACAAGTTTCAAGCCTTGCATCACAATTTTGCTCAGTCAATTTCTCAGACGAGTGAAAATCAATTGTATTGGACAAAAAGTCAATTGTGGTCAACATACTGTCAAACTTCAAGATTTTTGGTCAACATCAAGATTTTGATGTCAGATTCATTATTTGATCAAGGGTTGATCATGATTCATCAAGAAAACTCAAGATTCATCGAAAGTCAAAAATTGCTAAATTAGGGTTTTCTTTAGGAGAAGTCAACTGAACTTTGACCAAGCATAACTTTTACATGCTTCATCAAAAAATTCTCAACCAAAGCCCATTTTGATGGAAATTCAATTCTATACAACTTTGTCTCTATAAGCTCAAGTCCAAAAATGCTTCATTTGAGAGATATGAGCCAAAATATTACAGGTCATTTTGAAAGTCAACAAAAAGACATCTTTTGTCAAAGCAATGTACATCAAGTTAAAGACTTCAAATGAAAAGTGCCCAACATGAGAGTTGTAGGGGACATCTTGAGCTTTCCAAAAAGTCTAAGATCACTTTCATATGACAAAAATTGAGTGAGATATGATTGGTGCAAGTTGAGAAATTTTTGAGAAATACATGAAACCTCAATTGAGCAATTTTGAATTTTTGGACTAGTGAACCTATATTATAAGGTCTAAATATGTTCATGATCTTATAGAGGACTATTAAACTCATTCATACCTTACCATGATTTTTTTTATTTATATTTATTTTGATTTTTATTCAATTAAATACAAAATAAATTAAATTAAATAACAAATGATGGACCAAGGCATGTGGGCTTGGTTTTGGGTCATATTTGAGGCCCAAGAACACATATCCAACTTGCAAAATCCGTGTTTCCTCAATATGAGAAGAGTTTCACTTGTTTTGGAAGGTTTTTAATTGGTTTTGGAAAGAAATCATGCCATAATTACATATGGTTCCATATCACATTTGTTGACCTAGAATAATTGGCTTATAAATAGACAAACATCAAACTAAGAGGAGGACCACAAAATTCTACCTCAAAAGCTAGTTCGAAAAAATCATCAAAAAATCAAGAATTAGGGCATATTCAAATTCCATTTTTCAATAGTTTTCAGTCCAAACCAAGGACTGAACCATCATCCTGACATTCCCAGTAACACGCCCAGATCAAGAACTAAGCATTTCTATGTCCAAGATCATCATACTCACACTCACCGTTTGGGTAGGGTTTTGAAAATTCAAATATATTAATTTATGCATGCTTAACTGTTTTTATGTGTCCAAACATATTCTACAAGACGATTAGAACAGATTTGAGCCAAAACATGCAAGATTGAGTGCATGAATTGTGACTTACCATTGCTAGGGCATAGTCACGGTGAAGCTTTGAATCGCTACTCACAGGCACTTTCAGACTAAACGGAGGGTGCCATTCGTTTCCCACCACATGCAATTTCTTTTAACACTTTTTTCTAACCTTTTTCTTTTCTTATATTTCCATTAATTAATTTATTTAGTTTTTACAATTAAAATAAAAAGACAATAAAAAAATAAGAAAAAAAATTATAAAATAAAAAAAATGGGTTTTAGTCTTTTTTTTATATCAATTAATTTAATTAATTTAGAATTAGGTTTTTGCAATTAAATTAATTAATTTATAATTAAAATTAGACATTAGGTTTTTTTTTATTATTAACATATAAAATCAAACAAAAAAAACAAAAAAAAATCTTTTAACACCAAGAATTTTTAGGACTTTAAAAAAAATTTCTAACTTTTTTATTTATCTTTTGCATTTAAATTCCTAGAAAAAAATGTATAGATCGCACGATTTTTTTTGTAATAGCTTAGTTTTAATTTCTCGTAAAGTTTTAATTATTATGTAACTCTCCCGGAGCCATGTATTGGTGTTAAGTTTTATCTTACGCACTTTATTTTTTCCTCACTTATACTTTATGCCTTGTATACATATAACGGCTAGTAAATAGGCTTGTATGATAAGAATAAAATCAAACATAGATAACCTTAATTTTCAAGACAACGTAATTGAAACCAATACACTTTGTACACTTCACCTCTAGGGTAATTTCTCTTCGTTGTCTTGTGATACTAATGATCACGTTCCACGAAAATGAGAATACTTTAGCAAAGACCCTCGGTTAAACAATATCGTCACGGTCCCTTTCGAAAAAAGATCATGATTCCTCGTTGACCCTTCGAGTTGCCTATAAAATTATCTAGTCCCTTCGATGACCCTACGAGAAAAATGATGATAGTCCCTTCAAATTGCTAAAAATATTCTTACATGTTGCCTTCTATGACCATACGACGATCCTACGTCTGTCTCTTCACATCCAATAGATAGGACTACCTACCAACTAGTGGTGTGGATAGTATTATCTCTAACGGAGAATGAAAATAACAAGAACGACTTTTAGTGGGTAGGACTCAATAAATTGCTTGCTCATAACAGTTTCAAACAAACAAATTCATTTTTACACCTCACGTTTCAAAAAATATTTATAAAAAAAATACTTTGTATACATTCTTGAGGATTGATAGAAGAATTACTACAAAGTCTGCCTCACAATTGGCATTCAAAATATTTTCAAATCACACACACACACACAAAGCAAGTTTAAAGTGAACTAAACAATTAAGAGTCGTAGATAACTACAGATGAAAAGGGTGTTAACACCTTTCCTTTTCATAACTTACCCCCCAAACTCAAAATCTATCAAGGTCTTTCCTGTTCTTTTCAGCTTTTTCTTATATTAGATAAAAGAAAAGTCAGCGGCGACTCTTATTATCTGCAACATTTACGATAAAACGCTAAAAAAGTCAGTTCTTCCACCGTATTACAACTGTTGTTCGGAAGATGTGTTCTTGTGACAGATATGTGTCAGATGTCATTGCATTGTGGATCTCATCAATGACCGCCACCAGAGGTGGAACATGATCATAAGGTTTGACAAACTTCTTCGACGTGATGAATGCGGTAACTATCTCCATCTCACGATTCTGGTAGAGATCTGACTTTGGATTGAGAATGATCTATTTGTGGAATTTTGTTGGAATTAAGAGTCACTTTCAACATACGGGGCCAATGTTCCATCGTGGAATCATAGTTAGTGTGTATCGATGATGAAAGATTCTAAGTCGATGATGTTGATATCTGATGTGATGATGCGAGATCGACCTACAAAATTAACACTCCAACGTCCAAGTCAGTTTAGAATTCAAGATGAATATGGTAAGAATAGAGTTAAAAAATATATTTTTTGAATATCACGTGTGTTGGCTTTTAATTATTAAGTTGTTTTGAACATTAACTTTAAGTCTTTGACTATCGCAGAACAACACATAAAAATTATCTTAAAATTATTATTTTTGTGTGTGCTTGTCTATAAATGAATATTATAAAACTTAAGAAACATAAATTGTTCTTTTTTGTGTATGTATATAAATGAGTGTTTGGTGGATAGGTAGATCAATTTACAAGTGTGAGTGGAATTAAAAGAGTATAAATCATCTTGTAAAAAAAGGTATAAATTATTGATTTAGGTTTAATTTTTAACATAATAATTATTAATGTAAATAATTATTAATATTTATAAATTTAAAAAATATATAATTGAGTATCATAAAATTTCAAAATTCTTTTTGTAACTAATAAACTAAACAAGAACAATTTAAAAATTTAGGAGACAATAATAGTTCTCTTATTTTAAAAATATAATTTGATTAACCAACCAACCAACAAGCTCAAACAATTTCATAATATTATATGAGGTGTAGTAGTTGTAAGAGTTGAATTTCAAAGTTGAAAAAATTAAATACAATTTTGAAAGAAGATGAACAACGTCTCATTATTCCTTCCGTTTTAGAATGAATGACTCAATATATTATTATATATTAAAAAAATAAAAAAATAATTTTTTTTATTATAGTACTCTTAATTATATATTTTTTGAAATTTTAATTAATTAAAAATAAAATTAGAAAAATATATTAAAAATTAAAACGAATCAATCATTTTATAATATCATTTTATTTTAAATAAATCACTTATACGACCGAGGGAGTAGGTGAGAATACCCGATGGAATTTGTGTAGGGCAAGAAAATGAATCTTCTCCAAAACGCCGGGCTTTCATTGTCGTATTTCCGGGCCCAGTTACCCTACCAATGATGACAGCGCCGCCATTATGTGATTTTCGATTATGCTTCAAGGCTCAAGATACAATTAATTTCTTCATTTTCCAAAAAATTGATTACATATAATAAGTGCTTTTTAAGAGTTTAATTAGTGTTGGCAGTTGGCTGCACAGTGCACCAGACAGCGACAGTTTTCTAGTCGCATCTTCTTCGCAATTAAAGTAACCAACCAAACAGGATTTGAAATGGTAAAGATAAAGTTGAGAAGGACGTAGGAGTACGTAATAGGAGTAGTACTAATTCTTAACGATGAAGCAATAAGAATATCGATAAAATAAATATATTTAATTTTAATTTCATGGTTTTATAACAATTTTTAGATATTTGAATATAGTGTTACAATTTAGACTTTGGAATAATTTTTGACCGGATCTATTTTAGTGTAATAACTTAATGCATGTTTATTTATCAACTAAAAGAAATGAACTTAATGCATGATCATCATTCGTCCACATGTTTATGACAAGACAACCGCGTGAAAAAATTCTATACTACTATGTTTATTTATATGTTTTGTTTGTGCCGTATAAGTGATCAATGATTTTTTTTACACTATATGGCCACACATCTTTACTATTATAAAAGTGGAGAAATTTCTTAAATATTCTCAGATTTTATATATATATATATATATCATCGTATTTGATAAAAATATATATGTTCGTATATATATATTCAAAATCATTTTATTTTATAAAAAAAGTAACTTCAGATGTGCATATCTGAGTTTATTCTATAATTTATAATTTCGAAGATGCACATTCGAAGTCATTATGTCGTATTCAAAACAACGAATAGAGCACACTCATTTCCATTCAAATATAAAAACTTTATATTTCTATACTAAAATCCTTAATTTGTAATATCCAAACTTGAAGAACTAATTCATTTCTACTCATCTTTCCGTTTCAGCTCTTTTCAAGTCATTTCAAGTCATCCCCAAAGCTCCAAGTTTGTGTAAGTTTTCTCCATTTCCATTTGATTCACTATGCAGTGTTATAATAGTTTATTAGGTTAGTTAGAATCAATGACATTATGTAGATTGTTGCTAGAATAGTTAAATTTTGGTGTTGAAAAAAAATGTTATTTTGATGATTTAGGGCAAGAAGAAGATGCTTCTTGAAAATGGATGTTCGCATGTGGTTTCAGAAGTACACATCTGAAATCCCCCTGGACCAGTTTCGGATGTGCACATTTGAATTCTTGTCTGAGTTTTTTTTTTTAAAACCATCATATTAACAATTATAATTAATTTTCCAGGAAGATAGCTGACAATCAAAACCCGAACACTCGTTTGAGACAAGGCAAGCCAAGCCAGATTGTTTATGCTCGAAGAGAGAGAGAGAGAGAGAGAGAGAGAGAGAGAGAGAGAGAGCTGTGCAGCAGGTTATCAGGCCTTAAGGACAGGGTCAGGTACAACAGGAGGAATTATCTGTAGGTTCTTCTTCTGCACCGAGGAGTCATTTGTCTCAGGCGTCTACCTCTCGTGCGCATGAGCAGATACCCGATAAGGTACATGTTCCCGAGGAGTTTGCGGTACCCGAGGGGGATGAGGTACCCGAGCATGTTGAGGTACTCGAAGAGACGAATGTTGGCTATCTAGAAGGGCTTTATGACACCTCCCTCTTGATCTATTATTATGATCATGTCGTTCAGCATGTTTGAGATGGAGAGGTTTTTTTTTGTTGCACCTTTTCATTATATAGGTTTAGTAAAAAAAATTTAATTAACGATTATTATTATTTTGGTTTCAGGAATGGTTGTCAATTAAATCTATGAATCACTCGTATAAAATATTTGAATTGTTTATACCTGAGGTTGTTTGATTCCATGAGGTCGTTGTTCGATCCATACTTGTCGGACCATGTTGTACTAGTTACAATACTATAAGTCATGACATACAGGGTACATTTACTGAGAGGTGGTACAAGGAGACGTCATCTTTCCACTTTCATGTTAGGGAGATGACGATCACATTTGATGACGTTGCTTGCTTGATCTACCTACCTATCAGATGAGGGTTACTTAATCATCACAAAATACCATGAGCTGAGGCGGTTGAATGGATGATTGAGTATCTGGGTGTTGATCCATATAAGGCAACTGAAGACTGCAGAACAACTAATGGGTCGCATGCAAAGTTCTTCTACCTGAAGGAATCATATGAAGAGCATTTGGTTGCAGCAGCAGGGGCTAAGGAATTATATGAAGAACATGATGGTGTTATTCCAACTTCTGGGAAATATATGCCTAGTTTTGCAAGAAATATACATGAGTATGGAATGCCCACAACAATGATGGAAGGACTGCATTCTAGCAGTTCGACATTTGGAGAAATTTCTGCATTTTCCCCATATCGTGCTCCGGGGCTCTCGGGAAACCAATTTTGGCATTCGACTGGGTTGGGACTCTCCAACTAAATCATGCCTACTTTCACTCCAAGTACTGTTGCTATCATAAGGCAACGGATGAATGAAAGTAACCATGAAATAGTCAATATGTTGACTCAACATATGAGTCTCATATTAAAACCTTTGATTGAGAATTCGGTGCAAAGTTATCAAACGTTAGCGACTCAAATGACTTGCATCAGAGACTTCCTTGGTGCCCCAAGAGCGTCAGTTTGACAAACTGCGCCTCCCCCACAGGACGAACCGGTGTAGTACGAGGAGGTGGTCGACGAAGAAGTCGAACAAGAAATACCAACTCCCTAATATTTCGACCCTATACCTAGGATAGTACAACAACCCGAGTAGTAATAGCGAACCGAAACCAGAATGCCGACAAAATGGTCAGGCAAGTTCGACGAGAAGTAGTGGCTGGGGAACAAAACCTAGAAGTAATTTTCGAAAGAATTATGGTTAGGAATGAGATGAATATTGGCTGTCACATGACTACATATGTTTCTCCATTTCCAGATTATGTGCTACAAACAGAGTTACCAAGAGGTTGGAAACTCCAAAAGTTCACTAAGTTTGCAAGGGTTGTTGAAGAATCCATTATCGAACATGTTGCCAGATACCAAACAAAACTTTGTGACTTAGTAGTGAATGAGGATTTGAGGATGAAGTACTTCCCGAATTCCCTTACAAAGAGTGTGTTCATTTGATTTACAATGCGTCCCCCATAGTCCGTCCACACGTGGACCCAATTAGATAAATTGTTTCATGAACAGTTCCACATGGGGCAATAAAAAATAAGCCTAACAGAATTATGCAGTGTCAAACAAAAAAGCAATGAGTCAATAGACCAATACCTTAACAATTTTAGACTTCTGAAAGCGCGATGCTTTACACAAGTACATGGACATGAGTTGGTCAAAATGGATACAAATGGGTTAGAGTATTCCATTAGGAATAAATTGATGGATACTCAGTCTTTGAAGGATATGACTCAATTAGCTATTAAAGTTCGACTGATGGAACGTTTGAAAGCTGAAAAAACCAAGCCAAATAAGTATCATAAGAAAGGAAGAGTTGCTTATGTGGCAACTGATGAATGTTCTTCTGACAAAAATGAGTCATGAGAAGAAACAAAGGTTAGTGTGGCTGAACTCCAGCCTGGACCCCCTTATGCGTGTAAACTTTTGAAACCATCGAATGGGAAAAACCCCGTCGAAACCGAAAAGAATGGCAAAGCCATCACCAATACCTATACTTTCGATATAACCAAATGTGATGAAATATTTAATTTATTAGTATCTGATGGTCAAATTGTGGTCCCTCGGGGCCTGAAGAATCTCCCACTTGAACAAAAGAAGAAAAGGGGATTATGCAAATTTTATAATTTTCTTGGTCATAAAACTTCTCAATGTGTGCTTTTCAGGGATTTGGTGTAGAAAGCTTTAAAATATGGAAGGCTTCAGTTTGGAAAAAATCCAAAGATGTAAGTTGACACTGATCCTTTGAAGGTGGATAAGGCTTTTACTCAACCTCTGGATTACATGATGGTCGAAGCTATTAAGGGCCTCGATATAAAAGTCATAATGATTGGTGACATGGAAGTCATGATGGTTGGAACTAATGATAGTTTCGACCCAAAGATGGAAGAGGGATTACAGGCGGTGTATCCTCTGCCTGAAGAAAGCTTGGCTGACTTTTAAGAGAAATTCATAGTGAAAGGGTCAGAGGAAAAATTATGCCCGAGATGCAATGCTATGTTTGATAAAGAAGCAGTTGAGAAATATGAAGCTGTCAAAAAAGAGGCTCTTAAGCAAGAGAAGCCTCCAGTTCCAAGATTTTTTCTGATAAGGAAGGAGTGCCTCGACGCAACGGGGAATATAGAATATTGTTCCAGCAACCACGGCCGAAAACCTTTCGCCCTCTGTCGAACACCCCACAAGAAAAATGGGTGGAACCAGTGAGCCAGAAGGGGGGAAAAAGGCCAAAGTGGAAGGTAATTATGCATGAAGCTGATGCCCAACAAAGGAAAGCTGAGTCGAAGGGTTATCAAATGACAAGGACGCAGTGGAGGCGTTATCAGTGGAGCAAAAAGGCTGCAAAGGAGGCTTTGACTTCCCAGTCGAAACCTGTTGAGAATACTAAGCATGTCAAGAGCACACAACCAGCAGAAGTGTAAAGCATGGTGAAGTTCCAGTTCAGAAAGGATCTTATCCAAGTTCAAGGTTAATTGAAAAAGAAAAGGTTACTTCTAATCAGAGGTTGGATATGAGGGTAACTCCTTTAGGTGACAATAAACTGGTGGCAACACAGAGTGTCAGATATACTCATACACCTGAGTATACTCTTACATCTGAAGGTGAAGAGGAGGAAGAACCTGATTATGAACCTCCTCCAATAGACGATATTATGGTGAAGAATTTGTTATTAATTATGGAATTGTGTCGATTCTGCCTGCAGAATATGACGGGGTCTCAGAGCTATTAGAAAATGAAGAAGATTTTACCTCTGACGAAGCGGATGATGAAAAGCCTCTATGTTACTATGTGATAAACAGTAGCGTAGTCGAAGAACAACAGGTTGTGTTTGAGAAACCAAGCCCAGGGATGATGTATCATCTTAAACCTTTATTCATAAGGGTTAAGGTAGATGTCATTCCAGTGAACAAAGTGTTTTGTCGATGGTGGGGCAGCAGTAAATATAATGCCACATGCTTTGTTTCAAAAAATGGGGAAGTGTGGGCCAAAGCTTCAACCTCATAACATGGTTTTATCAAACTATGAAGGAAAAACTAGTAGCATATTGGGTGTCATTCAAGTCGAATTGGTTATCAGAACAACAACCAGGTCGACTTTGTTCATGGTCATAAATTCCAAAGCCAACTTCAATTTATTACTTGGCCATGAATAGATCCATGGAATTGGCGCAGTCCTGTGATACGGTGGGAGAATTGACTTGGGTGTTTTGCATTTTATCGTAAATGTTGCGGTTAGCAAGAGTTGCCACCGACTTTTCTTTTACCTAAAAGGAAAGGCTGAAAAGAACAGGAAAGACCTTTGAGATTTTTCTTGAGTTCGGGGGGGTAGATTATGAAAAGAGAAGGTGTTAGCACGCTTTTCATCCATAATTATCTATGGGATCTTAGTTGCTTTCTAGATCACTTGCTTTTGTTTGAAAAATGGGCTTTGTGTGGTTTTTTGAAAGTATTTTGAAAAGGAGCATTCGTTTAGGAAAACTTTGTAATAGTTCTCGTTCGTAAGAACGTATACAAAGTGCTGAGCTTTTGAAAATATTTCATATTTGGAAAAGGTTTTGAAAGTGTTGGATGCTTGTTTTGAAAATAGCAAGGATGTTTTGACTTGAAAACGAGCAAGCAACTAGGAACAATCTACCTACTCAAAAAGTCTTAGTTCGTTTCTTCCTTTCCTTTGATATTGCTATCTTACCATTGATTTGGTAAGAAGCCTTATCTTTGGATGTAAAGGGACGGGCGTGGGTCATTGTATAGCCATGATATCAATGTTGTGAGGTATCTTAGCATTTCTCTTTGAGGGACTAAGATCATTTTGAAAGGCAACATTGATAGCGTCATCGAGGGACTATGATCTTGTATTTTGATTGCTTTTTGCTAAGATATCCCACATGCATAACATGGCCATTTTTGTAAGGCAACACAATGGAATTACTCTAAGGATGTAAGTGTGAAAATGTGTTTGATTTACATGCTTGTTTATCTTGGATTAGGGTTTGTTAACTTGTTGATTTTAATCTTTCCATACAAACCCTAATTTACTAGCATTTATATAAAGCGATAAATTGCGGAAAGTAAATATACTAAGCTATTACATCATTAGGGGAGGGGGTATACAAATTTACAAATGGGGATTTTGCAAGAAAATTAAACCTAATTAACTATTACAACATATTGAATAAATGTACAAGAATTGAAAAATATAATGTACAAATATAAATGCAGAAAGGAAATGATTTTGTTTGAATTTTTAATGAAAGAGTTTTTTCTTGACCTAATTAGGAAAATGATTCATTAAAATAAACAAGATTTAATTTAAACTAATTAAGAAAAGAATTAAGTAAAAATTATTTTTAGGATTTTTTTATGAAAAGGTTTTAAATTAACAATAATAATGTGAAAATTAATAATTAAAAGAAACCTAAGATCTAAATTAATTTTAATTTACAAGAGAAAAATATAATAATTAAACCTAATTATCTAAACATTAATTAAAAAAAGAAATTAATTTATTAAAATAAAATGTTTTTTTGTTCTTTTGTTTTATGAAGAAAATAAAATATATAAGTGTAAATAATAAAATAAAATATTTTTAGATTTTTTTATTAATAAAAATAATAATGATAATAATAATAGTAGTAATAAAAAAAGGTAAAGAAAATAAAAATATAATATAAAATATAAAGGAAAATAAATAAAATGGAAAATAAAATAAAAATGGATTTGGATCAGGTGGTGCAAAAGTACGGATGGGGGTTAGAAGAATCAAAAAAATGAAAAGCCCAACAGAAGGGCTTAGGCGCTGCAGCTGGAACAAAAAAAAGAGTAAAAAATATGAAAAATGAACAAAAGGGTACCACTGGGGCCCGAACCCAGGTCCCAAAGGTTAACAGGCGCACACTTTACCACTGGGGTGACTATACATCCGTTCATATAAACAAAACAATAAATATGTAACATAAATCAAGTGCTAAATGAACTTCATCTTCAACCTCCAGCCATGGATCATGTAATTCACTCATTTCTCATTCATTCACAAAACTTCCAACATCAAACTTGTTAGAAATTTCCTCACGATTTTGAATATGTAAATAACTTAAGCTAATTCTCAAAGATGGGCATGAATTTCTAAAAGTACCAAATTCTGACCTAAATATTTCAGCAAGTTCAAACTCAAAATTCTCCTAGCTCAATCAAAATAAATGAAATCTATGGACATTTACAGCTTCAGGGCAATGATGTCTACATTTTATCTTCACAAATGCAAGCCTAATAATGCCTAAATATGAAGATAGAAGTTCAAGAAAAATACTTCAAAACTGGAAATCTTGAAATGAGTTTGAACTTGATTCAAGGTGCTGCAATGATCAGGTTAGCTTCCTTGAGTCTCTAGGAAGCTAATGCAATGCTTAGCTTGAGTTGAGAGTAGCTGAAATGGCCTGGAGAAGTACAACTGCAATGCTCTGTTTTTGGATATGGAGGTTATGGTAAATGGTGTTACAGTTCTGGAAATAGGATGGGGATAAGTTGTATTTGATATGAGGAAGCTTTTGAAACTAAAAGGCCAAGAAATGCACGAGAGAAATGGAAGTTTGATATGTAAAGTCAGAACTTTCACAACAATGGTGTTTTAAAGAAATTTCTGGATAGAGGGAGTTTGGGAGTGTTTCAGGGTGTTCAAGCTCGTGTTCTAGATCACAAATAGTGACTCTATTTATAAGCAACGAGTTTGGAGACTTGTTATTGATCAGAATTCAAAATCACAAGTTTAAGCATAACATGTGATTTTTGAGAAATCCAAGTTTCAATGCCTTGTGTACTTGCTAAGATAAAGTGGTTATGCTTTAAACACACTTGCTTCTAACTTTGTAGATGGAGTGTGATCAGAGGGAATAAGTTAGAGGCTCAAGAATTGACTTTGTGCATAAAGCTTTCTTTTCAAGAATGACATTCTTCACTTTCTTCCCAAAATGGCAATGTGAATTGGATAAAGCTTAAACCACTTGGATTATAGCTCAAAAGTTTGTGTAATCCATGGATAGATACACAAGTTAGAAGGCCTGTAAAGCAAGATTATTCAACCTAACATTGAAATTCAATTATGTGCTCATCAAGAAATGACTTGTAATTCAAGAATGAAACCCTAACTTCTTGCCTTCGATTCTCCTTGCTCAAGTATGCTGTCAATGAGTTCTTGGATATTTTGGAAAGCTTGTAACATATTCTACAACCTATATGTTTTAAATTTTTGAAAGTTCATCTTGTAACTATGCGAAAAATTTCCATGAAGTTAGGTCAAAATCCTGCCTAAACTAGGGCAAAATTTCACTAAGTTTCCAAGTTTCATGAACATGTATTCACAAAATCATAACTTGAAATCCATGCATTTCTAGGAGAAGTTATGTTCTACAATTTTTTAGATCTCATTTATATCTACAACTTTCATGTTGGATGTTTCCTTTGAATCATCTTGCATCATGGTGAAAATTTGGCTCAAAGTTAGGAAAAAATATGAATTTTTCAACACTTAGAAAAATTTCTAAGTTTAGAAATTTTGAATTTTCAAAATGAAATCTTGACTTTTTGATTTCTTGATGAACAAGTTTCATACTTTTACGTGTTTTGATGAATTATGATTTTTTATACTTGATTTTGACCAAAAAAGTCAAAGTTTGACTTTTCAGTGTATGGTTGACTTTTCATCAGTTGACTGAAATTTAATTGTCAACCAATTGATCTTGAGAGATGTTTTGAGCCATGACATTAGGTAAAAATGATGTATTTTAATCCTTGATATCATGTCTCAAAACAATCAATCATTTTCTAGGTCAAAAATCAGAAATTGCATCTTCTCAGTCAAAACCTTAATTTTGACCATTTTGCTCTTTTGATGATCTGATCAAATTTCTTGTGGAATTATGGTCCAAACTTGATCAAATGACATATATGATTTCATGATGTTTATATGGATCAAAAATTATGAAGTTTGACTGTAAATTGACCACAGTTGACTTTTTCCCTAATACAACTGATTTTTAGGTCAACTGATCAATTGATTGGGAAAAAAATGTGATCCAAGACTTGAAACTTGACATGAGCAATCTTGAGGTCCAAAATGATCCATGAAAGTCATATGGGGCATTAAAAGTCCATTTTTCCTTGTGCAATCTCAAACCCTAATTTTTAGTCATCAATGCTTAAAGAGGTGTCTTGAGCTGATCAACCCTTGTGCAGTCTTGAACCAAAAGAGATCTTGTGGGAGATTACTTGATAAATGAGAGGGAAAATTTTGGGGTACAACATGTCCCTTCTACTTTGCATCAAAGGATTTCCATTTAGAAGAAAGATGGCGTAGTGGAAAATATAGAAGCTAATTAGAGCTACGATAAGGTCGACGAGATAAAAGGTGGAAATAAATCTTTCGACCAGCACTTGGAGAATGTAGCGCCTTAAGATGATGAGAATTACACTCCAAATGAAAACTCAAATCATTTTCTAAGTTTGTGTTGTACCCCAAAATTTTCCCTTCATTGATCTCAAGACATTCTCCTAGGGTTCTCAAATGCTCAAGGTCGCTCAAGAATTGATCAGACAAATTCTCCTTCTAAGCAATGGGTCCACAACTAGGGTTTCATCTTTCACAAGGAGATTTGGGTTTCTAACATCTCAAGTTTTTTTAATGGTTCCTTACTATTGTACCCCAATTTTTTCCCCTAAGATCCCTTCATCATACTATATTGTTTCAATCACAACACAATCACATTAGGGCTTTTGGTTCTTCTCCCTATCTTTAGCCTTGTTTTGCTGAGGAATTACCAAGCACCTTAACTTGTGTTTTTTGGTGATCATGGATATTTTGCTTTGATTTTCTCTCTAATTAAAAAAATGAAATATTGGTTTGTCTTGCTTGTTAATAATGTAGGTAAAGGCAATGAGGTTTAGCAAGTTGCTTCATGGGTGCATGGGTTTATTTCCATGCCCTAGTCAAAAGCTTGAGAAATTCAAACCTCACCGTTGAATTTGTTTTGAAGTTGGTATGTAAGTATTTTAGGTGGCCATGAGTCCTCCTCATCATCCTCAACAATCTCTATTCACAAAGGAAGAATATTGGCACAAAAAGTTTGTTCAAACTTGGAAAAGTTCAACCAAGCTTTCTCTTGATCTAGAGGCTAGGGTTTTGGATTTCAAAGGGGCATATCTTGCTCATATTTTGGTATTTTTGAGTGATTCCAAAAACATTCTTCTCTTTAAAGAGTTACCAACAAATCACTTCAAAAGTTCCAAGGAGTTTTCATGTGGAAGGAACTTGGTGATAAAGAAAGATTACAAGTCACCCAGATGAATCCCCAATTTTCCATATGTGACTTCGAATGGCCATAACTTGGTCAATCTTTATCACCTTGAGCCCATTATTTTTTCATATTGATCCTAAGGATGTGTAATTCATGCCTTATTTTATGTGCAAAGTAAGAAAATGGATGGAAGTTGCCTTAAGAATGCAAGAGATTATAGGTCATTTCATGATTTTTGGCCAACTTCAACAAGTCATAACTTGCTCAATTTTTGGATATTTTGAGTGATTCAAATTGAAAAATGTCATTCAAGAGATCTACTTAATTCCATATTTTTTGGCCAAGAACAAATTCTAAGTGGAAGGCCATGTTTGGATGCAAGAGATTATAGGTCATTTTTAAAGAAGAATTTGAAATATTTCTAAGTATGGAAAGTCAACTCTTTTTCTTCAACTTTGACTCCATGTAACTTTTATCTCAAGCATCCATTTTATTCCATTATTTTTCCATTGCAAAGCTTGTTACCTCATCTTTCCAGAGCATCAAGAATTTTGCCCTAAGACTCCTTGAGGAGGAAATGCCATTGGATTGAACTTGGTAACTTGGAACTGAAGTTTCTCCATAAGTCAGAATTTGAAATTCATGTTTTGGCCTTTAAACATCAAATTAGCACGCGTTTGTGATCTAATCATGTTTAACTAAGTTGCTAAAGTGGATTAGAGCCTTGAAACGCAAGAATTTGATGAGTTTTGATGCAAATCAGATCACACTTTGCTCGTGCACCAGGTTCACACGATTTCCCTCCAATTTGCATCATTCCACACGCTTGAACATTCCATTTAGTTCCCTATAAATAGAGGGTCATTCCCCATTCAATTTCCCAAGCTTAGATAGCCAGAATCACCCTGCCAAACTTGCTTCACAACTCAGAATTCAGCTACTTTGAATCCTATTCTCAAGCCTTTTTCAATCCATTTTTTTTATCAATTCAACTTCCTTGATCTTCCCTGAAGCTAACCATATAATCACATTCAAGAATCGTGCTCTATATTGCTCCATAGAAGTCCAGTTTCAGAGCTCTGCAACTCAACTTCAATAGGTAGATTCCTTCATCAATTCTTCAAAACTTTGGTATCATTGTGTTGCTCTCATTGCCCTGGTTCTAGTTGCAACACTTCCTTTTATCTGGAAGCACGTTCTGACCATGGATTTTCAAATCCCTTTTCAAAACTTTCTTTCCAAATTGCTTGAGTTACAGTTTATATAAATTTGGCGCGAGGGTGTGGTTGTCTTCGTCTTGAAGAGACGAAGAGAATGGCATAGGTCTGAGCTTCTGATTTTACAGTTTGAGAGACCTGCAATTCGTGAAGGCTGGAGGTTGAAGATGACCAACGTGTCATCTTCTAACCAATGAAAGCGTGACATTTGTTATTTTCAAATTCTGATTTTATTAATGATCCT
Source organism: Vicia faba (assembly GCA_948472305.1). NCBI lineage: Eukaryota > Viridiplantae > Streptophyta > Magnoliopsida > Fabales > Fabaceae > Vicia > Vicia faba. The sequence goes on along the minus strand of OX451736.1, from coordinate 1,081,428,745 downwards.
GTACATTATTCATTAAAGACCATGATATGCACAACGCGCCAGATCCTTTGGATTTGATTACTAACGCGTTTTGACTCTCATCCAATGGTCCACATCTTTTTCTTTTATTTTCTTTTTCTGATTTTTATATTTTAATTGTTTTAAATTTCAAAAAATCATAGAAAATTCATTTTTAGTCCAAAAAATATGAAAAAATTATGAAAAATATTTTTGATTATTCTCTTTCTAATTTTTATTTTTTCACAATTTAATTATGTGTTTTGGTATTTTTTATGAATTTTACACTTATTTGATTTGTTTAAAATGTTTAAAAATACTTTTACACATTTTTAAATTCTGAAAAAATTATGGAATGATCCAATGATATTGTGACAAATATTGGTGACCTTATTTTATTTTTGTTTCTGACTTTACTATTTTTTTCTATTTTTGTTTATTTTACCCATTATATTTAATTTTTAAAAATAGTTTCTGACTTTTATAAATTCCCAAAAATTTGGTAAAATTACTTGGCCTCTTTTCTGATTTTTCTATGATTTTATTTTTCATTTCTCGACTAATTTGAATATATTTGATATTTTCCTCATTATTTTCCTTTAAAAAAAACATTTTAAACCTTTTAATGTATATATTAAATATATATAATTTTTGTGATTATTTTCTGGCTGTCTTGGGTTGATTTTTTGATCATAGCTTTATTAACATCATTGGATCTTGGGTGTTGAGTTCAACTCCACCAAAATAGATGAATGCTTTTAATAATAGTTTGATTAAATTTTTAATTCAAATGTGGTTTCTCCTTTTACCCTAACTCCCCTTCATCTCATCCCCTTCTCATTGCACTGAATGTTGTTAGAGCATGATCTCTATATCATGTCTCAAAACAAATAGTGCATAAATTGCTATTGACCGGCCTCAAAATAGGTGCGACTTCTATATAAGTCCACTTACGATTGCTTAACATAGTGCTAAATTTTGTCCCAATTCTAATAAATGATCATTCGTGGCCCAAACTTATGATTGTAAGCCCAAGTATGTTAATTTTATCTCTTTGATCCAATAACCTTGAGATTCATTGTGTGGAGGCTTTGGTTCTACCAATCCTCTAATGGATCTACAACACCTTTGGTCAACGCGAATCACTTAAACATCGTTGATCATTAAATGATACTTGTGAAAATTCCAAATGGATGATATACTTGACAAAAAGCAAATGCAACTTGTTGTGTGGAGGCTTTGGTTCTACCAATCCTCTAATGAGTTCCAAATGTAAGTTTCAAGATGGTCATCCAACTAACCACTAATTATTAACTTGTTTATTTTATGCTTTTATTTTTTTATGCTTTATGTACTATTTATTTTTAGCATTCTTTATTTCATGCCATTTTCATCTTTGCTCATTTGAGCATTCATATTCTTGTCATTTTTACTTTGCTCACTTGAGCTTTTATTTTTTTTTCCTAAGATACTTAATAATCAACTTAAACCCTAAAAAACTCTTAATGGTACTTGGACTACTTGGTTACTATCCTTGGCATTATGGAGCATGGGACTATTTCTTGGACTTAGGATTATAAACCTTGACCTATCTTGGAGACCTTGTGATCTTATCTGATTATTTTGTCTGGAGCTCTTGAGGTTTACCTCAAGACATTGAGTTGCTTGTTTGTTTTTATGTGTAGTTTTTTTGTGTGATTACATCCTTTGTTTGTAATCTGGAATTCACCCGCATACAAGTGTTACTCTTCCCAATTTTTGTGAAGACTTAATACACTTGAAGAGGTCTAGTATATTTGCTTGCTTGGTTTCAATCCAAAGAATGGGAATTCTATCTTGGCTCATAATGTCATGTTTTGGCTTCTTGTTAGATGGTCCTTATCCTTAGATTTTACCTTATGCTTTAGGATAGTCTCTTATTCTCCTCCCATCTTCTTTAATTTCAAAAATCTTCTCCCTCCTTTTGAAAACTCTTCTTTTTTCGAAACTTAAAACCACTTTCATAATAAACTTGGACTTATGTCCATGCATTTTCAAAAATATTTTCATAAATAAACTTCAATTAATTTAATAATACTTTGACATTTTATGAGAAGACTAAAAGTCAACCAATCTCATTTTAAACCATTTTGCCACTTTGGCTTTTCTATCTTTAAAACTTTTCTCAAAAGGTTAGACTCTTGTAAATCCTTGTAGTGATGCAAACAACTATACTTCTACAATATATAGTGAAGTGAGATATTTTCCACTTGAGTGTTGAGTGAGGTGTTGTTGATTTTAAAATCCAAGCGATATCCTCCACTTTGAGATGATGCAAAATCTCCTTTCTCATGATTGTGGGTAGTAAGTATGTTTTCCACACGGACAATGACGATGATGTCTTATCTCTTAAAATTAACCAACACACTTGTGTTTCAAATATTTTAAAAGAGGAACTACGTGTACCCTGATCCCCTATTGCACGAAAGATGGTACGTAGGCACTCAAGGTTCACAACCGCGACGGGTGCAAAAATCAAAAAATATATTTCTTTTCTCACCCCCACCATCCATTTTATATAAAACAAATTTTTATAGCCAAAATATACAGATTTTTCAAAGAGGTTCCCGCGGAGTACCGTAGATGTTTAGGATGCTAATACATTCCCTTTGCATAACCAACCCCCTTACCTTGAATCTTTCCCCTTTTTTTTTGGTTATTCGCTCTTTTCCCATTCCTTTGGAAACAATAAAGCGCGGTGGCGATTTTTATTTTTGATTTGTATAAAGTCTAGTCAATCCAATGGCTTAGTCTTGAACATTTCTACCGCTACAGAAAAATGGCGACTTCACTGGGGAAAGATTGAGCTCTTGCTGGTCCATCCCTAAGTGGGTTGAGCCTATCTTTGTTCATTATCTGTATATGTGCTATTGTTGTTTATGTGTTATATGTTGTATATATGTTTGTCTGGATTTTCCTGGTTTTCGGGGTGCTTGGTGATTACTCATAAGTACTATACCCGGACTTGGGCAAAATTTAAGATAGGACGGGAGGTATAGTCATGTTAACTTTGAGGGAGTAATCCCAAAAAATAAGGCATGAGATCCCCCACTCAGTGGAGGCCCCTTTGACTGTAGTGTCATTTACCGAGTAATCGGGAAGACGTACTTCTTTTGACCTGGGAGCCTGCTGAAACTGAGGACCGTAGAATACCAAACCCATCTTGTCCTTTTAGGTGTAGCGAGGAAGCTATGACGGAGTAATCCGGAAATAGTTGTCACGCGATACTACGCTCGGACGAGTCTTTCTTGAGAATATTACTAATTACCGAGTTAATCGGGAAGTTGGTAATATCCGAAGGAAGGATGCAGACTCTGGGAACCTCTAGAACCTTGTTCAGCAGGTGATAAACTCTTAGACCAACACATTATGGGTAGTACCTTCGACCTCATGATCATGACATTGGACCTATGAACCCTATATGTGTGATTTTGTGTGTGATTGCTGCATCATGCATCCATGCACTCATAAGCATCTTTTGAAGAAAAATAATATTTCAAGGGATTTAAAGGTTGACTATTTGTGAATATCTCAGGTACTGTTAACCATGGATTCTGGAAAGAGAAAGACTGGGAAATACAGTTTCAAGGATCCCAAGATAGATGAGTTGGTCAGTCTAATTCCAAAGATCGAGTGTCCTGCAGACTTTCAGAAAAAGTATGGATCCATCATTCCTCTCATGAAGCTGAAGATGAAGGAGGGTATTCTCTCGACATTGGTCCAGTTCCATAATTCGGTGTATCACTGTTTTACTTTTCCTGATTATCAGCTGATGCCTACACTAGAGGAATATTCCTATCTATTGGATTTACCCGTTACCGATCGTGTTCCTTTTACTGGTTTGGAGGGTGAGCCAAAACCACATGAGATTTCTGCTTTGATTCATCTGGGGAAGTCTGAGGTAGAAGCCCATATGACTACCAAAGGAGGGATTAGAGGATTACCAGCTCAGTTCTTATTGGAGAAAGCTCGTTACTTTTCCAGAATGAAGAGTACGGTTGCTTTTGAGGCCATCTTTTCTCTGCTTGCTTATGGATTATTCTTATTTCCTAATGTGGACAAGTTTGTCGACATTAACGCCATTAGGATTTTCATGATTGGAAACCCGGTTCCTACACTGTTGGGTGATGCTTATTGCTCTGTTCATCTTCGGAGTTCTTATTATGGGGGAATGATTATCTGTTGCACGCCTTTGTTGTACCGGTGGTTCATCTCTCATATGCCTCAGTCTGATGCTTTTTGGGATGTCAAGAAGGAACCCCGTTGGGCTCCTAAGATCATGGCACTTACTCACTCGGATATTGATTGGTATCATCGAGCTTACCAGGATGTGGATATTATTGACAGTTGTGGTAGTTTCCCCAATGTACCTCTTCTTGGTACAAAGGGAGGAATTAACTATAACCCTGTTCTTGCACGACAACAACTTGGTTATCCGATGAGGGATAAACCAAACAGTATTCATTTGAGTAGTTTCTTCCTGAAGGAAGGAGAATACCACAGGGAAGCTAGGGAGCAGATTGCGAAGGCCTGGTGTCACATTTATAAGAAGAGTAGGAAGGATTTGGGACCTAGGGGTGCTGTTTCTTTGGAGCCATATCTTTAGTGGGTCCGATCGAGAGCCATTCAGTTAAAGATGCCGTATACTCGGGAGACACCCATGCCTGATCTATTTGTGAAGACCACTCCTCCTTTATTAGATGATCTAAAAGAGTTGCAGCTTGCTTTGGTTAGGATGCAACAAGAAAGAGATGCTTAGAAGAACAAGTTCCAGACTTTAGAGAGTTCCTACAGAGCAGACTTGAAAGAAAAAGATGATTTGATCGAGATCCTTGAGAGTCAAGCGGTAGAGTTTATGGAGAGGCAAGGGGATTTATTTTCTCCTAAGCCTCAAACAGGTGCTGATTGCTCATTTCCTGATCCAGATGATTGGAAGGAGGTTGCCATCAGACATGTGAAAGAAAACCAGAGGTTGAGGGCTCAGATTGCCAGGCTCACAGGGAAGCGCCAGCGTACATATTGATCTCTATCAGTTTCTTTCTCTCAGGATTTATAGATTGTATTTTCATCTTGTACTTGGGATCATTGAAACTTGTAATCCATTTTGAAAGTTATTGTAATAAAAGTCTTTCAGTATTTCAAATGTGTTATTATTTTGATGTTTGCAATATGTCTATAAACTTTAAATCCCTTGAAATGTTAAATGATAAAGTAAAAATAATCGTATGCATTGCACATCATGCATCATATTGCACATATTTCTTGCATTTATTATGCATATCCAGGTGCCTTACCCAGCTTCTTGCTTCGTATAGAAAGCTGACTCATCACTACAACACTCGGGCTAACTTTAAAAAGAAGATGGACAACTTGGAACAGGAAAATCACGAGCTGCATGAAGAAGTTTCTTTTTTGAAGGCTGGTTTTGCCAATTTGACTACTCTGATGGAAGCTCTGGTGATTGCTCAGAATCATCCATCGAGTGTTCAACCTCAACCAACAAGGGCAAATGCTGAAGTTCCAACTGTTCCTGTATCCGCTACTCTGGCTGTTGTTCAAAACCGTATGCCTCAGGGTTATCTGTTGGGAATGCCAGAGAATTTTGCACCTGAAGGTTTCAATTTGGGCCCCCAAGATGCTCCAGTGGTTCAAAATGGTGTTACTCCGGCACCTCATGTGGTGCATACTGTTCTTGCTGCACCTCCTTCGGTGAATTTGGTTTCGTTTGAAGATGTGTGTCGTCCTTTCCTTCCGCCGAGTGAAGATTTAGGTCTTTATGACAGAATGGATGATTTCCAAGAGCAGTTTGATAGAATGCAAAGAGAGATGAAGGCTCTTAGGGGAAAAGAGTTATTTGGGCAGAATGTGAATGAGCTGTGTTTGGTCCCGAATGTTAAAGTGCCTGCTAAGTTCAAGGTTCTGGAGTTTGAGAAGTATAAGGGCAACACTTACCCTCGTGCTCACTTGGTGATGTACGTAAGGAGAATGTCTACCCACACCGATGATCAGCGTCAGCTGATTCACTTTTTCCAGGATATTCTGACCGGCGCAGCGTTGAAATGGTACATGAGTTTAGACAACGGCAACATCCATACTTTTAATGATTTGGGAGAAGCATTCATTAAACAATACAAGTACAATATGGACATGGCGCCCGCCTGTGACCAGCTTAGGGCCATGGTCCAGAAAGACAGAGAATCGTTCAAAGAGTATGCACAGAGATGGCGCGAAGTGGCTGCACAAGTGATTCCTCCCATGGAGGAGAAGGAAATGACTAAAATTTTTCTGAAGACGCTAGGCGCTTTCTACTAAGAAAGAATGGTAGCAAGCGCCCCAAGTGATTTTACAGAGATGGTAGGAATGGGTGTCCGCCTAGAAGAGGCAGTAAGAGAAGGCCATTTGACAAAGGGTGAAGGATCCAGAGGTGTGAAAAATCCATCTTATGGGTTTACAAAGAAGAAAGAGGGGGATACAAATGCTGTCATGCAAGAGAGGAGGGTAAATGCTCCTAGAAGGAATTATCAGCGTCACCAGCAAGTTGCCTCAGTGACTCCTGTTATGAATGCCGCTCCGACTACCATTGCTTATCAAAGACAGTCCCAGCAGGGGAACTAAGGGAATAATCAAGATAAGGGAGAACTACGACCCTATTCCCATGAGTTATGCAGAGCTACTACCAGCATTGATTCAAAAGAATTTGGTCCAGACACGACCACCTCCAGCAGTACCATCACCATTGCCTTGGTATTACAAAGCAGACCAGACATGTGCTTTTCATCAGGGAGCACCTGGGCATAGTGTTGAAAATTGTTATCCTCTGAGGACCGAAGTGCAAAGGTTAGTGAAGTCTGGAATTCTATCTTTCAAAGACATGGGACCTAATGTGAAAGACAATCCTCTACCCAAGCACGGGGGAGTGAATGCTGTGAATATGGTGGCCGGTTGTCCAAGCGACTTCCGGATTTTTGACATTAATCTGGTTAGAGGGGATTTGGTGAAGATGCACACAGACCTCTGTGAATTCATTTATTATACGTATGACCACGTCGGTTGTGCTATTTGCAGTACAAACATACAGGGTTGCGAGAAGATAAAGGCTGATTTATAGGAGATGATGGATGAAGGTCTAATTCATATAATCAGGCCTAGGGCAGAATATGAAGAGGAAGTGAATATGGTTTCTAGATGTCCGGGTGAATTCAGAATTTTTGAAGTAGAGCATTTGAATGAAGATCTCGTACAGTTGCATGCTACTTTCTGCCGTACTACTGGTCAGGTGGAACACCTATATGGGTCTTGCATAATTTGCTGTTGAGACCCCCGAGGATGTTCTATTGTGAGAGAGGGTGTTCAGCTGCTGTTAGACAATGGAACTATCAAGATCACAGGTCAGAGAGATGATTATCACGAGATTGATATGGTTGAAGTTTGTTTGATGGAAGAAGAATCAGAGGAAGAGTATGCCTCCGCAGATGAGTATTTCTCTTCAGACGAAGATTTGTTTGCCGGAAATGACCTTTTGAGGGCTGATTATGTTGAGGAAGGTGTAAACGTCATTGTACCTTGTTTTGGTGCACCCGCTCATCTTGAGGTGGAGTACCATTGCAAACCAGTTGTTACCCCATTAGTAATTAGTCTTCCAGGACCTGTTCCCTATAAATCAGATAAGGCTGTGCCTTACAAATACAACGCTACAATCTTAGAAGATGGGGTGGAAATTCCCATCCAGCCAATGCAATATGTTGGAAATATAGATGATAATAACAGGGTGACCCGTAGTGGTCATGTGTTTGCACCGGTTATTCGAAGAGATGTTGTTATTGGAAAGAAAATTGCTGAGAACGATGAGTCTAAGAAGGCTGCAGGAGAGACTAGTGGAGCTACATTGGAGAAAGAAGTGGATGATATCTTGAAGATAATTAAGATGAGTGACTACAAAATTGTAGACCAACTATTGTAGACTCCTTCAAAGATATCCATCCTAGCTTTATTGATGAATTCCTCCGCTCATAGAGAATCACTGATGAGAGTATTATATCAAGCTTTTGTAGAGAATGACATGCCGTTAGATCAATTCAGCAGCGTAGTTGGAAATATTACGTCATGTAACAACTTGAGTTTCTGCGATGATAAGTTACCAGATGAAGGGAGGAATCACAACCTGGCCCTCCACATATCTATGATTTGCAAGAATGACTCGCCATCCAATGTGATGATTGATAACGGATCTGCATTGAATGTTATACTGAGGAGTACCCTCATGAAGTTAAAGTATAAGGGAACACCTATGCGCCCGAGTGGCATCATTGTGAAGGCTTTTGATGGGTCGAGGAAATCTGTCATCGGTGAGGTGGACTTACCCATCCACATAGGACCATATTTGTTCTTGATAACCTTCCAGGTAATGGACATTATTCCCGTGTATATTTGTTTGCTAGGACGACCATGGATACACGAAGCAGGGGTTGTCACTTCAACTCTGCATCAGAAGCTAAAATTTGTGCGTGAAGGGAAGGTAGTGATCATAAATGGGGAGCAGGTGTTGTTGATATCCCATCTATCCTCTTTCAGTATTGTAGAAGCGGATGAGGCTGCTGTTGGAACCCAGTTCCAAGCCCTATCCATTGACAACATAAGGAGGAATGAGAGTTTTGTGGTTTCCCTGAAGGATGCGCAACATGTTGTGCGCAATGGTCATAATGCAGTTTAGGGACGACTTGTGGATCCACCCGTGAACAAGAACATAACTGGTTTGGGTTTCTCTTCGAGGAATGGCAAAGGCGAAAATTTGAAGTCAAAGTCTTCCGTGAACAGTTATCATGATGTTTTCCGCAGCGGAGGCTACCTCCATCCAATTGGTTCTGGAATTAATGTTGTCGAAGAGGATGAAGCAGAGCAGGAAGTACCGAATTATGTGATGCATGGAGTCCGAGTTCAGAACTGGGTCACCATTGATGTTCCTTCTTGCATGCATGTTTCAAAGTAATTTGTTTCTTTCTTTTGAAAAGCTTTCACTCTGCCCAAGGTGGAAGTATTAATGTTGTAGGGCATATCTGTTTGCTATATCTGTTAAGATCATTAATAAAAGTTGTCTTTGCTTCCAAATTATGTCTTTTATTTTCTACTTTTTCCTGGGAAATGGTAATAAAAAAAACCTTTTAAAATAATTAATAACTGAAAATTAATCTGCATGATCACTTGTTATATGTGTCAGTTTCTAAAAGCAATCATAAATGACATGTGCAGATTAATTAAAAATACCCGTTGAATACAATGAACCTGCACCCTCTCCCAACTTTGATTGTCCTGTGTTTGGGGCTGAAGAAGAAGATTATGATGAGATTTCAGAAGAGGTCTCACGGTTGCTTGAGCACGAGGAAAATACCATTAAGCCATATAAGAAGCCTTTTGAAGTGATTAATTTGGGTTCAGAAGAAGATCCGAAGGAAGTTAAGATTGGAGCATCGTTGCATCCTGATGTAAAGAGCGGGTTGATTGAGCTGTTGAAAGAGTATATGGATATTTTTGCTTGGTGTTATCAAGATATGCCTGGTCTGGATACAGACATTGTCGAGCATCATTTGCCATTGAAGCCAGAGTGTCCGCCAGTTAAACAAAAGTTGAGAAGAACCCACCCGGATATGGCAGTAAAGATCAAAGAGGAGGCCCTAAAGAAGATTAATGCTGGTTTTCTTGTGACATCAATGTATCCTCAATGGATTTCCAATATTGTCCTAGTACCGAAAAAAGACGGAAAAGTCCGAATGTGCGTAGATTACAGAGATCTAAATAAAGCTAGTCCAAAAGATGATTTTCCATTGCCTCACATTGACATGTTAGTGGATAGCACATCAAAATTCAAGGTATTCTCGTTCATGGAAGGATTTTCTGGGTATAATCAAATAAGAATGGCTCCAGAGGACATGCAAAAAATAAAGTTTATCACACCCTGGGGAAAATTCTGTTACAGAGTGATGCCCTTCGGGTTGAAGAACGCTGGTGCAACATACCAGAGGACTATGACAACCCTATTCCATGATCTGATGCACAAAGAAATCGAAGTATATGTTGATGATATGATTGCCAAATCCCAAACTGAAGAAGGGAATATAGAAGATTTGTTGAAGTTGTTTCAGCATTTGAGGGAGTATCGTCTCCGCCTGAATCTAAATAAATGCACCTTCGGAGTTAGATCGGGGAAATTGTTGGGTTTTATTGTTAGCCAGAAAGGAATTGAAGTTGACCTTGACAAAGTCAAAGAAATTCAAGAAATGCCAGCACCAAGAACTAAAAAGCAAGTCAGGGGTTTCCTCGGGTGTTTGAATTATATCTCCAGATTCATTTCCCACATGACTACAACTTGTGAACTGGTCTTCAAGTTGTTAAAGAAAGATCAAGGTTGTGTGTGGACGGATGACTGCCAAAGGGCATTTTAAAGTATTAAAGAGTATCTGCTTGAACCTCCTATCTTGCTCCCTCCCGTAGAAGGAAGACCGTTGATTATGTATCTAACAGTGTTAGATAAATCCATGGGTTGTATTCTGGGACAACAGGATGAAGTAGGAAAGAAAGAGTTCGCCATTTATTATCTCAGCAAAAAGTTCACTGATTGTGAGTCGCGGTATTCTATGCTAGAAAAAACATGTTGTGCTTTGTCCTGGGCAGCAAAGCGTTTGTGGCAGTATATGTTGAATCATACTACTTGGTTGATCTCCAAAATGGGTCCAATCAAGTATATTTTTGAAAAGCCTGCTCTTACTGGGAGAATTTCCCGTTGGCAGATGTTGTCATCTGAATATGATATCGAGTACCGCACTTAAAAGGCTATCAAAAGTAGTGTGTTGGAAGATTACCTTGCTCACCAGCCGGTGGAAGATCATCAGTCTGCAGAATATGAATTCCACGATGAAGATGTGATGTTCTTGAAAGTGAAAGATTATGTTGAACCATTGCCTGAGGAGGGCCCCGACCCCGAATCTCGTTGGAGTATGGTATTTGATGGAGCCGTGAATGCTTATGGTAAAGGAAATGGTGTTGTGATTGTTACTCCTTATGGATCACATATTCCTTTTACTGCGAGGTTAACATTTGATTGCACTAATAATATGGCAGAATATGAGGCTTGCATCACGGGTCTTGAGGAAGCTATTGATCTCAGAATCAAGATTCTAGATGTGTATGGTGATTCAGCTTTGGTAATAAATCATATTAAAGGAGAATGGGATACTCATCACCCTGGCTTGATCCCTTACAAAGATTATGCTAGAAAATTACTACCCTTCTTCAATAAAGTTGAATTCCATCACATTCCTATGGATGAAAATTAAATGACAGATACTCTGGTAACTCTAGCTTCCATGTACCAAGTAAATGCTTGGAATGATATACCCCGAATTACAGTTCGACGACTAGATAGGCCCGCTCATGTGTTTACGACAGAGGAGGTAGCAGATGAAAAACCTTGGTATTATGATATCGAGCATTTTCTTCAGACTCAGAAATACACGTTTGGTGCATCAAAGAAAGATAGAAAGACACTGAGAAGGTTGGAAAGCAGTTTCTTCCTCAGTGAAAATGTGTTATACAAGAGAAATTTTGACATGGTTTTGCTCAGATGCGTGGATAGACACGAAGCAGACATGTTGATGCATGAGATCTTGAAGGTTCATTTGGCACTCATGCTAATGGACATTCAATGGCTAAAAAGATACTAAGAGCAAGTTATTATTGGTTGATAATGGAATCTGATTGTTACAAATTTGCAAAGAAGTGTCATAAATGCCAGATTTACGCAGATAAGATCCATGTACCTCCGACACTTCTCAATGTGATTTCCTCCCCGTGGCCTTTTTCTATGTGGGGTATTGACATGATCAGGATGATAGAACCCAAAGCTTCAAATGGACATTGTTTCATCTTGGTAGCAATTGACTACTTTACCAAATGGGTAGAGGCTGCTTCATATGCCAATGTTACCAAACAGGTGGTTGTGCGTTTCATCAAAAACAATCTTATATGCCGGTATGGTGTGCCGAGCAGAATCATCACTGACAATGGCTCGAATTTGAACAACAAGATTATGACTGAACTGTGCAAAGAATTCAAGACTGTCCATCACAATTCATCTCCATACAGGCCAAAGATGAATGGGGCTGTTGAAGCTGCTAATAAGAATATCAAGAGAATTATCCAGAAAATGGTTATCACTTATAAGGATTGGCATGAAATGCTCCCTTTTGCTCTGCATGGATATCGAACATCTGTTCCCACTTCAACAGGAGCAACCCCGTTTTCCCTAGTGTATGGAATGGAAGCTGTACTCCCTGTCGAGGTGGAGATTCCCTCGTTGCGTGTGATAATGGAAGCTAAATTGACAGAGGCTGAATGGGTTCATAACAAGTTTGACTAATTGAATTTGATTGAAGAAAAGAGAATGACAGCTTTGTGTCATGGGCAGTTATATCAGAAAAGAATGAAGAAAGCATTTGATAAAAAGGTCAAACCTCGTGAATTCAGGGAAGGCGACCTCGTGCTCAGGAAGATCATGTCTTTCAACACTGATTCTAGGGGCAAGTGGACTCCCAATTTTGAAGGCTCGTATGTTGTCAAGAAAGCCTTCTCTGGTGGTGCATTAATTCTTGAAACTATGGATGGCGAGGAGTTTCCACGTGCCATGAATGCTGACGCAGTCAAGAAATACTTCGCCTAAAGAAATAAAAGAACAACTCGCTAAGTTGAAAACCCGAAAGGGTGGCTTAGGCAAAAAGGAGCGTCTCGGTAGGCCAAAAACCCGAAAGGGCAGTCTAGGAAAAAATTAGAGACATAAACAGAATAAATTTCCCGCTAAGTTGAAAACCTGCAATGGCAGCTTCGACAAAAGTTAGGGATTTTCTTAGCAAGTAACTACGTCAGACAAGACTTGATCGTCGAAGCAACAATCTTCTCGGATCCTTACCATACTTCAACAAAAGCTGCTGCTCAGGATTTCAAAAGTTGTTAGGGGGGATAGTGGTCATTATATCTCGATGTATCTTTTCCATTATGTATTACCATTTCCCAAACTTTGTAATCATCCATGGAGTCTCGCCATTCGCAGACTACCATTCTATTAATGAAATTCGAGCTTTTGCCCAATTCTTTGTGTTCTTATTTTTATTTAGCTTGCAAAGACTTCATTTATTACTGATAATAACTGTTAAAGAGAAAATATTAAAAGAAGAAAAATTAACTTTTAAAAAAAAAGAGAAGAGATCTTTACAATTCAATTTACTTTGGGATTTGTGATGAAACAATGCCAACAAAGATGGTGATCCCAAGAATGAACAAACTCCGTTTGTTTTAGGAGGGTTTACTTCTTTCATGAAGGTTTTATCAGGTCATTTTGCTGGTGTGCGTAATCTTTGTATGTTTCTCAGATAGTTAAAGACGATATCAGTGGGTACAAGGTACAGTATTGGGTTCGTGACCCCACTATCCCCGGTCAAGTCTTGGTTCGTTTTTTTTTCGGGTTTGCATGATCAGAAGCCTCTATCCCAGATTCCCCAGCGAAGTCTTTCCTCATATTATGAAAGGTTTTATTTCCTTGGTGTGCGGAGATGTCGCTCTTTTTGCAGTTTTGGCATTAATGTTTACTTCTTGATTTCCTGGGAAGGTTATCCCAGGGCATCTCTTGTTGGAATGAGTATTCGTGATGAAAGTTTCAGTCTGCGGTTTTTTCTCCAGGGAGGTAGGCTTGAATCCCCCAGTGAGGTTTGATTGTTTCGGCGTCATTCTGCTTTATTTGAGTTTGGTCTTGCAATCTCCAGTAGGCATGTTGCTTTTGGAAACTGCTTCTCCAATGAAACCAGAAGAAGGATGTTCTATCCCGGTATCTGTTTGGTTTGGCTACATTAGGATTATGTTTCTCCTCAGTGAAGTTAGGACAGGCAATAGGATTGGTTTCTGCAGTTGCTTTTACCTTTTTTTAGATTGATCTTTCTGGTTGAAGCTTAGCCCAATGTTGTTAGTACCTGAGGCAGTTTTGTTTGTCTGCACTAATTATGTATCCTTTTTACCAGCACATGCACAATAACACTCATACATTCATACATCATACATTGCTAAAAATCATCATTAACACTGTATTCTGACCTTTCCGGCAGCGCTCTTTGCTTAGTTGAATTTGGTTTTCCCTCTTGAGTTTATTTCTCAAAGGATGAATCTGCATTGGCCGTCTTGCTCTAGTTTATTTCTGAATTGGATTTGTGGCTACATGACAATATCATTTATTATGGATTTCTGAAAACTTTGAGCTTTGGTTTGCGCATTTATTTTGCACGGGAAGACTTTATCTCCTCAGCAGGAATATCGCGGCATTTCCCCAGGAAGTCATTTCTCTTTGCATTTCCCCTTGTCAATAGGTGGAAGTCTCTTTATTTGAGACAGATTACGTATTACCCTTTCCAGGCAGATTTCCTTGGTTAAAGAAGAAGTTGAGACCCGTTCTTGGCAAAACACCAAAATCTTGGGGAAACTTGATATATTTTCTCTTTTTACCTTCAGTGAACGTTGGTAGTACATCGGCAGTGAACGTCAGTGTTTCTTATCTTTTTTCTTTCTTCAGTGAACGTTGATAGTTCATCGTCAGTGAACGGCGGTGATATGATATATTTTCTATTTCTACCTTCAGTGAACGTTGGTAGTACATCGGCAGTGAACGTTGGTGTTTCTTATCTTTTTGCTATCTTCAGTGAATGTTGATAGTTCATCGTCAGTGAACGGCAGTGATATGATATATTTCCTCTTTCTACCTTCAGTGAACGTTGGTAGTACACCGGCAGTGAACGTCAGTGTTTCTTATCTTTTTTCTATCTTCAGTGAACATTGATAGTTCATCGTTAGTGAACAGAGGTGGTATGATATATTCAGTGAACGTCGATGCTTGTGATCCTCCTCTCTGATTTTGTTCTCGTAGTTTACCAGTGATTTATTTTCCTGGTGGGGTTGCTCCTTTGTTTCTACATTTTTTGTTGCATCCCCAATGCTACTTTGTGTCTCTTTTGTTCCATTCATATGCATTCATATACATAAACATTTGCATGACATCTTAGGGCCAAAAACAAGGTTTGTGTTATATTTAAGTGTCTTCGATCACGTCGACACGAAGATTTTTAACCTTCGTATCTCCAGATAGAAGAAACTTAAATAAGGGCAGCTATTGTACCCCAATTTTTGCCCCTAAGATCCCTTCATCATACTATATTGTTTCAATCACAACAAAATCACATTAGGGATTTTGGTTCTTCTCCCTATCTTTAGCCTTGTTCTGTTGAGGAATTACCAAGCACCTTAACTTGTGTTTTTTGGTGATCATGGATATTTTGCTTTGATTTTCTCTCTAATTAACAAAATGAAATATTGGTTTGTCTTGCTTGTTAATAATGTAGGTAAAGGCAATGAGGTTTAGCAAGTTTCTTCATGGGTGCATGAGTTTATTTCCATGCCCTAGTCAAAATCTTGAGAAATTCAAACCTCACCTTTGAATTTGTTTTGAAGTTGGTATGGAAGTATTTTAGGTGGCCATGAGTCCTCCTCATCATCCTCAACAATCTCTATTCACAAAGGAAGAATATTGGCACAAAAAGTTTATTCAAACTTGGCAAAGTTCCACCAAGCTTTCTCCTGATCTAGAGGCTAGGGTTTTAGATTTCAAAGGGGCATATCTTCTCATATTTTGGTATTTTTGATTGATTCCAAAAACATTCTTCTCTTCAAATATTTACCAACAAATCACTTCAAAAGTTCCAAGGAGTTTTCATGTGGAAGGAACTTGGTGAAGAAGAAAGATTACAAGTCACCCAGATGAATCCCCAATTTTCCATGTGACTTCAAATGGCCATAACTTGGTCAATCTTTATCACCTTGAGCCCATTATTTTTTCATATTGATGCTAAGGATGTGTACTTCATGCCTTCTTTTATGTTCAAAGTAAGAAAATGTATGGAAGTTGCCTTAAGAATGCAAGAGATTATAGGTCATTTCATGATTTTTGGCCAACTTCAACAAGTCATAACTTGCTCAATTTTTTTGAGATTTTGAGTGTTTCAAATTGAAAAATGTCACTCAAGAGATCTACTTCATTCCATCTTTTTTGGCCAAGAGTAAATTCTAAGCTGAAGACCATGTTTGGATGCAAGAGATTATAAGTCATTTTTAAAGAAGAATTTAAAATATTTCTAAGTATGGAAAGTTAACTCTTTTTCTTCAACTTTGACTCCATGTAACTTTCAGCTCAAGCGTCCATTTTATTACATTCTTTTTCCATTGCAAAGCTTGTTACCTCATCTTTACAAAGCATCAAGAATTTTGCCCTAAGACTCCTTGAGGAGGAAATGCCATTAGATTGAACTTGGTAACTTGGAACTGAAGTTTCTCAATAAGTCAGAATTTGAAATTCATGTTTTGGCCTTTAAACATTAAATTAGCACGCATTTGTGATCTAAACATGTTTAACCAAGTTGCCAAAGTGGATTAGAGCCTTGAAATGCAAGAATTAGATGAGTTTTGATGCAAATCAGAGCACACTTTGCTTGTGCACCAGGTTCACACGATTTCCCTCCAATTTGCATCATTCCACACGCTTGAACATTCCATTTGGTTCCCTATAAATAGAGGGTCATCCCCCATTCAATTTCCCAAGCTTAGATAGCCAGAATCACCCTGCCAAACTTGCTTCACAACTCAGAATTCAGCTACTTCGAATCCTATTCTCAAGCCTTTTTCAATCCATTTTTTTTATCAATTCACCTTCCTTGATCTTCCCTGAAGCTAACCATATAATCACATTCAAGAATCATGCCCTATATTGCTTCATAGAAGTCCAGTTTCAGAGCTCTGCAACTCAACTTCAATAGGTAGATTCCTTCATCAATTCTTCAAAACTTTGGTATCATTGTGTTGCTCTCATTTCCCTGGTTCTAGTTGCAACACTTACTTTTATCTGGAAGCACGTTCTGACCATGAATTTTCAAATCCCTTTTCAAAACTTTCTTTCCAAATTGCTTGAGTTACAGTTTATATAAATTTGGCGTGAGGGTGTGGCTGTCTTCGTCTTGAAGAGACGAAGCGAATGTCATAGGTCTGAGCTTCTGATTTTACAGTTTGAGAGACCTACAATTCGTGAAGGCTGGAGGTTGAAGATGACCAACGTGTCATCTTCTAACCAATGAAAGCGTGACATTTGTTATTTTCAAATTCTGATTTTATTAATGATCCTGTACATTATTCATTAAAGACCATGATATGCACAGCGCGCCAGATCCTTTGGATTTGATTACTAACGCGTTTTGACTCACATCCAATGGTCCACATATTTTTCTTTTATTTTCTTTTTCTGATTTTTATATTTTAATTGTTTTAAATTTCAAAAAATCATAGAAAATTCATTTTTAGTCCAAATAATCTGAAAAAATTATGAAAAATATTTTTGATTATTCTCTTTCTGATTTTTATTTTTTCACAATTTAATTTTGTGTTTTGGTTTTTCTTAATGAATTTTACACTTATTTGATTTGATTAAAATGTTTAAAAATACTTTTACACATTTTTAAATTCTGAAAAAATTATGGAATGATCCAATGATATTGGGACATATATCGGTGACCTTATTTTATTTTTGTTTCTGACTTTACTATTTTTTACTATTTTTGTTTATTTTACCCATTTAATATAATTTTTAAAAATAGTTTCTGACTTTTAAAAATCCCAAAAATTTGGTAAAATTACTTGGCCTCTTTTCTGATTTTTCTATGATCTTATTTTTCATTTCTTGACTAATTTGAATATATTTGATATTTTCCTCATTATTTTCCTTTTTAAATTTTTTTTTTAAACCTTTTAATGTATATATTAAATATATATAATTTTTGTGATTATTTTCTGGCTGTCTTGGGTTGATTTTTTGATTATAGCTTTATTAACATCATTGGATCTTGGGTGTTGAGTTTAACTCCACCAAAATGGATGAATGATTTTAACAATAGTTTGATTAAATTTTTAATTCAAATGTGGTTTCTCCTTTTACCCTAACTCCCCTTCATCTCATCCCCTTCTCATTGCACTGAATGTTGTTAGAACATGATCTCTATATCATGTCTCAAAACAAATGGTGCATAGATTGCTATTGACCGGCCTCAAAATAGGTGCGACTTCTATATAAGTCCACTTACGATTGCTTAACATAACGCTAAATTTTGTCCCAATTCGAATAAATGATCATTCGTGGCCCAAACTTATGATTGCAAACCCAAGTGTGTTAATTTGATCTCTTTGATTTAATAACCTTGAGATTTATTGTGTGGAGGCTTTGGTTCTACCAATCCTCTAATGGATCTACAACACCTTTGGTCAACGCGGATCACTTAAACATCATTTATCATTAAATGGTACTTGTGAAAATTCCAAATGAATGATATACTTGACAAAAAGCAAATGCAACTTGTTGTGTGGAGGCTTTGGTTCTACCAATCCTCTAATGAGTTCCAAATGCAAGTTTCAAGATGGTCATCCAACAAACCACTAATTATTAACTTGTTTATTTTATGCTTTATTCTTTTTATGCTTTATGTACTATTTTTTTATAGCATTTTTACATTTCATGCCATTTTTTTATCTTTGCTCATTTGAGCATTTATTTATTCTTGTCATTTTTACTTTGCTCACTTGAGCTTTTCTTTTTCTTTTCCTAAGATACTTAATAATCAACTTAAACCCTAAAAAACTCTTAATGGTACTTGGACTACTTGGTTACTATCCTTGGCATTAAGGAGCATGGGACTATTTCTTGGACTTAAGATTAGAAACCTTGACCTATCTTGGAGACCTTGTGATCTTATCTGATTATTTTGTATGGAGCTCTTGAGGTTTACCTCAAGACATTGGGTTGGTTGTTTGTTTTTATGTGCAGGTTTTTTTTTGTGATTACATCCTTTGTTTGTAATATGGAATTCACCCGCATATAACTGTTACTCTGCCCAATTTTTGTGAAGACTTAATACACTTGAAGAGGTCTAGTATCTTTGCTTGCTTGGTTTCAATCCAAAGAATGAGAATTCTATCTTGGCTCATAATGTCAAGTTTTGGTTTCTTGTTGGTTAAATGGTCCTTATCCTTAGATTTTACCTTATGCTTTAGGATAGTCTCTTCTTCTCCTCCAATCTTCTTTAATTTCAAAATTATTCTCCCTCCTTTTGAAAACTCTTCTTGTTTTGAAACTTAAAACCACTTTCATAATAAACTTGGACTTATGTCCATGCATTTTCAAAAATATTTTCATAAATAAACTTTAATCAATTTAATAATTGTACCCCAAAATTTGCCCTCTCATATTTCTCAAAACATAGCAAGAAAGATCTCCAAGTTGCTCAAGGTTGCTCAAGGATTGGCCAGACAAGCTCTCTCCTAAGGCAGTCTACCCCAAATTAGGGTTTCATGTTGCATCAAGATACTTGAGTCCAAGTGACCCCAAGTGCTCAACATTGTCCTAATATGTTCTCAAGATCATCCATGTCAAATTTCAAGCCTTGCAGAGGAATTTTGCTCAGTCAATTGCCCAAAGGTCGAAAAATCGACTGTGTTAGGGCAAAAGTCAACTGTGACCCAAATATAGTCAAAATTCAAGATTTTTTGTCAACATTCCCATTTGAAGAATATTTCATCATTTGATCAAGGATTGATCATTATTCATCAAGGATTGCTCACAATTCATCAAGATTCAAAAGTTGCTAAATTAGGGTTTTGTAGGAAAAGTCAACTCAACTTTGACCAAGCATAACTTTCTCATACTTTATGAGAAATGACCCCTACAAAGCTCATTTTTAATAGAATGCAATTCCCTACAATCCATCTTCAGCTCCTAAGATCAAAATATGCACTCACAAGAAGTTATGAATTTGGACATTATAGGTCATTTTGAAAAGTAAAAAAAAACACCTTTTTGTCAAAGCTTCATACATGAGCATGTTATATCAAATTGAGATCAGACCAAAAGGGTTGGTTAGAGGACATCTAAATCTTTATAAAAAGTCCAAGAACACCTCAAAAGAGTCAAAATTGAGGAAGTTATGTATTGTTGAAGTTGGACTCTTTTGCAAAATTGCCAAAAGTCAACTATGCCCAAAACTTCAATTTTTTGCCAAATGGGCCCATTATTTTTCACTTGTTTTGAGTTGGAATTATAGCCCACGTTCTCTAGCCTTGACCATGTGTCCATATCATATTTTTATTAATTATTTTGATTTTTATTTGAATTTATTTGATTTAAATTAAAATAAATCAAATAAAAATCAAAGCATTGATAACAAATGATCTTTTGATTTGCTTCAGGCTCTAATTACAGATAGCAAGGTAATGAAACTCGTATCAAGCCATGTGGGTACAAAAAGATTGAAAAGAAGTCAATTTTGGAAGGTTGTTAAAGATGAATAAAATCAAATTCAAAGTCATTGATGGAGAGGGATTTGGACTGAATAAACAACCCTAATGCATTGTACAATACATAAGGAGGCGAGGCAGACAAAAATAGGGGTTGGAGATCAAGTATAGAGAGAAAATAAAATCTGAAAAAATCAAAGAAAAGTGTGAGATCAAAATCCCACTTAGAGACATCCTCAAGGCTTGGCAATTGTCCCAATCGTCTCCTGGAAATCTCCACAAGCGAAAGCAACCAAAAGCAAGCGTTTTCGAGCCCTCCGGTGCACTGTAAGTCATTCACGAAACCACCATTTTCTTGAATTCGAAAAGCTTCATTCTTGCATCTATAATGAAAAATAATTGCATATTCTTGATCACTATGATGTTTGCAAGCTTTTGCCAATAGCCAATTTCGTTTATCTGGACTGAATCGAAATTCACCATAGCTAGGGTTTCGAATTTTCTTTTAGGGTTTTCGTTTTCAGGTACAATTTCCTTAATAATAGGCATGGTTGCAATCAGGAGGATGAGACGACCTCAACCATGGTCTTAGAAATCATTTCCATGGCCTGTAGGAGATTTTGGATGAAGCCTTGTTTGTAGTGACGGACATTTATCCGTAGGTATAAGTGTTGCTGTTTTTAGCCACGGTTCAAGGAAGGGGACGATGAGTTGTCATCCCATCATTCGTCCATTAAAACAGCGCGCGCTTTTATTTATTTATTTATTTTCTATCCATTAGATTTTGTTTTATATATTATTACTGATTTGTATTATATTAACAAAACAAGTCAAGCAGCGTAGTGGAAAGCATAGCATTGGAATTCCTCTCAGGACCTGGGTTCGAATCCCAGGTCCCTCTATTTTCTCAATAACATTTTCTTGCAGGAAATCTAGTGTGCACTCAAGCCTACCAACCACAATGGAAACTCACCCTTCATCGTGCCAGATGGCCAGATCTGGTGGCCAGCATTGAAGGTGTACCAAAAGGCCGCTTTATTCCACGACATGATTCATCATGAGATCGAGGTATATGTTGACGACATGATTGCAAGGTCCCAGATTGAGGAAGAACATTTAGACCATCTTCAGAAGCTATTTGACAGGTTGAAGTTGTACAAGCTGAGGTTAAACCCAAACAAGTGCACCTACGGGGTGAGATCTGGTAAGCTGCTGGGTTTCGTCGTAAGTGAAAAAGGTATTCAAGTGGACCCTGCAAAGGTGAAGGCTATCCAGGAAATGCCAGCTCCCCGAACAGAAAAAGAAGTCAGAGGCTTTCCGGGACGGTTGAACTATATTGCCCGATTCGTCTCACACCTGACTGATACTTGTGAGCCAATCTTCAAGTTACTGAAGAAAGATCAAGTGGTAAGATGGAATGATGAATGTCATGCCGCTTTCGAAAGGATCAAGCAATATCTCCAAGAGCCACATATTATAATGCCTCTAATTGAAGGGAGACCTCTGATCTTATACTTGACAATACTCGACAATTCAATGGGGTGTGTGCTGGGTCAGCATGACGAGTCTGGCCGAAAAGAGCATGCTATTTATTACCTTAGCAAAAAGTTTACCAACTGCGAGACCCGATACTCTTTGCTTGAGAAAACTTGCTGCGCTTTGGCATGGGCTGCTCGTCGGCTGAGACAGTATATGCTGACTCACACTACTCTATTGATATCAAAGATGGATCCAATCAAGTATATCTTCGAAAAGCCTGCCTTGTCTGGAAGAATAGCAAGATGGAAGATGATCTTAACTGAGTATGACATCCAATATACGACCCAAAAGGCAATTAAGGGAGGTGTGTTGGCAGATCATTTGGCGCATCAGGCAGTGGACGACTACCAATCCATGAACTTTGAATTCCCGGATGAGAATATCATGATAGTGACTGACTATGAGACACCTGGACCAGATGAAGGACCCGAGGAAGGATCCCGATGGTCTATGTACTTTGATGGAGCTTCAAACGCTTTGGGTAATGGCATTGGCTCCGTGATCATATCTCCTGAAGGCTCTCATACTCCATTCACCGCCCGACTATGTTTTAACTGCACCAACAACATGGCGGAGTATGAAGTGTTCATTATGGGTCTTCGAGCAGCAATTAAGCTAAGGATTAAGTTCTTAAGTGTGTTCGGAGATTCCGCTCTCGTGATCAGTCAGATCAAAGGCAAGTGGGATACGAAACACCCAAATCTTATTCCTTACAAAGAGTATGTATTGACGTTGCTTCCCCACTTCTAGGAGATAACCTTTGAAAACTTCCCTAGAGAGGAGAATCAGTTGGCGGACCCACTAGCTACAATGTCTTCTATGTTTAAAGTCAGATGGGACAATGAGACTCCCCATATTACCATTGAGAGGTTGGACGAACCTGCACATTGCCGTGACATTGAGACTGAAGAGGTAGAAGATAAACCTTGGTTTCATGAGGTGAAGAGGTATCTTGAAGCTCAGGAGTACCCCGAGGGTGCATCTGTTAATGATAAGAAGTTTCTGAGGAGGTTCGCAGCGAAATTCTTCATCAGTAATGGTATCCTTTACAAGCGTAACCATGATTCAACCTTACTGCAATGTATGGATAAGAACGAAGCAGAAAGGATTATGGTAGAGTTACACGAAGGTACTTTCGGGACTCATTCCAGTGGACACACCATGGCAAAGAAAATCCTTCGGGTAGGATACTATTGGTCCACAATGGAAGCCGACTGTTATCAGCATTCTCGGACCTGTCACAAGTGCCAAGTCTATGCTGATAAGGTGCACATACCTCCAGCTCCTTTGAATGTCTTGACGGCTCCATGGCCTTTTGCAATATGGGGCATCGAGATGATCGGCGAGATCAAACCTACGGCATCCAACGGGCATCGTTTCATCCTGGTAGCTATTGATTACTTTACGAAGTGGGTTGAGGCAGCTTCCTTTGCTACTGTAACCAAGAACGTCGTGGAACATTTTAATCGGCATAATCTGATCTGTCGATATGGTGTACCAAAGAGGATCATTACAGACAATGGTACAAATCTCAACAATAAGATGATCACCGAGCTCTGCAAGCAGTTCAAGATACATCATCATAACTCTTCTCCCTACCGGCGGAAGATGAATGGGGCTGTTGAAGCAGCTAATAAGAACATTAAGAAGATTGTGCAGAAGATGACGATGATATACAAAGATTGGCACGAGATGTTACCTTTTGCTCTTCATGGGTACCGTACCTCAACACGGACGTCAACAGGGGCAACCCCCTATTCCTTGGTTTATGGCATGGAGGCAGTCTTGCCCATTGAAGTTCAGATACCCTCTCTTCGGATTATGAAGGATGCAGGTTTAAGCGAAGATGACTGGATTCAGACCCGGCTTGATCAGCTGAACTTAATCGATGAAAAGAGACTTACTGCTATTTTTCATGGTCAGACGTATCAAAAACGAATGATCAAGACATTTAACAAGAAAGTCAGACGACAAGAGTATTAAGTTGGGGATCTGGTGATCAAACACATTATCCCAGGGGCAAATGGACCCCTACTTACGAAGGGCCATTTGTGGTTAAGAACATTTTCTCAGGAGGAGCTATGATTCTAACCACCATGGATGGTGACGACCTTCCTCACCCCGTTAATGCAGACACCGTAAAAAAATACTACGCATAATCAAAGACCCGCTAGGTTGACTGGCCTAGGAAAAAATAAGGGCTTCCCGGCGAACCAAAAGGGTTCGGGCAAAAATAAGGGATGCAAATGAAAAAATCTGTACACCCGGCAAGTCGAAAACTTGAAAAGGCGACTTGGGCAAAAAAGGGTATCCCGGTGGACTGAAAACCTGAAAGGGAGGTCCAGGAAAAATTAGGGATCAAAACGTAACACTATGTCTCATTGGATCACCTTGCAACCAGACTTCAGTATCAACTATCAAGCTCGGACGACACTAATCAATCTGATCTACCTTCAACCAAGTAACAAAATGATGAGATGCTCGAGGACATAAAGGAAATAACAGGGTTGGAACCCAGTGGGATTATTCACATAGCTGTTTTTATTTCTTTTACACAATTTGTATAAATTCTATTTGTTCGGCGGCGTTCTCTTACTAGGACGTCAACCTCTTGTACAAAAACGCCTATTTACAGGCCAAACTTCAAAGTCAATATAATTCATTTTCAAAGAAATTTCAACTGTTGTTCCTTTTTCTGTTTTGTTTTACAAAGAACGTCCAATGTTCAGTTTTTGATATATGCATTTGATATTAATTGCTGCTCATAAATATTTACATGCGAAACAAAAGACGATTACTGGTAATATCAGAAACAGGGGCAAACAAGAAATGTCCAAATCCTACAGTTGCTCTATCCACCAGGTATAGGGATGGACCTAACCGGAGGAAATGATTAAAAGTACATTCATTCCCCACAGAGTAAGAGTAAGACAGTGGTGTTAGCTCTCCCTAGCTAAGACTCGCAATTGTGTATGAATCGGTAATATTCTCCCCAAGCAGAGTTTATCTACCATCAGCACTAAAAAGTCTTATCATCTCTAGCGGAGTATAAAAATTATCCCTAGTGGAGTTTGAAGAATTGTCCCCCAGTAGACTCTGGAAGATTATCCCAAGTAAAGTCTAAAAGGGCTATCCCCAGTAAGATCGCTACTGGAAAATCATCCCTAGTGGAGTTCTTTCCTTTCACAAAACAGGAATTCAATCCCCAACAAGGTCCATTATTACCAGCAACGGTAGTTCATCCCCAGCTAAATTTATCAACGGAATCCTCAGCAGAGCATCTCTTCCCTACAGAGTCATCCTCTCATCAGTTTATTCCCCAGCGGAGTTATTCTCTCCTGCAGGTTTATTCTCAAAAACATCTTCATCCACGATCTCCAGCAGAAACGAAGAATTCCATTCTTTTCTCCAGCAGTGATCCGGGATTTATTTTCCCCAGATAAAAACATCATATTTCCATACATCATGACGCATGCATATACGCATCATATAACATAATCTCATTTATTTTGAGAACATCTTTTGTTTGATACATATCATGCATTACATACAACTAACCTTTATCTTTCAGGAAGGATACGGTTAAATTCTCACAAAATTCAAGCTATGAAGTTTCTACCTCAGTCGAATTAAGGACAAGTTCCTAAATCTCGACAAATATTTTCTCAGTTGAATTACGGATAAGTTCCTAAATCTCAGCGAAGCAGTTGAATTACGGATAAATTCCTCAATCTCGACAGAACGTTTATTTCAGTTGAATTACGGACAAGTTCCTAAATCTCAGCAAAGTTGTTGAATTACAGATAAGCTCCTAAATCTCAGCATAAATACTCCCTCAGTCGAATTACAGATAAGTTCCTAAATCTCGACAGATATGTTCCTCAATTGAATTACGGACGAGTTCCTAAATCTCAGCAGAGATGTTTCCTCAGTTGAATTACGGACGAGTTCCTAAATCTCAGCAGAGATGTTTCCTCAATTGAATTACGGACGAGTTCCTAAATATCAGCAGAGATGTTTCCTTAGTTGAATTACGGACGAGCTCCTAAATCTCGACGAAGTTATTTCCCCAGTTGAATTACGGACAGGTTCCTAAATCTCGACACCTTAGTTAAATTACGAATGAGTTCCTAAATCTCGATGCCTCAGTTGAATTACAGACAGGTTCCTAAATCTCGACACCTCAGTTGAATTACAGACGAGTTCCAAAATCTCGACGCCTCAGTTGAATTACGGACAGGTTCCTAAATCTCGACACCTTAGTTAAATTATGGACGGGTTCCTAAATCTCAGCAAAAATGATTCCTCAGTTGAGTACGGACGATTGAAGTTCCTAAATATCAACAAAGACGACTCACCAACAGAATGACGAACGTTAGAGCTCCTAAATTTCTACTTCTCTCAACAAAGATCAGACTTCCCCAGCAGAATCTTCCTCAATAACAGGTATACCAGCTCTCGCTAAGGAATCTCTTACGCGATTGACACTTTTCCAAATGGTATCTATAATCCCATTCCCGACATCACAAGACAATTACCACTTCATGCGAGTGCAAATTTCTGGGCACTCTAGTGTTCAATCCTATTCCACCTTCGGACCACGAAAGGCACGAAAGCCAATCTACATCCTCAGGATTAAGAAGATTGAACAGGGGCAGCTGTTGTACCCCAAAACTTGCCCTCTCATATTTCTCAAAACATAGCAAGAAAGATCTCCAAGTTGCTCTAGGTTGCTCAAGGATTGGCCAGACAAACTCTCTTCTAAGGCAGTCTACCCCAAATTAGGGTTTCATGTTGCATCAAGATACTTGATTCCAAGTGACCCCAAGTGCTAAACATTGTCCTAATATGTTCTCAAGATCATCCATGTCAAATTTCAAGCCTTGCAGAGGAATTTTGCTCAGCCAATTGCCCAAAGGTCCAAAAATCGACTGTGCCAGGGCAAAAGTCAACTGTGACCCAAATACAGTCAAACATCAAGATTTTTTGTCAACATTCTCATTTTGAAGTATATTTCATCATTTGATCAAGGATTGATCATGATTCATCAAGGATTACTCACAATTCATCAAGATTCAAAAGTTGCTAAATTAGGGTTTTGTAGGAAAAGTCAACTCAACTTTGACCAAGCATAACTTTCTCATACTTTATGAGAAATGACCCCTCCAAATCTCATTTTGAAGAGGATGCAATTTCCTACAGTCCATCTTCATCTCCCAAGATCAAAATATGCACTCACAAGAAGTTATGAATTTGGACATTATAGGTCATTTTGAAAAGTCAACAAAAACTTCCTTTTTGGTAAAAGCTTTCTAAAAAGTCCAAGAACACCTCCAAAAAGTCAAAATTGAGGAAGTTATGCATTGTTGAAGTT
This sequence comes from Vicia faba, assembly GCA_948472305.1. Taxonomy (NCBI): domain Eukaryota; kingdom Viridiplantae; phylum Streptophyta; class Magnoliopsida; order Fabales; family Fabaceae; genus Vicia; species Vicia faba. Next base: position 1,081,401,387 of record OX451736.1, on the reverse strand, counting down.
TGACTTTTTTGCAAAATTGCCAAAAGTCAACTATGCCCAAAACTTCAAGTTTTGCCAAATGGGCCCATTATTTTTCACTTGTTTTGAGTTGGCATTATAACCCACGTGCTCTAGCCTTGGCCATGTGTCCATATCATATTTTTATTAATTATTTAGATTTTCATTTGAATTTATTTGATTTAAATAAAAATAAATCAACTAAAAATCAAAGCATTGATAACAAAGGATCTTTTGATTTGTTTCAGGCTCTAATTACAGCTAGCAAGGTAATGAAACTCGTATCAAGCCATGTGGCTACAAAAAGACTGAAAAGAAGTCAATTTTGGAAGGTTGTTAAAGAAGAATCAAATCAAATTCAAAGTCATTGATGTAGAGGTATTTGGACTGAATAAACAACCCTAATGCATTGTACAATACATAAGGAGGTGAGACATACAAAAATAGGGGTTGGAGATCAAGCATAGAGAGCAAACAAAATCTGAAAAAATCAAAGAAAAGTGTGAGATAAAAATCCCACTTAGAGACATCCTAAAGGCTTGGCAATTGTCCCAATTGTCTCCTGGCAATCTCCACAAGAGAAAGCAACCAAAAGCAGGCGTTTTCGAGCCCTCTAGTGCACTGTAAGTCGTTCACGGAATCACCATTTTCTTGAATTCGAAAAGCTTCATTCTTGCATATATAATGAAAAATAATTGCATATTATTGATCACTATGATTTTTGCAAGCTTTTGCCAATAGCCAATTTCGTTTATCTGGACTGAATCGAAATTCACCATAACTAGGGTTTCGAGTTTGCTTTTAGGGTTTTCGTTTTCAGGTACAATTGGCCTTAATAATGGGCATGGTTGCAATCAGAAGGATGAGACGACCTCAACCATGGTCTTAGAAATCATTTCCATGGCCTGTAGGAGATTTTGGATGAAGCCATGTTTGTAGTGACGAACATTTGTCCATAGGTATAAGTGTTGCTGTTTTTAGCCACGGTTCAAGGAAGGGGACGATGAGTTGTCATCCCACCATTCGTCCATTCAAACAGCGCGCACTTTTTTATTTATTTTCTGTCCATTAGCTTTTGTTTTATATATTATTATTGATTTGTATTATATTAACAAAACAAGTCAAGCAGCGTAGTGGCAAGCATAGCATTGGAAATCCTCTCAGGACCTGGGTTCGAATCCCAGGTCCCTCTATTTTCTCAATAACATTTTCTTGCAGGAAATCTAGTGTGCACTCAAGCCTACCATCCACCATGGACACTCACCCTTCAGCGTGCCAGATGGCCAGATCTGGTGGCCAACATTGAAGGTGTACCAAAAGGCCAAGTCAATGCATACGCAGGGGATCACAAAAGTCAATTGGATCTTCACAAATGGGCCAACGTTCTTGCTATGCACACCCTCCAATCAGGCCCAATCTCTTCTTTTTTTATTTTTCTTTCCTATATTTTATTTATTTTCATTTAATTATTTTTAATTAATCACTAACCAATAGAATAATTTCTTTTTATCAAAAAATCACAAAAATATTTTTTTTACCCAATTAAAATTCAGAACTTTATTTTTCATTAATAAATATTAATTAATTAATTAGGTTGATTAATCAGGTAATCTTAATTTATTTTGTAAATAAATAAAGTCAATTAGAATTAATAGTTTTTAACACTAATTTAATTATTTTTATTTTCTTTCCTAAATTAACAAAAAAATTCCAAAAATATGTCATTAATTATTTTTTTCATTTAATTAATTTAATAATTAATTTAGTATTTAACTTTAGGAATTAATTTCTTTTTCTTAAAAATAAAAACAACAAAAAAACATTTTCTTTTAATTAGAAGGGTCAAAACCCTAATTTCGCATCCAATTTAATTTCACATCGCGTGCTTTATTTATCCAATTGATGTATCTGCTCATGGCTTGTAATAAATAATTAGGACATTTATTTATTTTTCCGCTTTTTATTTTATTTTCAAAGGGTTGTCTTTGGCGATGTAAATACCCGACGCCTTGTAATAATTTAGTTTAATTTCTGCACCTTTAATTTCTGCAAAATTATACAACTGCTAGATGTTTGATAATAGGGCTTGCATGACAAGAATGAATGCTTAATCTTAAAATGGTTAGATCATCCTAAACATGTGCAAAGATAAAAATAACTGAAATCAACACACTTGCACATGCGCACTCCTAGGGTACACTCCCACTTGGTTGCCTTCGTACACGGTCATTAAGTATAGGTTGTTTTAGAGGTCGCCCTCTTGTCTAAAAGATCATAGTTCCCTTGAAATGGTTTCCTCAGAATTGTTACCTCGAATAAATGATCTAAGACATTAGGGTTACCGCTAAGACGTCCTAACGTTGATTTAGTGACCGTATGTCCCTCTTTCGAATTGACCCTCAAACTCCAACGATGGTGCTACCCACTCACTAATAGTGGGATAGAATTGTCTAAAGGAAATTAGCATAGAATGATTCCTTTTTCGAGTAGGTAGATTAGTTCTTGGATACTTGCTCATCCGAAACAAAACTTTTTTCACACTTACACACTTTTACAAACAAGTTTTCATAAACACTTCATTACACTCTTAAGCGAGAGTTAAATCGAAATTAAAACAAAAACTTTTCAAAACACACAAGCACGCAAAGAAGCAATTTTGAAAATGATGAGCAAGTACCTAAGAGCCCGTAGATAACTACGGATAAAAAGGGTGCTAATACTTTCTCTTTCTATAATCTACCCCCCGTACTCAGAAATATCTCGAAAAAGGAATTTGTCTGTGCTTTTTTCCTTTCCTTGTTGGATAAAATAAAAGTCAGTGGCGACTCTTGCTTACCGCGACATTTTGCGAAAACAAACGCAAAACGCGAACTAGCATCCAAAAACAGTCAGTTCTTACCACCGTATCACAGAACTGGTGACTCTGCTGGGGACATATAAGTGGGGTGTACCTTAGGAATAGTTCATATTGTTTTCAGTTGTGTGATTTGTATGATTTATTTTTGTGGGTTTGAATTGGAGTTACTATAGATCCTAACCCGGATCTGGGGGATACCTTTTAGGTAAGTAGCAATAGACTGTGAGGGAACTATACAGCGTAGACCGATACGGTTGAAGCAGTAACTACGTTGGTGTGGCACTTTAGTTTGTACCGATATCCCTTGTGGTGGAACAAGGAGAATATGGGGTTGCTAAGGGGTCATTAAGCACCAACTGACCTTAGAACCTATAATTGACCAACTTGGCCATAGAAAAGTAGCAGTATGCTACACTCATTGAGACCAAACTCTCGCGATGATTCCGACCGCAAGAAAAGGTTTCTAAACTAGAATTATGACCGATCGAGGGTGGTCAGTGATATTGAGATCCTCTAGATCCCGATTACTATTTCTAGGGCAGGTTGAACCAACTAAACTGAAAGAGGGTAATACCTAAACTCAATGCCAGCCTGAAATCTAAGGGCTACTGTGTGACTTGTTTGCCCTTACCATGTTTGCTATCTGTGAATACTTGTGGTGTGTTTCTATCATGACATCATGCATCATGACATTGCATGCATATTGCATTGGACTAACCATTTCAAAGACCAATGGGATTCATCTTTGTTCTGTTTTGCAGATCATGGCATCTATGCGTAGAAACACTATTCGGATCAGCTTTGTACAAATTCCTACTCAGCTTAGAGATTTGGTTTCCAAGGTTCCTGATACTTCCTCCTTTATCAGAAGGCATGGTCACCTCCTTGGTTTGGTCACTTCTAAGATGGATGAACAGATGATGAGTGTCTTGTGTCAGTTCTTTGATCCATTATACCACTGCTTCACCTTCCCGGACTATCAGTTGGTCCCTACTTTGGAGGAGTTCTCTGATCTACTTGGTATTTCTATTCTAGAGCATACACCATTTACAGGTTGGGAGATATCTCTTAGGCCAGAGGATGTTGCTACAGCCCTACATCTAACAAAGGCTGAGGTAATGTCTAACTGGGAGACTCGGAGCGGGACAAAAGGCTTCTTGGCTAAGTTCTTAGTTGATCAGGCTAATCAGTTCTGGGACAATTTAGACTTTCAAGTATTCGAAGACATCCTGGATCTTCTCATATATGGTCTAGTTTTGTTCCCTAATTCAGATTCTTTCGTCGACGTGAACGCAGTAAAGATCTTCATGTCCCGCAATCCAGTGCCCACTCTCTTAGGGGACATTCTACATGCTCTTTATGCCCGTAAAGCTCGGAAACGGGGAACCCTTATGTGTTGTGCACCATTGCTGGCGAGGTGGTTTATTTCTCACCTCCCCAAATCTATTTTGAAGAACAAGGAAGGCATAGGTTGGACCTACAGAATTATGTCCCTTGCTCACATGGACATTATCTGGAGCACTAAAGACATGGAAGAAGTAGCCGTTATTGATCGCTGTGGGGAATGCCCCAATGTTCCACTACTTGGAATTAGAGGAGGGATCACCTATAATCCTTGTCTTGCCTTACGACAGTTTGGGCGAGCTAGGAGGGACGGACCTCATGAGTTGCTGCTTCCGGACGTTGTCTTTGACTTCCAAGGGGATGCTGAGGGACATCGCCGCAGATTCATACGAGCTTGGAACAGGGTGCACAGGTCTGATCCGCATGAGCTAGGAATGAAGACCTCTCTTCCGATGGAACCATATCTCTGGTGGGTTCGAACCCGTGCCCAAAAGCTGGGAATGCCGTACGAAGCTGTCTTACCAGTAATTGTTGAGAGTACTGATGAAGAAGGGGCTCCTCATACTGTCCTCCACCCATACATGCCTATTGACATTGGGGCATTAAAGAGGTCTTGGATCCAGTTGAGAGAAGAGCGGGATACTTACAGAGAAAAGTATCATGAGCAGGAGCGAAAGATCCTAAAGCTTACAAGGCAGTTGGAGAATGAGAAGGTCCTCAACGACCATGGGAGCACCGATGTCTTTTGTTATTTCTAGTTTTAATTTACTTTTTAGTATTCCTTTTGTAACGCCTTAAAGGCATTTGTCAAACATTGTTTCAAGTTTTTATCTAATAAAAGTGTGTTTCATTTTGGTTTACAAATTAGAATCCCTAAAGTCTTTGAAATCATATCATATGCATTCCATTCCCATGCACCTCATCACAAGTACCCTTACAGGTTTCTCATCTTCTTCGCTGTTTATTTCAGCACATCATGTCTTCTGAAACATCAACTGATCAAGCTATCAAGGCTCTACAAGCTCAAAACGCTCAGTTCCAGGAAATGTTCATGAACCTGGCCAAGGGGCAGAAATATATGAAGACCCTTATCTTGAAGGATAAGAAGAAGAAGAAGAAGAAGACAGTCCTCCTGAACATGGGTCACAGGTTTGGGAACAGGCTGCGGGATGAAGTTGATTTATCCCACTCATCTGGAGGGGGAGAAAACCAAGAAGAGAGGAGGGCTCCTAGCCCTGTGGTTTCTGACAATGAGATTGACTTTGATGAAGACCAGTATCCTCCGGCTGAAGACAGGTATAAGCAACTTAAAGACCGGTTAAGCGCGATAGAGATCTAGAAGATACATGGACTGGATTTTGGAGATTTAGGTTTGGCTTATGGGGTGGTGATTCCCCACAAGTTTAAAGCACCAGTCTTTGCTAAGTACGACGGGGTCTCCTGCCCAAAGCTACACCTCCGCTCGTATGTCAGAAAGATCCAGCCATACACTGCTGATAAGAACCTCTAGATCCATTTTTTTCAAGATAGTCTCTCAGGGACTCAACTTGAATGGTTCTACCAATTAGAAGGAGCTAGCGTCCGTAATTGGGAGGATCTTGCTGCTGCTTTTTACAAGCAGTACCAATATAATGCCGACCTTGCTCCCATGCGTACCTAACTTCAAGGTATGTCTACGGGTGCGAGCGAAGGTTTCAAAGATTACGCTCAGAAATGGAGGGACCTTGCTGGAAGAGTACAACCCCCTTTGGCTGATAGGGAGTTAGTAGATATGTTTATGGGGACCTTGTCTGGTCTATATTTTAATCATCTGATTGGGAGTTCATCATCTGGTTTCACGGAGTTAATAATGACTGGGGAGAGGGTTGAAGCCGGTATCAAGAGCGGCAAAATACAGAAGGGTGCTTCGTCAAGTACCGAGAAGAAGCCTTTTAAGAAGGAGTCCAGTGCAGTTTACAGTTCAAAAATCCAGAATCGACCTGAACGCCGCCAAGAGGTTAATGCGATAGTTATTTCAAGACCAACTGTTGCCACACAATGCAACACTCAGCCAAGGGCAAAGAGGCCTCAAAGACAATTTACTCGACTTAGCATGACTTTATCTCAAATTCTGCCACAGTTGCTAAAGACCAACTTGGTGATTTCGAGGGAGGCCCCAAAGAATCCCAACACCATATCTCCGCTATATAATCCAAATGCCCGTTGTGCTTATCACTCAGATAGCCCGAGGCATGATACCAATAATTGCTGGGCTTTGAAGAGTAAGGTACAAGATATGATTGACGCTATGGAGATTGAGTTCGAAGCGCCTGAAAAACCTAATGTTATAACTGCTCCTATGCCAAATCATGGAGTGAATGCTGTGGATGATGATGTGTTTGTATCCTCTGTGGAAGACATTGCTACTCCATTGATGACTGTAAAGAAGAACCTTCTGTTAGCCGGTTTATTTCTGGGCTGTGGCAAAGGTTGCCGTCTGTGTTCCGTCCTACCTACCGGTTGCCATCTATTGAAGTCAGGTGTCCAACGCTTGATGGATAATAAAGAAATTATGTTTGAGAAGACTTTTGTTCCTTTGGTTCCTGTTGAAGAAGTTTCTATAATCACCATTTTCGCCAATTCTTCCAAGGCTTCCTCGAGAAATCCTGTTAGAATTACATCTATTCCGAGAATTGCTCCTTTGATCATTACCATTCCTGGACCTATCCCTTACACGTCAGATAAAGCTGTCCCGTGGCACTATGGGGCTGACGTATATTATCATGGGATTAAACAAGATTTGAAGGATGAAGAGGCTGATACTGATGTCAGCAATATTGTTGGATCTTGTAAAGTCACCTGCAGCGGAAGACTTTTCTCCCCTGAGATCTCTCCACCAACTGTTCGGAAGCCTGTTGTTATTACACCTGCCAATATATTTGCTACTGTCCCTGTTCAAGTTCCAATCCTTACCCCTGTCGCCGAGTCATCCGATACTCGGGGCAAAGGGATCGCCGGTTAGCCTGCCCGGATGGAGGCACCAAAGAAGATTACTATTGAAGCCTCTAGACAAGAGATATAGGAAATTTTGAAGATCATCAAAAAGAGAGACTACAATATAGTCGAACAGTTGGGGCAAACCCCATCAAAGATCTCTATGTTGTCTTTATTGTTGTGTTCAGAGGCCCATGCTAAGGCTCTGATTGCTTTCCTGAAGACTGCGCACGTGCCACAGGAGACGTCTGCTGACCAGTTCAAAGATTGCGTGGCTAGTCTGACAGCAGATAATGGATCGGGTTTCTCCGATACAGACTTGACTGCTAAGGGGAAGAATCACAATGACGCCCTGCATGTCTCTATTGAGTGTAGAGGCACTACTCTAGATCACATATTGGTGAACACTGGGTCTTTGTTGAATGTTTTACCCAAAAAGGCGTTAGACCGATTGGACTGTGAAGGGTTGGTGCTGAAGCCAAGCAACATTGTGGTTAGGGCCTTTGACGGGTCCAAGAGGATGGTACATGGAGAGGTGGATATTCCAGTTAAGGTTGGTTCTCAAATTATCGCGTCTACATTCTATGTGATGGACATTCGGCCATCTTATTCTTGTTTGCTGGGTCGCCCGTGGATCCACAAAGCTGGGGCAGTAACTTCTACGCTCCACCAGATGCTGAAATACCCAGTGAAGGGGAAAATTGTTACGGTACGAGGAGAAGAGGAGTACATGGTGATCCACCTCAACTCTTTTTGGTATGTGGAAATGGATGGGGAGTTCATTGAAACCCCGTGTCAACATTTTGAAGAAGTCCCCCAGACACTGGCGTCGACTGAAACTGTTGCTGAAGATCCTCCAATGAAGATGGCTTCCCTCAAGGATGCCCGTGCTGTTGTTGAGAAAGGTGGGTGTATAAATTGGGGCCAACTCCCTGACTTTTCTCATAAGACTAACAAGTTTGGTTTGGGTTTCACTGCAGAAGCTCAAAGGGCTATTCTGCGTGCGTGGATCGGAGGACCTCCCCTGTTTATCAGCAATTCGGGAGTGAATGCCATTGAAGAGGGTTATGAAGAATCTGAGTTTGACAGTTGGATCTACTCGACTGCCAACATTGGACTAAGCAATTGGACGGCAAAGGACTTCGTTCCCATTTCTTTTATTACCCAGTAATGAGACTTTTGTTTTAAGTTTGTAACAGGCATTTTTTAAACTTTATGGCTCAGTGTCTTACCCGAGGCACCGTGGCTTTGTTTGTGAGGGCTTTATATTGTCATCTCCATATATCATTAATAAAATCATTGGACGTTTTTGCATTACGAATTTTGCGCTCTTTGTTTTTCTTTCTTTTCTATCTTGCAAAATAGTTATTTTACACACTCATATATACAGGTCTACGTCCACTCTGGATCCCACTGATAACGACTCTGCTACTGCCGGTTATGACTTCGAAAGTCCGATCAACCAAGCCAAGGACAAAGGTGAAGATGATTGTGAAGTGCCTGGTGAACTTTCTAGACTTTTACTTCAAGAAGAGAGGGTCATTCAGCCGCATGAAGAACCAGTGGAAGCAGTGAATCTGGGTACAGAAGTAGACAAGAAAGAGGTCAAGATTGGTGCAAATCTGGAGCCTAGCGTCAAGCAACGGTTGATTCAGATGCTGCATGACTATGTGGAGATCTTTGCCTGGTCTTATGAAGATATGCCTGGGTTGGATACCGATATCGTGGTTCACCGCTTGCCTACCAAGGAAGACTGTCCGCTAGTGAAACAGAAGGTCCGCCGAATGCGCCCAAAGATGTCTGAGAAAATCAAGGCTGAAGTGATGAAGCAGTTTGACGCCGGTTTTCTAGCAGTTACTTCTTACCCACAGTGGGTGGCCAACATGGTTCCGGTGCCGAAGAAGGATGGTAAGGTTCAGATGTGTGTTGACTATAGGGATCTTAACATGGCGATCCCCAAGGATGATTTCCCTCTACCTCACATCGACATTCTGGTTGACAACACCACACCGCATAAGGTCTTCTCCTTTATGGATTGTTTCTCTGTTTATAATCAGATTAAGATGGCTCCCGAAGACATGGAGAATACAAACTTTGTTACTCAATGGGGTACCTTTTGCTACAAGGTCATGCCTTTTGGATTGAAGAATGCTGGAGCAACGTATCAGTGCGCCATGGTCACTTTATTCCACAATATGATTCATCATGAGATCGAGGTATATGTTAACGACATGATTGCAATGTCCCAGACTGAGGAAGAACATCTGGACCATCTTCAGAAGCTATTTGACAAGTTGAAGTTGTACAAGCTGAGGCTAAACCCGAACAAGTGCACGTTCGGGGTGAGATCTGGTAAGCTGTTGGGTTTCGTCGTAAGTGATAAAGGTATTCAAGTGGACCCTGTAAAGGTGAAGGATATCCAGGAAATGCCAGCTCCCCGAACAGAAAAAGAAGTCAGAGGCTTTCTGGGACGGTTGAACTATATTGCCCGATTCATCTCACACCTGACTGCTACTTATGAGCCAATCTTCAAGTTACTGAAGAAAGATCAAGTGGTAAGATGGAATGATGAATGTCAGACCGCTTTCAAAAGGATCAAGCAATATCTCCAAGAGCCACCTATTCTAATGCCTCCAGTTGAAGGGAGATCTCTGATCTTATACTTGATAGTACTCGACAATTCAATAGGGTGTGTGCTGGGTCAGCATGACGAGTCTGGCCGAAAAGAGCATGCTATTCATTACCTTAGCAAAAAGTTTACCGACTACGAGACCCGATACTCGTTGCTTGAGAAAACTTGCTGCGCTTTGGCATGGGCTGCTCGCCGGCTGAGACAGTATATGCTGACTCACACTACTTTATTGATATCAAAGATGGATCCAATCAAGTATATCTTCGAAAATCCTGCCTTGTCCAGAAGAATAGAAAGATGGCAGATGATCTTAACTGCATATGACATCCAATATATGACCCAAAAGGCAATTAAGGGAAGTGTGTTGGCAGATCATTTGGCGCATCAGGCAGTGGGCGACTACCAATCCATGAACTTTGAATTCCCGGATGAGAATATCATGATAGTGACTGACTGTGAGACACCTGGACCGGATGAAGGACCTGAGGAAGGATCCCGATGTTCTATGTACTTCGATGGAGCTTCAAACGCTTTGGATAATGGCATTGGCGCCGTGATCATATCTCCTGAAGGCTCTCATACTCCATTCACCGCCTGACTATGTTTTAACTGTACCAACAACATGGCGGAGTATGAAGCGTGCATTATGGGTCTTCGAGCAGCAATTGACCTAAGGATTAAGTTCTTAAGTGTGTTTGGAGATTCCGCTCTCGTGATAAGTCAGATCAAAGGCGAGTGGGATATGAAACACCCAAATCTTATTCCTTACAAAGAGTATGTATTGACGTTGCTTCCCCACTTCGAGGAGATAACCTTTGAACACTTCCCTAGAGAGGAGAATCAGTTGGCGGACGCGCTAGCTACGATTTCATCTATGTTCAAATTCAGATGGGACAACGAGGCTCCCCAGATTACCATTGAGAGGTTGGAAGAACCTGCACATTAATGTGACACGGAGACTGAAGAGGTAGCAGATAAACCTTGGTTTCATGAGGTGAAGAGGTATCTTGAAGCTCAGGAGTACCCCGAGGGTGCATCTATTAATGATAAGAAGTTTCTGAGGAGGTTCGCGGAGAAATTCTTCATCAGTAACAGTATCCTTTACAAGCGTAACCATGATTCAACCTTACTGCAATGTGTGGATAAGGACGAAGCAGAAAGGATTATGGTAGAGTTACACGAAGGTACTTTCGGGACTCATTCCAGTGGACACACCATGGCAAAGAAAATCCTTCGGGCAGGATACTATTGGTCCACAATGGAAGCCGACTGTTATCAGCATTCTCAGACCTGTCACAAGTGCCAAGTCTATGCTGATAAGGTGCACATACCTACAGCTCCTCTGAACGTCTTAACGGCTCCGTGGCCTTTTGCAATGTGGGGCATCGACATGATCAGTGAGATCAGACCTACGACATCCAACGAGAATCGTTTCATCCTGGTAGCTATTGATTACTTTACGAAGTGGGTTGAGGCAGCTTCCTTTACTACTGTAACCAAGAACGTCGTGGCACGTTTTATTCGGCACAATCTGATCTGTCGATATGATGTACCAAAGAGGATCATTACGGACAATGGTACAAATCTCAAAAATAAGATGATCACCGAGCTCTGTAAGCAATTCAAGATACAACATCATAACTCTTCTCCCTATCGACCGAAGATGAATGGGGCTGTTGAAGCAGCTAATAAGAATATTAAGAAGATTGTGTAGAAGATGACGGTGACATACAAAGATTGGCACGAGATGTTACCTGTTGCTCTTCATGGGTACCGTACCTCAGCACGGACGTCAACAGGGGAAACCCCCTATTCCTTGGTTTATGGCATGGAGGCAGTCTTGCCCATTGAAGTTCAGATACCCTCTCTTCGGATTATGAAGGATGCAGGTTTGAGCGAAGATGACTAGATTCAGACCCGGCTTGATCAACTGAACTTAATCGACGAAAAAAGACTTACTGCTATTTGTCATGGTCAGGCGTATCAAAAACGGATGATCAAGACATTTAACAAGAAAGTCAGAAGACAAGAGTATCAAGTTGGGGATCTGGTGATCAAACGTATTATCTTACCTCAAGGTGATCCCAGGGGCAAATGGACCCCTACTTACGAAGGGCCATTTGTGGTTAAGAACATTTTCTCAGGAGGAGCTATGATTCTAACCACCATGGATGGTGACGACCTTCCTCACCCCGTCAATGCAGACATAGTAAAAAAATACTATGCATAATCAAAGACCCACTAGGTTGACTGGCCTAGGCAAAAATAAGGGCTTCTCGGCGAACCAAAAGGGTTCGGGCAAAAATAAGGGATGAAAATGAAAAAATCTGTACACCCGGCAAGTCAAAAACTTGAAAAGGAGGCTTGGGAAAAAAAGGGTATCCCGGTGGACTGAAAACCCGAAAGGGAGGTCCAGGAAAAATTAGGGATCAAAGCGTAACACTATGTCTCATTGGATCACCTTGCAACCAGACTTCAGTATCAACTATCAAGCTCGGACGACACTAATCAATCTGATCTACCTTCAACCAAGTAGCAAAATGATGAGATGCTCGAGGACATAAAGGCAATAGCAGGGTTGGAACCCAGTGGGATTATTCACATAGCTGTTTTTCTTTCTTTTTCACAAATTGTATAAATTCTATTTGTTCGACGGCATTCTCTTACTAGGACGTCAGCCTCTTGTACAAAAACGCCTATTTACAGGCCAAACTTCAAAGTGAATACAATTCATTTTCAAAGAAATTTCAACTGTTGTTCCTTTTTCTGTTTTGTTTTACAAAGAACGTCCAATGTTCAGTTTTTGATATATGAATTTAACATTAATTTCTGCTCATAAATATTTACATGCGAAACAAAAGACGATTACTGGTAATATCAGAAACAGGGGTAAACAAGAAATGTCCAAACCGTACAGTTTCTCTGTCCACCAGGTATAGGGATGGACCTAACCGGAGGAAATGATTAAAAGTACATTCATTCCCCGCAGAGTAAGAGTAAGACAGTGGTGTTAGCTCTCCCCAGCTAAGACTCACAACTATGTATGAATCGGTAATATTCTCCCCAAGCAGAGTTTATCTACCATCAGCACTAAAAAGTCTTATCATCTCCAGCGGAGTATAAAAATTATCCCCAGTGGAGTTTGAAGAATTGTCCCCCAGTAGACTCTGGAAGATTATCCCAAGTAAAGTCTAAAAGGGCTATCCCCAGTAAGATCGCTACTGGAAAATCATCCCCAGCGGAGTTCTTTCCTTTCACAAAACAGGAATTCAATCCCCAACAAGGTCCATTATTACCAGCAACGGTAGTTCATCCCCAGCTGAATTTATCAACGAAATCATCAACAGAGCATCTCTTCACCACATAGTCATTCTCTCATCAGTTTATTCCCCAACAGAGTTATTCTCTCCTGCAGGTTTATTCTTACAAACATCTTCATCCATGATCTCCAGCATAAACGAAGAATTCCATTATTTTCTCCAGCAGTGATCTGAGATTTATTTTCCCCAGATAAAAACATCACATTTCCGTACATCATGACACATGCGTATACGTATCATATAACATAATCTCATTTATTTTGAGAACATCATTTGTTTGATACATATCATGCATTACATACAACTAACCTTTATCTTTCAGGAAGGATACGGTTAAATTCTCACAAAATTCAAGCTATGAAGTTTCTACCTCAGTCGAATTATGGACAAGTTCCTAAATCTCGACAAATACTTTTTCAGTTGAATTACGGATAAGTTCCTAAATCTCAGCGAAGCAGTTGAATTACGGATAAATTCCTAAATCTCGATTGAATGTTTATTTCAGTTGAATTACGGACAAGTTCCTAAATCTCAGCAAAGTTGTTGAATTACGGATAAGCTCCTAAATCTCAGCATAAATACTCCCTCAGTCGAATTACGGACAAGTTCCTAAATCTCGACAGATATGTTCCTCAGTTGAATTACGGACGAGTTCCTAAATCTCAGCAGAGATGTTTCCTCAGTTGAATTATGGACGAGTTCCTAAATCTCAGCAGAGATGTTTCCTCAGTTGAATTACAGACGAGTTCCTAAATCTCAGCAGAGATGTTTCCTTAGTTGAATTACGGACGAGCTCCTAAATCTCGGCGAAGTTATTTCCCCAGTTGAATTACGGACAGGTTCCCAAATCTCGACACCTCAGTTGAATTATGGACGAGTTCCTAAATCTCGACGCCTCAGTTTAATTACGGAAAGGTTCCTAAATCTTGACACCTCAATTGAATTACGGACGAGTTCCTAAATCTCGACGCCTCAGTTGAATTACGGACATGTTCCTAAATCTCGACACCTCAGTTGAATTACGAACGGGTTCCTAAATCTCAGCAAAAAAATGATTCCTCAGTTGAGTACAGACGATTGAAGTACCTAAATATCAACAGAGATGACTCACCAGCAGAATGACGGACGTCGGAGCTCCTAAATTTCTACTTCTCTCAACAAAGATCAGACATATCCAGCGGAATCTTCCTCAACAACAGGTATACCAGCTCTCGCTAAGGAATCTCTTACGCGATCGACACTTTTCCAAATGGCATCTGTAAGCCCATTCCCAACATCACAAGACAATTACCACTTCATGCGAGTGCAAATTTCTGGTCACTCTAGTGTTCAATCCTCTTCCACCTTCGGATCACGAAAGGAACGAAAGCCAATCTACATCCTCAAGCTTAATAAGATTGAACATGGGAAGATGTTGTACCCCAAAATTTTCCCTCTCATATTTCTTAAAACATAGCAAGAAAGATCTCCAAGTTGCTCAAGGTTGCTCAAGGATTGGCCAGACAAGCTCTCTCCTAAGGCAGTCTACCCCAAATTAGGGTTTCATGTTGCATCAAGATACTTGAGTCCAAGTGAACCCAAGTGCTCAACATTGTCCTAATATGTTCTCAATATCATCCATGTCAAATTTCAAGCCTTGTAGAGGAATTTTGCTCAGTCAATTGCCCAAAGGTCCAAAAATTGACTATGCTAGGGCAAAAGTCAACTGTGACCCAAATACAATCAAACTTCAACATTTTTTTGTCAACATTCTCATTTTTAAGTATATTTCATCATTTGATCAAGGATTGATCATGATTCATCAAGGATTGCTCACAATTCATCAAGATTCAAAAGTTGCTAAATTAGGGTTTTGCAGAAAAAGTCAACTCAACTTTGACCAAGCATAACTTTCTCATACTTTATGAGAAATGACCCCTCAAAATCTTATTTTGAAGAGGGTGAAATTCCCTACAATCCATCTTCATCTCCCAAGATCAAAATATGCACTCACAAGAAGTTATGAATTTGGACATTATAGGTCATTTTTAAAAGTCAACAAAAACACCTTTTGTTTCAAAGCTTCATACATGATAATGCAATATAAATTTGATATGAGACCAAAAGGGTTGGTTAGAGGACATCTCAATATTTCTAAAAAGTCCAAGAACACCTCAAAGTAGTAAAAATTGAGGAAGTTATGCAATGTTGAATTTGGACTTGTTTGCAGAATTGCCAAAAGTCAACTATGCCCAAAACTTCAATTTTTGCCAAATGGGCCCATTATTTTTCACTTGTTTTGAGTTGGCATTATAGCCCACGTGCTCTAGCCTTGGCCATGTGTCCATATAATATTTTTATTAATTATTTTGATTTTTATTTGAATTTATTTGATTTAAATCAAAATAAATCAAATAAAAATCAAAGCATTGATAACAAAGGATCTTTTGATTTGTTTCAGGCTCTAAGTACAGCTAGCAAGGTAATGAAACTCGTATCAAGCCATGTGGGTACAAAAAGATTGAAAAGAAGTCAATTTTGGAAGGTTGTTAAAGAAGAATCAAATCAAATTCAAAGTCATTGATGGAGAGGGATTTGGACTGAATAAACAACCCTAATGCATTGTACAATACATAAGGAGGCGAGGCAGACAAAAATAGGGGTTGGAGATCAAGCATAAAGAGCAAACAAAATCTGAAAAAATCAAAGAAAAGTGTGAGATAAAAACCCCACTTAGAGACATCCTCAAGGCTTGGCAATTGTCCCAATCGTCTCCTGGCAATCTCCACAAGAGAAAGCAACCAAAAGCAGGCGTTTTCGAGCCCTCCAGTGCACTGTAAGTCGTTCACGGAACCACCATTTTCTTGAATTTTAAAAGCTTCATTCTTGCATCTATAATGAAAAATAATTGCATATTCTTGATCACTATGATGTTTGCAAGCTTTTGCCAATAGCCAATTTCGTTTATCTGGACTGAATCGAAATTCACCATAGTTAGGGTTTCGAGTTTGCTTTTAGGGTTTTCATTTTCAGGTACAATTGGCCTTAATAATGGGCATGGTTGCAATCAGGAGGATGAGACGACCTCAACCATGGTCTTAGAAATCATTTCCATGGCCTTTAGGAGATTTTGGATGAAGCCCTGTTTGTAGTGACAGACATTTGTCCGTAGGTATAAGTGTTGCTGGTTTTAGCCACGGTTCAAGGAAGGGGATGATGAGTTATCATCCCACCATTCGTCCATTAAAACAGCGCACACTTTTTTTATTTATTTTCTGTCCATTAGCTTTTGTTTTATATATTATTATTGATTTGTATTATATTAACAAAACAAGTCAAGCAGCGTAGTGGCAAGCATAACATTGGAATTCCTCTCAGGACCTGGGTTCGAATCCCAGGTCCCCCTATTTTCTCAATAACATTTTCTTGCAAGAAATCTAGTGTGCACTCAAGCCTGCCATCCACCATGGACACTCACCCTTCAGCGTGCCAGATGGCCAGATCTGGTGGCCAACATTGAAGGTGTACCAAAAGGCCAAGTCAATGCATACGTAGGGGATCACAAAAGTCGATTGGATCTTCATAAATGGGCCAACGTTCTTGCTATGCACACCCTCCAATCAGGCCCAATCTCTTCTTTTTTTATTTTTCTTTCCTATATTTTATTTATTTTCATTTAATTATTTTTAATTAATCACTAACCAATAGAATAATTTCTTTTTATCAAAAGTTCACAAAAATATTTTTTTTACCCAATTAAAATTCAGAACTTTATTTTTCATTAATAAATATTAATTAATTAATTAGGTTGATTAATTAGGTAACCTTAATTTATTTTGTAAATAAATAAAATCAATTAGAATTAATAGGTTTTAACACTAATTTAATTATTTTTATTTTCTTTCCTAAATTAACAAAAAAACTCCAAAAATATGTCATTAATTATTTTTTTTCATTTAATTAATTTAATAATTTATTTAGTATTTAACTTTAGGAATTAATTTCTTTTTCTTAAAAATAAAAACAACAAAAAACATTTTCTTTTAATTAGAAGGGTCAAAACCCTAATTTCACATCCGATTTAATTTCACATCGCGCACTTTATTTATCCAATTGATGTATCTGCTCTTGGCTTGTAATAAATAATTAGGACATTTATTTATTTTTCCGCTTTTTATTTTATTTTCAAAGGGTTGTCTTTGGCGATGTAAATACCCGACGCCTTATAATAATTTAGTTTAATTTCCGCACCTTTAATTTCAGCAAAATTATACAACTGATAGATGTTTGATAATAGGGCTTGCATGACAAGAATGAATGCTTAATCTTAAAATGGTTTGATCACCCTAAACATGTGCCAAGATAAAAATAACTGAAATCAACACACTCGCACATGCGTACTCCTACGGTACACTCCCACTTGGTTGCCTTCGTACACGGTTATTAAGTATAGGTTGTTTTAGAGGTCGCCCTCTTGTCTAAAAGATCATAGTTGCCTCGAAATGGTTGCCTCGAAATTGTTACCTCGAATAAATGATCTAAGACATTAGGGTTACCGCTAAGACGTCCTAACGTTGCTTTAGTGACCGTATGTCCCTCTTTTGAGTTGACCCTCAAACTCCAACGATGGTGCTACCCACTCACTAATAGTGGGATAGCATTGTCTAAAGGAAATTAGCATAGAACGATTCCTTTTTCGAGTAGGTAGATTAGTTCTTGGATACTTGCTCATCCGAAACAAAACTTTTTTCACACTTACACACTTTTACAAACAAGTTTTCAAAAACACTTCATTACACTCTTAAGCGAGAGTTAAATCAAAGTTAAAACAAAAACTTTTCAAAACACACAAGTACGCAAAGAAGAAATTTTGAAAATGATGAGCAAGTACCTAAGAGCCCGTAGATAACTACGGATAGAAAGGGTGCTAATACCTTCCCTTTCTATAATCTACCCCCTGTACTCAGAAATATCTCGAAAAAGGAATTTGTCTATGCTTTTTTCCTTTCTGTGATCGGTGGATCTGGAACTGACTGTTTTACGCTGGTTCGCGAAATGTCGCGGTAAGCAAGAGTCGCCACCGTCTTTTATTTTCTCCAACATGGACAGGACAAAAGCACAACAAAATTCCTTATGAGATTATCTCTCGGTTCGGGAGGTAGATTTATAGAAAGGGAAGGTGTTAGCACCCTTTCTATCCATGGTTATCCATGGGCTCTTAGATACTTGCTCATTGTGTTTTCAAAAAATGTTTGTTTCCCTTTCAATCGTGAGTGGGTTTGAAAAAGTTTCGTTTAAAGTATCAGATCGACTCTTGTATCAGTCCTCAAGAGTGTTTGAAAAATTGTTTTTGAAAGCTTTTTGAAAAGTGTCAGTGTGAAAAGAAGTTTTGATTTGTTTTGAATTAGAGCAAGTATCTATGAGTCATCTACCTACCCTAAGGAATTAGGCTGTGTAAATATCCTTAAGGTAGTGCCATCCCACCATTGAGAGGTAGGTAGCACCACCGTTGGAGGTATTCGGGTCAATTCGTTTGTTAGGGACAGTGTGGTCACCAGAGCAACAGTAGGACACCTTAGAAGCTACCCTTATGCCATGTTCATGGACATAAGGACTTACTAAAATGTCCTATACTCGACGACCACGTTTCGAGGGGCAAGGCAACAGTGAGGCGTACCCTAAGAGTGGTTTGTGAATTATGTGTCATTTTCAGTTATGTTTTATCTTGTCATGCATTATGGTGATCTACGCTTTGATTTTATTTGGGCCATTCATTCTTTCATGTGATTAGCAGTTTAAAGGGTGCGGGAATTAAAGTGCGTAAAATAAAGTCCTACGCTATTACAAGGCGCGGGTCTATACATCGCCAAATTAACAAAGAACCGTTTTTTAATAAAATGCGGAAAATAAATAAATTTCCTAATTACTATTACAAGGCTTGGGCAATTACATAATATTTGGAATAAAATAAAATAAAATGCGCGAAAAGGATAAAGAATCGAATGTTCGAGGGCGTTGGACCCTTTAAAGGAATTAAATGAAATTAAAAATTAATTAATGATTAAATAAAGAAAAGAAGTTATTTTTTATGGTTTTTGATATTTATGAAATAAAGAAAAAAGAATTAAAATTAGAAGTTAAATAAAACCCTAGTTCTAAGTTGTTTTTAATTTTTTAAGAAAAATATTTAAGTTTTAACCTAATTTACCCTAATTAATTAATGATATGTTTATTTACAAAACTAATTAATAGTTAATAATAATAATAAGAAGAAAAAATTATTTATTAAAAGAAAAGGTAAAAATGCTAAAAACCCTAATTTCTATGTATTTTAGTTATTAAGAAAAAACATTAAAATTTTAACCTAATTTTACTAAAAGATTATTAAAAATTTATTTACAAAAAATATTAGTGAATTAAATATTAAAAACAATGAACATGTTTTTTTGATTTCTTCTGGTTTTTATTGTGAAAGTTATATTTTGTGAATTAAAAGAAAATAATTAAAATAATTAAAAGAAAAAAAAAGAGAGAAACAAAATACAAACAAGGGGGGTATTCAGACCCAATTTGGAGGTTTTATTGGAGTAATTTGGCCCATTGAATCAGGCCCTGCTTGACTTTCTGGAATTATGTATGGCATGGTTGACCATCTACATGGTGGAACTCACGTGATGGCCTTTGGATGAGATCTCCTGGGCGCGTGGCAAGCAAGCAGGTGAGGATGCATGGTGAACCCTGGGATGAGTGCGACGCTGGAACATGTTTTGACAAAAATCATTGAGATTATGGGGGACCTGGGAATCGAACCCAGGTCCCAATACCTGCAAGCCAGCGCATCAACCAATGGAGCTAGTGCGTTTCTTTGTTAGTTTAGTGGAACATGAATAATATAATAGAAAAAAAGCAATATTATGCTGAACAAATCAAAAATGCGCAAATTATTCAAACTGACCAAACACCTTCCAACAACTCAGCATCCTCTTCCTTGTTTCTTCGTTTTGCCTGAAAATAATAAATAGATAGCGGGGGTTTTAAACCCCCACTAAATAGAACCTGCAAATAATAGCGAATAGGGCATGCTGCATCATAAAAAAAGTGCGAGGTTATGGTTGTATTCGTATGGAGTTTCTGAGTTTAATGGCATAAGTCTTGAGATCCAATTTTTCCTTATGTGTGAAACCCCAAATCTGGAGCTCTGCAACCCTAGCGAATGTCAATGGAAACTTTTGATACCGGCAATATTAATTCAATTAAAGGACACCAATAGCTTCAGAAAGTTCATGTTAGTGTAAATCAAACATTAAAAGTCATGAATCATGCATGGAATTCAAAATACGATTATGAATAATTTCATGAACAGGGCGATGGCGTTCTACCACTTCTTTGAGTATGGAGACTTGTCTTTTGATTGGAATCGCTTCCTAGGTCGTCCAGCAATGTAGTGGAATAACTTTTAGGCCTTGAAACAACCTCTATGTATGAAAACAGTTTTCAATATTTTTGTGAAAAAGTGCAAGTTTGTTCTTGTGTTCCGAGCGCAGCTTGTGTCTTCTTGTGCATTAGGTTTGCTTTGCCTATGTATGAGGATGGAATTAGGTCAAGAAAAACAGGCCCAAAGTCCTTGAATCAATGCTTTGAATATTTGATTTTGTCAAATCTTTTCCAATCTCTTTTCATGCCAATTATGCCAATTATGGAAGATTCTTTCCTTTTTGAATGGTGCACGAAATATTGAGCACATA
Source organism: Vicia faba (assembly GCA_948472305.1). NCBI lineage: Eukaryota > Viridiplantae > Streptophyta > Magnoliopsida > Fabales > Fabaceae > Vicia > Vicia faba. The sequence continues at coordinate 1,081,380,540 of OX451736.1, read as the reverse complement.
ATGGATGAAAATGCTGCACAAAAAGATTCAAAACACATGATTTAGTATTTTTCTCATAATTAATTTTAATTAAATGAATTAATAGGATTAAAAATTCAATTAATAAATTAAAAATAAGAAAATAACTCCCTTTTAGCTTAATGGGTCGTGCATAGCCTTTGGGTAATGATTCATGGAAGAAATTGTGGCCCATTAGCATTTTTGAGGCATTTGAAGCAAAGTTGACTTTTCAAAATTCCCAAAAATTTCCCAACTTCCACAAGGCATATCTTTCTCAATTTTTAAGCTTTGATCATGTTCTGGGACATTTTGGAAAGGTCTGGAAGTCCTCTAACCAATGTCTTTGGTCCCATGTCATTTTGATTTACCAATCTCAAGTTATGGTCATTGACTTAAAGTTCCTTTTTGTTGACTTTTGAAAATGACCTATAATGTTGAGATTGATAACTTTATGTGAGAGCATTTCTTGGACTTGAAGTGTGAAGATGAGTTGTAGGAAATGTCATTCTCTTCAAAATGAGCTTTGGATGGAATTTTTCTGATAAACCATGTGGAAGTTATGCCTTGGTCAATTTGCAGTTGACTTTTTCAGCTGTCCAAAAATAGAAACTTTTGCATCTTGAGACTTTTTGAGCCATGCTTTGAGAATCATGATAAATAATTGATCAAATGATGTTTGTGGCTTCAAAATAAGATGTTGACCAAAAAATTTGACTTTTAACTATCAAATGACCATTTTACCCCTGCAGTTAACTGTGAAGCATTTAGGGTTTTTGGCTGTGCAATTTGATGCTGTGAGTCTTGAAACTTGACATAAGGATGCTTGACAATGTTTATAGGCATGTGGGACTTGTTTGGGCCCTTGGAAACTTCAACTTCTTTGCCAGAACCAAAACCCTAATTTTGACTGTTAGGAGGCCATTGGACTGTGCAACCCTTGGGAGATTTTGAAGCATGATCTTAGCAAACCTTCAAGAATATGGGAGGGAAAATTTTGGGGTACAACAGTTTCCCCTGTTCAATCTTCTTAAACCTGAGGATGTAGATTGGCTGTTGTGCCTTTCGTAATCCGAAGGTGGAAGATGATTGAACACTAGAGTGCCCAGAAATTTGCGCTCACATGTTAGCAGTGTGATGACGGGAATGGGCTTATAGATGCCATTTGGAGACTGATGGATAGGAGGATGGGCTTATAGATGCCATCAGGAGGTTGTCGATCGCATAAGAGTTTCCTTAGCGAGAACTTGTGTACCTGAAAAAGAAAGATAATTACCTGGCCTGTTACAGGAGTTGATCTTCAAACTCTTTATGTAGATATGCCCTGGCTGGTTGCAGGAATCGAATCTTTTAAACTCTTCGGACGTGCCCTGGCAAGATACAGGAATCGAGTTTGGAGAATACAGTCGTCAACAGATACACCCTGGCGAGATACAGGAATCGGATCTTCGAACTCTTCAGACTTGCCCTGGCAAGATACAGGAATCGAGTCTGGTAATGTTGGTCGTCAACAGATACACCCTAGCGAGATACAGGAATCGGATCTTTGAACCCTTCAGACGCACCCTGGCAAGATACATGAATCGGGTCTGGTAATGTTAGTCGTCAACAGATACACCCTGGCAAGATACAGGAATCGGATCCTCAAACTCTTCAGACGCACCCTGGCAAGATACAGGAATCGGGTCTGGTAATGCTAGTCATCAACAGATACACCCTGGCAAGATACAGGAATTAGATCTTCGAACTCTTCAGACGCACCCTGGTAAGATACAAGAATCGGGTCTGGTAATGCTAGTCGTCAACAGATACACCCTGGCAAGATACAAGAATCAGATCCTCAAACTCTTCAGACGCACCCTGGCAAGATACAGGAATCGGGTCTGGTAATGTTAGTCGTCAACAGATACACCCTGGCAAGATACAGGAATCGGATCCTCAAACTCTTCAGACGTACCCTGGCAAGATACAGGAATCGGGTCTGGTAATGTTAGTCGTCAACAGATACACCCTGGCGAGATACAGGAATCGAATCCTCAAACTCTTCAAACGCACCCTGGCAAGATACAGGAATCGGGTCTGGAATCGATCGTCAACAGATACACCCTGGCGAGATACAGGAATCGGATCTTTAGTTGCGACCGTTGATAGCAATTATCTTTGTATTAACTTTTGTCCTGAAAAGACAAAACGTTAGTTGTATGCGATGTCATGATATATGACATGCGTGATGAGATTATATGTTCATGATGCGTATATGCATGCTATAATGTATGGAAATGTGATGTTTATGAATGTATGTTTTTGTCTAGGAACGTAAATCCTTGACGGGTGCCGGGAAATTAAATCCTGGGCTTGATGTGGAATAAAGCTTCGCTGTTTCCGCTGGGGATGATGGTTGTAAGGATACCGGTAGGAGAAGATGACTCCGTTGGGGAACAAACTTGGAGAATAGAATACTCTGCGGGGGGAAAATTACTCTAGCGATCTTGCTGGGGAACAATACTCTGTGGGAAGAGAGGTACTCTGTTGAGATGTTGATGATAACTTCGCTGGGGATACCATTGATATGTTGGAAGTTTTAATAGACTGCGCTGGGGATAAGAAGACTTCGCCGAGGATGATCTTTCCGTGGCTTTTGGCTGAGGATAACCCAGTTATATCCTGGTAGGGAAATAACCTTTGAATAAAGCCGGGAGACGCGTTCGTGCTCTGCAGGGGGGAAGCTTCCAGAACCTACTGGGGGTAAGCTTCCTGCTGGGGAGATGATTCAGCTTTTCCTGGGGAAATCTTCAGACTGGACTCTCCTGGGGAAATTTTGAGATATACTGGGGAAGTGACTCCACTGAATGTCTGTATACCGCCGGGGAACAATCTTAGATCAAGACTGCCGGGGATGCTTGTTAAGAACGTTGGTATAATTTGCTGAGGAATGTTGAGATCTGCTGGGGATACCCAATTTCCTCGTGGCTGACAGGATAACTCTGCTTGGGGAGAGTATCGTTGGCTTGCTGGCTCACTCTCTGGGGAGTTAAGATATCTTGGTTATGTTCTTCAGCTGAACTTACCTTGGTACGTTGGTGGACGGAGCAATTAGATCGCTTTAGACAACTCATTATTGCCCCTGTTTCTGCGGGAGAAGGTACCCGTAGAGGTGCTTGATGACTGCCGATTGACAAATCTTCTTCTGATAGGCAAGTGATGAGATGCAGGGATATAGTCGTACGCTTTTGATCCCTAACTTTTGCCTGGACCGCCCTTTCGGGTTTTTAGTCCACCGGGATACCCATTTTTGCCCAAGCCGCCTTTTCAGGTTTTCGACTTGCCGGGTGTACAGGTATTTTCATTTTCATCCCTTATTTTGCCCGAACCCTTTTGGTTCGCCGGGAAGCCCTTATTTTTGCCTAGGTGTGTCAACCTAGCGGGTCTTTGATTATGCGCAGTATTTTTCAACTATGTCCACGCTCTCAGGATGTAGGGAGTTGCCCCTGTTAGAAGTGTTTTGCCATGCCACCAGAAGATGTTTGATCAGGCAAGATTTGTTGCTGGAATGCCCCAAGTGACTCAGGCGGAGATTTGCCCCAGGCTGTTTGGCCTTTGAGAGATTCTCCGAATCTTGATTGGACTGCCCCAGATGATAGACCATGGTCATGTCTTGCCCCTTGATTGGAGATATTCTTGTTCATTAGACTTTCGTCATGCAAATTTCTCTGCTGTTCAAACAACTAGTCATATGCAAGCAATGTTATATTAGAAATGCAAAGCTTATGTATGTCTTGAAGTTTTTTTTTTTGAAAATGCATTTTTTAGTAAAAATAAGTGAATTTTGTAAACTGCGATGTCAACTCGTTATTTTACCACAAGCATTAAGGAGTCAGGATACCTTTGGTAACAGTATGCTTTCGAACTAACCCATGCTTCAGCTAGGACTTTTAAGGGTTGTAACGTGGCCTGGTTCACGATTTAAGAAACAAAGGATAAAGGCTCAAATTATTTGTACCCACCCGCTCTTCGTGATGTTCTTCAAACCTAAACTCAGCTGATTGTGCGTTAGACCTTGTTTGAGTCTTTGTTCTGAAATTCCAGTGATGGTTCGGATGTTGAACGTTTATTTTGAATAGGCAGTCATTCCTTTTTGTTATTGAGGGTTTGTGTGACCTCTTTCCTTTTTTTTTTGATTTCGTTATCCCTGTTTTTGCCTGAACTGTTTCTTTTGTGATTACAGTCAGCGGGATGCCCCAGTTTTGTAAGTCTCCTTCATAGGTTTTGACTTATTGGGTTTTTATTTTTGAGATATAATGACTGCCTATCCTTATGATTATTCAGAATCATCACTGCCTTCTTTTTTTGTAAGGACCTCTTTGGTGCCATTTGTTATGCACTTGGATCAACTGAGAGAACTACCCTGCCCCAGGTTATGATAAAGGGTTTTAATTTTCGAAAAAGAAAAACTCCTACTTCTTTGGCTCAGAGGGGTTGACGAGGGATTATCTTCCTTATAACTCCAGTGTTTAGGGGTTGAAACAATGCATGTACCTCATCAGTGGGGTCTGTTCAAAAGCATACTGTAGATTGTGGTATCGTTTTCGTCATCCTCCCTCAAGAGGCTTAGAGTTTTTTCAATTGAGAGTTGATCATCACAGAAAAATGAAAGCAATTTGCAATATAGTGAACACAAAATAATTACCTCAAAACAGACATGTGCAATGCATTAATGAAATAACAACGTTTGATATGAATAAAATGTTTGAACAATTAAAAGAAAATAACAACTTGAAAGATCCTAATGAACAAAAAGTCCTTTCATCTCAGGGCTTGTTACTTCAACTGGTGAATCCTGTAAGGATGGTAGAAGTGCTCAGCTTGGCCATCTTGGGTGAATTCCACAGCTCCTTCATCAATCAGGTCCTGGATCTTGTTCTTCAAGGTCCAACAATCATCTGTAGCATGCCCCGGGATGTCAGAATGATAAGCGCAGCGGGCGTTGGGGTTATACCTTGAAGGTGTCCTGTTGGGATTCTTAGGAGGGTCCCTTAGAGTTACCAAATTCATCCTCAACAGTTGTTGTAAAGCTTGAGGTAGCGACACGTTGAGCTTGGTGAATTGCCTTTTGGGCTTGTCTGGATGAAGCTGGTGAGGTTGATGCTGAATTGGTGACACTGAAGCCATTTGAGGAGCTTTCCCCTTATCTTCTTGTCTCAAAGGTGGTTGAATGATAACTGGCTCTCCACCCTTAGATGTTTGCCCCAGTTGGTTACCCCGAATCAGTTCGTTGACGAGAACCTCAAGCTCTTCTTGCCTTTGAGCTAAACCTTGAATAATAGTCACCTGCCCCAGCATCTGGGCTCTCATTGCATCCACCTCAGCTTGCAGATGTTTCAGCCGCTCGTCCTTATCATCCTCAACACTGTTCCTGACCAAAGTTCCCCTGAGAAGTGTTCTCAGCTCTTCCTGCCCCTTGGATAGATTCAGGAGGATTTCCCCGAACCGAGTCTCTTGAGCATGAAGGTCCTGGTTGTATTGTTGGGAAGCCATTGCTGAAATAAACAGCGAAGATGGTAAGTGACCTGTAACAAGGGTACCTATGATGCAATGATATGTATGTATGCATGCAATGTTTTCAAGGATCTCGCGGGGTAAACAAGAAAATTGTTAGAATTGGAGTCCGATAGCTTGATTGAAGGAACTGCATGTTGTTGAGAGTCCTTCTTCAAGGGTCAAGGCTCACTATATCTAGTGGGTCATAGCCCCTGACAACCTTGGCTAGAGGAAAATAAATCCCCTTTGCCCCTTGCCAGAATTTTGGTTCATCATGACCTGCATCACAAGCCCTTGAGATCCTTGAAATGGGTTAGTCCTTATGCAGGATGCATGCAATGGTATGATGTTATGCTATGCATGGAGTAACGTAGGTCAACCCTGTTATGAGTCCCAATTAAGGACTATGAACAAAACCTGCAAGGAACTGTGTTGTTAGATAACAAGTATGCAAGTAGTCAAGTTTTAAGGCACACAAGTCACACAAGACAGCCCTTAGAGTTTAGGCCAACATGAGGTCTAGGTATTACCCTATTTCAGTTTGTTGGTTCAGACCTGTCCTATCAGAAGTAACCGGGTTCTAGAGGATCCCAATATCATTGACTACCCTCAATCGGTCATAACTCTAGCATCACAATCTTTTCTTGCAGCCAGAACCATCACGAGAGTTTAGCCTCAATGGGCGTAGCGTACTGCTACTGTTCTATTGGCCAAGTTGGGTCATTTAAGGTTCTAAGGTTGGTTGGTGCTTAATGACTCCTCAGAAGACCCATATTCTCCTCGTTGCAACACAAGGGATATCGGTACAGACCAAGGTGCCACACCAATGTAGGCACTGCTTCACCCATGTCGGTCTACGCCGGACAGGTCCCTCACAGCTTATGCTACCTAACAGGGTATCCCCAGATCCGGGTTAGGATCTATGTAACTCCGATGCAGCCCACAATAATAAAGCAAACAAACAAGCAATTGAAAACATAAGCCTGAGCTATCCTAAGGTACACCTCACTTTAAATAATTTTCCCCAGCAGAGTCTCCAGTTCTGTGATCAGTGGATCTGGAACTGACTGTTTTACGCTGGTTCGCGAAATGTTGCGGTAAGCAAGAGTCGCCACCGTCTTTTATTTTCTCCAACATGGACAGGACAAAAGCACAACAAAATTCCTTATGAGATTATCTCTCGGTTCGGGAGGTAGATTTATAGAAAGGGAAGGTGTTAGCACCCTTTCTATCCATGGTTATCCATGGGCTCTTAGATACTTGCTCATTGTGTTTTCAAAAAATGTTTGTTTGCCTTTCAATCGTGAGTGGGTTTGAAAAAGTTTTGTTTAAAGTTTCAGATCGACTCTTGTATCAGTCCTCAAGAGTGTTTGAAAAATTGTTTTTGAAAGCTTTTTGAAAAGTGTCAGTGTGAAAAGAAGTTTTGATTTGTTTTGAGTTTGAGCAAGTATCTATGAGTCATCTACCTACCCTAAGGAATTAGGCTGTGTAAATGTCCTTAAGGTAGTGCCATCCCACCATTGAGAGGTAGGTAGCACCACCGTTGGAGGTATTCGGGTCAATTCGTTTGTTAGGGACAGTGTGGTCACCAGAGCAACAGTAGGACACCTTAGAAGCTACCCTTATGCCATGTTCATGGACATAAGGACTTACTAAAACGTCCTATACTCGACGACCACGTTTCAAGGGGCAAGGCAACAGTGAGGCGTACCCTAAGAGTGGTGTGTGAATTGTGTGTCATTTTCAGTTATGTTTTATCTTGTCATGCATTATGGTGATCTACGCTTTGATTTTATTTGGGCCATTCATTCTTTCATGTGATTAGCAGTTTAAAGGGTGCGGGAATTAAAGTGCGGAAAATAAAGTCCTACGCTATTACAAGGCGCGGGTCTATACATCGCCAAATTAACAAAGACCCGTTTTTTAATAAAATGCGGAAAATAAATAAATTTCCTAATTACTATTACAAGACTTGGGCAATTACATAATATTTGGAATAAAATAAAATAAAATGCGTGAAAAGGATAAAGAATCGAATGTTCGAGGGCGTTGGACCCTTTAAAGAAATTAAATGAAATTAAAAATTAATTAATGATTAAATAAAGAAAAGAAGTTATTTTTTTATGGTTTTTGATATTTATGAAATAAAGAAAAAAGAATTAAAATTAGAAGTTAAATGAAACCCTAATTCTAAGTTGTTTTTAATTTTTTAAGAAAAATATTTAAGTTTTAACCTAATTTACCCTAATTAATTAATTATATGTTTATTTACAAAATTAATTAATAGTTAATAATAATAATAAGAAGAAAAAATTATTTATTAAAAGAAAAGGTAAAAATGCTAAAAACCCTAATTTCTATGTATTTTAGTTATTAAGAAAAAACATTAAAATTTTAACCTAATTTTACTAAAAGATTATTAAAAATTTATTTACAAAAAATATTAGTGAATTAAATATTAAAAACAATGAACATGTTTTTTTGATTTCTTCTGGTTTTTATTGTGAAAGTTATATTTTGTGAATTAAAAGAAAATAATTAAAATAATTAAAAGAAAAAAAAAGAGAGAGAAAGAAAATACAAACAAGGGGGGTATTCAGACCCAATTTGGAGGTTTTATTGGAGTAATTTGGCCCATTGAATCAGGCCCTGCTTGACTTTCTGGAATCATGTATGGCATGGTTGACCAGCTACATGGTGGAACTCACGTGATGGCCTTTGGATGAGATCTCCTGGGCGCGTGGCAAGCAAGCAGGTGAGGATGCATGGTGAACCCTGGGATGAGTGCGACGCTGGAACATGTTTTGAAAAAAATCATTGAGATTATGGGGGACCTGGGAATCGAACCCAGGTCCCAATACCTGCAAGCCAGCGCATCAACCAATGGAGCTAGTGCGTTTCTTTGTTAGTTTAGTGGAACATGAATAATATAATAGAAAAAAAGCAATATTATGCTGAACAAATCAAAAACGCGCCAATTATTCAAACTGACCAAACACCTTCCAACAACTCAACATCCTCTTCCTTGTTTCTTCGTTTTGCCTGAAAATAACAAATAGATAGCGGGGGTTTTAAACCCCCACTAAATAGAACCTACAAATAATAGCGAATAGGGCATGCTGCATCTTAAAAAAAGTGCGAGGTTATGGTTGTATTCGTATGGAGTTTCTGAGTTTAATGGCATAAGTCTTGAGATCCAATTTTTCCTTATGTGTGAAACCCCAAATCTGGAGCTCTGCAACCCTAGCGAATGTCAATGGCAACTTTTGATACCGACAATATTAATTCAATTAAAGGACACCAATAGCTTCAGAAAGTTCATGTTAGTGTAAATCAAACATTAAAAGTCATGAATCATGCATGGAATTCAAAATACGATTATGAATAATTTCATGAACAGGGCGATGGCGTTCTACCACTTCTTTGAGTATGGAGACTTGGCTTTTGATTGGAATCGCTTCCTAGGTCGTCCAGCAATGTAGTGGAATAACTTTTAGGCCTTGAAACAACCTCTATGTATGAAAACAATTTTCAATATTTTTGTGAAAAAGTGCAAGTTTGTTCTTGTGTTCCGAGCGCAGCTTGTGTCTTCTTGTGCATTAGGTTTGCTTTGCCTATGTATGAGGATGGAATTAGGTTAAGAAAAACAGGCCCAAAGTCCTTGAATAAATGCTTTGAATATTTGATTTTGTCAAATCTTTTCCAATCTCTTTTCATGCCAATTATGCCAATTATGGAAGATTCTTTCCTTTTTGAATGGTGCACGAAATATTGAGCACATAATGGATGAAAATGTTGCACAAAAAGATTCAAAACACATGATTTAGTATTTTTCTCATAATTAATTTTAATTAAATGAATTAATAGGATTAAAAATTCAATTAATAAATTAAAAATAAGAAAATAACTCCCTTTTAGCTTAATGGGTCGTGCATAGCCTTTGGGTAATGATTCATGGAAGAAATTGTGGCCCATTAGCATTTTTGAGGCATTTGAAGCAAAGTTGACTTTTCAAAATTCCCAAATATTTCCCAACTTCCACAAGGCATATCTTGCTCAACTTTTAAGCTTTGATCATGTTCTTGGACATTTTGGAAAGGTCTTGAAGTCCTATAACCAATGTCTTTGGTCCCATGTCATTTTGATTTACCAATCTCAAGTTATGGTCTTTGACTTAAAGTGCCTTTTTGTTGACTTTTGAAAATGACCTATAATGTTGAGATTGATAACTTTTTGTGAGAGCATTTCTTGGACTTGAAGTGTGAAGATGAGTTGTAGGAAATGTCATTCTATTCAAAATTAGCTTTGGATGGAATTTTTCTGATAAACCATGTGGAAGTTATGCCTTGGTCAATTTGCAGTTGACTTTTTCAACTGTCCAAAAATAGAAACTTTTGCATCTTGAGACTTTTTGAGCCATGCTTTGAGAATCATGATCAAGAATTGATCAAATTATGTTTGTGGCTTCAAAATAATATGTTGACCAAAATTTTTGACTTTTGACTGTCAAATGACCATTTTACCCCTGCAGTTAACTGTGAAGCATTTATGATTTTTGGCTGTGCAATTTGATGCTGTGAGTCTTGAAACTTGACATAAGGATGCTTGACAATGTTTATAGGCATGTGGGACTTGTTTGGGCCCTTGGAAACTTCAACTTCTTTGCCAGAACCAAAACCCTAACTTTGACTGTTAGGAGGCCATTGGACTGTGCAACCCTTGGGAGATTTTGAAGCATGATCTTAGCAAACCTTGAAGAACATGGGATGGCAAATTTTGGGGTACAACACTTTCCTTGTTGGATAAAATAAAAGTCGGTGGCGACTCTTGCTTACCGCGACATTTTGCAAAAACAAACGCAAAACGCGAACCAGCATTCCAAAAACAGTCAGTTCTTCCCACCGTATCACAATAATACTTTGACATTTTATGAGAAGACTAAAAGTCAACCAATCTCATTTTAAACCATTTTTCCACTTTGGATTTTCTATGTTTAAAACTTTTCTCAAAAGGTTAGACTCTTGTCAATCCTTGTAGTGGTGCAAACAACTATACTTCTACAATATGTAGTGAAGTGAGATATTTTCCACTTGGGTGTTGAGTGAGGCATTGTTGATTTTAAAATCCAAGCCATATCCTCCACTTTGAGATGATTCAAAATATCCTTTCTCATGATTGTGGATAGTAAGTATGTTTTCCACACGGACAATGACGATGATGTCTTATCTCATAAAATTAACCAACACACTTGTGTTTCAAATATTTTAAAAGAGGAACTACGTGTACCATGATCCCCTATTGCATGAAAGGTGGTACGTAGGCACTAAAGGTTCGCAACCGCGGCGGGTGCAAAAATCATAAAAAATATATTTCTTTTCTCATCCCCCACCATCCATTTTATATACAACACATTTTTATAGCCAAAATATACATATTTTTCAAAGAGGTTCCCGCGGAGTACCGTAGATGTTTAGGGTGCTAATACCTTCCCTTTGCATAACCAACCCCCTTACCTTGAATCTTTCCCCCTTTTTTTTTGGGTTATTCGCTCTTTTCCCATTCCTTTGGAAACAATAAAGCGCGGTGGCGATTTTTATTTTTGATTTGTATAAAGTCTAGTCAATCTAATGGCTTAGTCTTGAACATTTCTACCACTACACTTACATGTATTCAAGAATTCTCATATCAAGTTCCATGCACTGCATCATAAGTTTGCTCAGTCAATGGCTCAGATGACTGAAAATCAACTGTATTGGGTAAAAAGTTAACAACGGTCAACATCAAGGTTTTAAAATCATATTCATCATTTGATCAAGGGTTGATCATGATTCATTAAGAAAATACCTCAAATCATCAAAAGTCAAAAGTTGCCAAATTAGGGTTTCATAAGGAGAAGTCAACTGAACTTTGACCAAGCATAACTTTCACATGCTTCATCAGATCTTCCCCAACCAAAGATAGTTTTGAAGGAAATTCAATTCTCTACAACTTTGGATCTCTAATATCAAGTCCAAAAAATGCTTCATTTGAGAGATATGGGCCAATACATTATAGGTCATTTCAAAAGTCAACAAAAAGACACTTTTTGTAAAGGTAACTTACATCAAGATAAAGTCTCCAAATTCAAAAATGATCAAAAGAGGGATTGTAGAGGACATATTGATCTTTCCAAAAAGTCCAAGATCAACTTCAAAAGATGCAAAATTGAGAGAGTTATGACCAGTGCAAGTTGGTAAATATTGAGCAAATGCATGAAATTCAAATTGAGCAAACTTTATATTTTGGACTATTGGGCCATTGTTTTAAAGTCCAAACGTGTATTACACTCCTCATACACATCAAATCTTATTCATGCACCCCTTGATCTATTTTATTTTAATTATTTTGATTTATTCATTAATAATTCAAAAATAAATAAGATAAAATACGAGGCTTCTTACACAAGGTGCAATCCCATCCTATCTTTGACCTAATTCATGCTATTTAATCTCCACTCTTCATACAAGCCAACCATGAAACCCTTGCTTCAAGAAACTTATCAAAATATCAAGTTTTTTCAAGAACCCTAAAACTTTAAACCTTACTTACAGTGCCTTACATCACAAACTAATCATCCTATTCATTCCCAAGAAGGTAAGAGGGTAAGATCAGAACGATTGCAACTGTCTAAACAGTCAGAAACGCTCTGCATGCATCATCATTCTTTTTTCATTACATACATTTATATTTTTGTTTTCTTGGACTTGATTGAAGCTGGAATGTAGGTCTTGGACTTGAGTTGTTTCCCTGGGTGTTCTTGAATTCGAAAGGGAAGAAACAAACATGGTGTTTCTTTGGCTAGTTTCGAAAACCAAGAAAAGTTGATTTATGTTTGTTTATTTCTGGTTTTTAAAGAAACAAGTGTGGTATTTCTTCAAGTTCTGGGTTTGGGAGGGTGTTAAATGTTTTGAGAGTTTTTGAAGATTCTTTCCACACAGTCAAAATATTCTTCAGTGTTCTTCTTCTTTCTTTTTCTTTTACAGTCCCTTTGATGTGCAAATGAATTCTCTATTTATAGAGAAATTTTTTTGAATGAGCAGCTTTGTGAAGGAATAAAATATAGTTTCTTTGAAAGGCCAACATCCACTTGTGTCAACTTTTTATAATCCCAAGATAAAAGTACTTAAATCAATGGTTGAGATGGATGGCTCCTAGTTTATAGGGGGCAAGTGTGTAGAAGAGGCAGGCGCAAGGCTCAAGAACTTTCTAAAAGGTAGTGATGTCATCAAGAGTAAGTTGGCTTGGAGAACAATTAAATATGGAGTGAGGCACAAGTTGGAGGCCTATGTAGCCTGACCTATGGATAAATCGACTCTTTGAATCTAATCTTTCATCTTTCCCTAGCCTTCGACCAGTCTTAATAAAGCAGCATTCATTTCCACCAGTTGTGTGTCCTTCAAATGGACCAATGCGTGTTCTTCGAATGACCCTCTTCAGCTGAATATGCCAGAGTCTTCTTGCTTTTGATCATTTAGGCCCAACCCATTGACCAGACTCAAAAGTAAACAAAAACCAATTGTTTCCCAACCATGGCAAGTCCTTCGAATGGGCCACCAAGTTGTGTGTCATAATGCAGCGCTATGTGGGTTGAAAGGTCTGCAGTTAGACTCGAAGGTGATATGAAGGTGATTAAAAACAATCCTGAAGGTGGATTTGAAGGTGATATGAAGGTGTATTCGAAGCAATTTTAAAAAGGGATCATTGCTTTGTGGGTGCTAGTGTGATAGAAAACCTTGCCTTGTTCGTGCAAGTTTGTAGGAGGATTCGAAGGTTGCATAAAAATGGATTTGAAACAAGCCCGAAGATTGATTCGAAGCCAGCATGTAGGTGTATTCGAAGGAGACATGCAAGTGACAATGCCTTGTGCATCCTAACATGAGGAAAACCCCTGCCTTGTGAATCAAAGCAAACGCGTAAGGAGCCAATGGTGCAATCGAAACCAGCATGCAGGAGGTCCCTGCTTTGTGTAAATGGAAAACCTTCAGAAGGCCACTGCCCTCTGAATCGAAGAAAGATTTCAGAAGGTCAAAATTCCCAGTCGAAGCTAGCATGCAGAAGGCAATTTCTTGAATGAAGCTTATGGACCAAAGGATGCATGAAGGGGTCCAAAGTTGGATTCGACGTATGTTGTTTTGAAAGGAAACCATACTCCAAATGAAGCTTTGTGAGAAGGTAATCCTTGCCCAGTCGAAGCTTGCCTTCAGGAGGTCATTGCTCCCTAAATTGAAGCTTGCATGCAGGAGGCCACATGCTTTGTCGAAGCTTGTGGAAAGCTTGCTCAAAGGAAAGCCAAATGTTCAATCAAAGCGTGTGAATCAAGGCTCGCTCGAAGAAGCCAGAATGTTTTATCGAAGGATGAATGAGTCGAAGCAAGCTTGCTTTTCTTCAATTTTGTCAAAAAATCATTTTTATCTGTTTTGCCCTTTTTGTATGTTTTGTGCTTGGGCAAACTTTGAGCTTTTGAAAATCCTTGTGAGAAGATGCCTTAGAAATGAGAGGGCAAATTTTAGGGTACGACAGTATGCAAAGATTAACTCCTGAAATCGGATGAGGAAACTATCTTTATAACCAGCAAAAGACTAACTCCTGAAACAAGACATGGCAACTATTTGTACGACCAGGTGATATGAATTCTCGAAACTTGACGGTTTTACCAGCAAAAGTAGACTGTAGATCAATTCCCGAAACATGACGGGGTGACTATCTACATGAAGAGCATTTACTTCAGAGACTAAATTTGGCGAACACTCTCCTCAGAGACCTAATTCTGACAAGCATCTCCCTCAGAGACTAAATCTGACAAGAAGCTACTTAAACACCTTCCCTAGAGGTTCATTTTGGAAAGCCTTCTTCAGATATAGTCAAGCGTAGACTCATTCTGGTACTTCTATCAACAGTTACTTTGGATGGCATTTATAAGTCCATCTCCGACGAAATTCCGTCACCTCTTTCCGAATGGCATCTTTAAGCCCATTCAAGAAGTATTATTAAATAACAGCGTTATCTCCTACACATGCGAGTGCAAATTTCTGGGCACTTAAGTGTTCAATCATCTTCTACCTTCAAGGCACAAATGGCGGACATGCCAATCTAACTATTCAGGTTTAAGAAGATTGAACAGGGGCAGCTGTTGCACCCTAAAATTGTCCCTCTATTGATCTCAAGACATTCTCCTAGGGTTCTCAAATGCTCAAGGTTGCTCAAGAATTGATCAGACAAATTCTCCTCCTAAGCAATGGGTCCACAACTAGGGTTTCATCTTTCACAAGGATATTTGGGTTTATAAGATCTCAAGTGGTTTTCATGGTTTCTTACATGTCTTCAAGAATGCTCATATCAAGTTTCATGCCTTGCATCATAAGTTTGCTCAGTCAATGGCTCAGATGACTAAAAATCAACTATATTGGGTAAAAAGTTAATTGCGATCAACATACAGTCAAACTTCAAGGTTCTTGGTCAACATCAAGGTTTTGAAATCATATTCATCATTTTATCAAGGGTTGATCATGATTTATCAAGAAAAACCCTCAAATCATCAAAAGTCAAAATTTCAAAATTAGGGTTCTTAAAGAGAAGTCAACTGAACTTTGACCAAGCATAACTTTCACGTGATTCATAAGATCTTCCAAACCAAAGCTCATTTTGAAGGAAATTCAATTATCTACAACGTTTTATCTCTAAGCTCAAGTCTAAAAATGCTTCATTTAAGAGATATGGGCCAATACATTATAGGTCATTTCAAAAGTCAACAAAAAGACACTTTTTTTCAAGGAAACTTGCATCAGGATAAAGTCTCCAAATGCAAAAATGATAAAAATAGGGATTGTAAGTGACATCTTGAGCTTTCGAAAAAATCTAAGATCACCTTCAAAAGATGAAAATTGAGATAGTTATGACCAGTGCAAGTTGGGAAATTTTAAGCAAATGCATGAAATTCAAATTGAGCAAACTTGATATTTTGGAGTATTGGGCCATTGTTTTAAAGTACAAACGTGTATTACACTCCTCATACACCTAAAATTTTATTCATGCACCCCTTTATCTATTTTATTTTAATTATTTTGATTTATTCATTAATAATTAAAAAATAAATAAGATAAAATATGACGCTTCTTACATAAGGTTCAAGCCCATCCTATCTTTTACCTAATTCATGCTATTTAATCTCCACTCTTCATACAAGCCAACCACGAAACCCTTGCCTCAATAAACATGTCAAATTCTCATGCTTTTTTCAAGAACCCTAAATATTTAAACCCTACTTACAGTGCCTTACACCACAAACTAATCATCCTATTCATTCCCAGGAAGGTTAGAGGGTAAGATCAGATTGATTGCAACTATCTAAACAGCCAAAAATGCCCTGCATGCATCATCGTTCTCTTTTCATTACATACATCCATAATTTTGTTTTCTTACTGTTTTGATTAAATCTAACGTTACTAATATGTCCTGAGGTTCATTAGCAATTTAGACCCTTGCAGATGTCCCATATTGATCGAATCACAAAACACCATAACTGCACCGATCCATGCAGTTTTCACCATAGTTCAAAATCCCTTGTGACTCAGGCCCAAATAACTATATCATTGAAATTGCAGACCCGTGTTTAGGGGGGTAGGGTTCCTTTTGATTACTAATTTTGGCTGTTTTGCAGGTTTGATAAAAAAAGTTACCGGAAAAGACGACCGGAGCTACGGCTCCGGCACCTCTCCGATTCATGAACAACTTTTATATTATATATGTATTGTTTCATTATACAACCGGATGAAAAACCACCCCAGTGGCAGAAGCGCGCACATTAAGGAATTTGTGTCAAAGGGCATGGATTCGATCCTGCCTTTTGTCATTTATTTTCTTCATAATTTCATGTTTTACAAGATGAACTTACAAAACGCGCTGAAGCTATCTACTATCACCAAGGCGCGCTTGGCCTAGTGGTGAATATGTTGTTTGAGTTGCCTGAGGGCGTGTGTTAAATATCCACCCCTACCCTTTTGGTTTATTTTCCTCCAAATTCTATTTTCTTCTTACTCTTTCTCTCATTTTCATCTTTTTACAAAACCTTTTTTTCAAAAAAACTTTTTGCCATAAAGCCTAATTCAATCTTTAGGTTTTCTTTCACTAACTTATTTTTTTAATTAAATTAAAATCAACTTAGATTTTTTAGGGTTTGTTTAATTTAATTAACCAATTTATTTTTCAATTAATTAAAATTAATTAGGTTATTAGGTTAATCGTCAAAACCTATTTTTCTATCAAAATCATCGAAGCAATTTGCCTTTACCTTTCCCTTATTATCGCCTCGTGCATTTTATTATTTTCTCCTTTTTCAATTATTGTAATTTCTTACGGTTTGTAATAGTTAATTAAGGTTTTATTTCTCTCCCCGCGTTTTATTACTTGTACCCTCACTCCTGAAGCCTTGTAATAGCGTAGGAATCTTTAATTTTTTCCTTTACTTTATAAATTTATTGCTTTCTTTATAACTTAGTAATAGGATTGTATGGAAAAGATTAAAAGAAAACGATAACAAATTCCCAATGCAAGATAAATAAACTAAATTAAATACACTCGCACACGCACACCTTTAAGGTAACCTCACTTGTTGCCTTCGGAACGAAACACAGTCATGTCCCTCGAACGTGGGTACGCTTTAGCAAAGTCCCTCCGATACAAAAGATCATAGTCCCTCAATGAACCTTTCGACGTCGCCTTCGGTAAATGATCTAGTCCCTTAAACGATAATTTCTAAAGCATTTTTACGAGTTTCCTTTGATGACTGTACGATGAACCACGCATGTCCCTTCACATCCAATGATAGAGCTTTCTACTAACTAATGGTAGGACAACACTATCTAAATGAGGAGGAAATAACATGAAAGACTTTGAGTAGGTAGACAACTGTTAATCGCTTTCTCAGAAACGAAACAAACATTTTTTCACACAAACACTTTCAAAAATATTTTCAAACAAACACTTTGTACGCATTCTCGAGAATCATTACAAAGTTGCCTTACTATTGGCATTTCCAAATATTTTTCAAACACACGAACACAAAGCATTTTCAAAATAAAGTGAGCTAGCGATTAAGAGCCCATAGATAACTACGGATGAAAAGGGTGCTAACACCTCCCCTTTTCGTAATCTATCCCCCGAACTCAATAATCTCAAGGTCTTTCCTGTTATTTTCACCCTTTCCTTATTGGATAAAATAAAAGTCAGTGGCAACTCTTGCTATCTGTAAGATTTGCGATAAAATGCAAAACAAGTCAGTTCTCCCATCGTATTACAGTTTGGATCCTGATCGTGGTTTTATATGGGATTATGAAGAGACATCAATGCCTAGGGAGTTGATTCTACCTACGGGGTGGTATGTGGTCGAACGCGATGACCAGTGAGTCAAAAATTTTGGCTCTAATTTGGGGTTATGTGGCTGAAAACAAAAGGAAATCATATTTAGAAGCTGAAAAGCTACAAAACATGGCTGTCGAAGCCAAAACAAAAAAAATCAAGAAAAAAGGCCAACAGGGCCAAACAACGGCTTCAGAAAACCGAAGGTTAGATTGTATATATGACAATGAACCTTTGGGGTTTAAAAAGGACCCACTGAATTCAATGCAGAAGATGTAAGCCCAAGATCCATTAGAAGAAGTTGATCTGGGAGACATCGTAACAAAGAGACCAACTTACATCAACACTAAAGTTGAGTCGAAAATGAAAGTCAAGCTGATCAAGCTACTCAAAGAGTATAGAGATTACTTCACCTGGGATTCTAGTGAGATGCCTGGTTTAAGTTGGAAAGTGGCGGAACATCGAATATCTATTCAGCCAGGTAAAAGGCCAGGGAAGCAGCATCTTAGGAGGTTCGCCCCTGAGACTACTTTGAAGATCAAACATAAGATTGAAAGGCTGATCAAAAGTAAGTTCATCAGAACTGCAAGGTACATCGAGTGGTTAGAAAATATTGTTCATATTATTAAGGAAAATGGAACTCTTAGAGTTTGTATAGACTTTAGTGATTTGAATAACGCTACCCTTAAGGATGAATATTTAATGCTTGTGGCAGAAATGTTAGTCGATTCAGCTGCATGTTATGAATATATTATCATGCTCGATGGATATTCTGGTTATAACCATATTTTTATAGCAGATGAGGATGTGCCCAAAATAGCATTTAGATGCCCAGGGGCATTAGGAACATATGAATTGGTGGTAATGCCGTTTGGTATGAAAAATGCCGGAGCCACCTATCAAAGGAAAATGAATGCAATGTTTCATGATTTTATAGAATATTTCATGCAAATATATATTGATGACATTATGATAAAATCTTCATCTGAGAATGGTCATCTGGACCATCTTCGACGACCGTTTAAAAAAATAAGGAAATATGGATTGAAAATGAATCCACTAAAATGTGCTTTCTGTGTGCATGCAGGAGATTTTTTAGGATTTGTAGTACACAAAAAGGCATCGAGACCATTCAAAGTAAAACAAAGGCAATTTTGGATCTCAAGCCTCCTTCGACAAAGAAACAATTGTAGTCTTTGTTGGGGAAAATCAACTTCTTGAGAAGATTTATCTCAAATCTAAGTGGCAAAATGAAGGTTTTTTTGCCATTATTAAAGATCAAGAAGGAAAGTGACTTTCACTGGGGAAAGGAACAACAAGAGGCCTTCGACACAATCAAGGAATATCTAATAAGGCCTCCCGTTTTATTGCAACCTAGTCGAAATAAGAACATGAGATTGTACATAGTTGCATCTGATTTAACAATAGGGAGCATGTTAGCCCAAGAGGATGACAATGGAGTCGAAAGACCCATTTATTATCTTAGTCGTGTATTGATAGATACATAAACTAAGTATAGTATGATAGAAAAATTATGCATATGTTTGTATTTCTCATGTGTTAAACTTAAGAAATATATTAAGCCAATTGATGTTTACCTCTCGTCTCATTGTGATGTAATTAAACATATGTTGTCCAAACCAATTTTGCATAGTCGAATTGACAAGTGGGCACTAGCCTTAACTGAGTTTTCATTGGTTTATATGCTTTTGAAGGCCATGAAAGGCCAAATTATGGCAAACTTCATACTCGATCACGCCATAATAGATCCATCAGTAAATCTGATAGCCACTGACCCTTGGAAATTATACTTCGACGGGTCAATCCATATAAGAATGGAACTGGTGTCAGAGTTCTAATTGTTTCTCCAAAAGAAGTGCAAACAAAACTCAAATGTAGGGTAGATGGAAAATGCTCCAACAACGAAGCAGAGTATGAGGCTTTGATTATTGGGCTTAAACTTTTAAAATATTTAGATGCGAAAAGGGTCGAATTCAAAGGTGATTCAGAGCTAGTGATTAAGAAAATAACTCGAGAATATAAGTGCATTAAAGAGCATTATTTTTGTATTTATTGGTAGTTAATCAATTGTTGGAATGTTTTGAAGTTGTAAGCATTACACATGTTCTCATATTGGAAAATCAAGTGGTTAATGATTTTGCACAAATTGCCTCTGGGTACAAAGTATCAACTGAAAAATTGAAAAGTTTTGTTGAGGTAAGGGAAAAGGTAGTTTCGACACCACTATCAACATTTTTAAAATATTGAAAATTTTGAAGTTTTTGCCATTGACAATTTGTCAGGCACGAATTTGCGAAAGCCAATTGTGAATTATTTGGACAAGCCAGTTGGAAATGTCGATAGGAAAATAAAGTACTAAGCTTTGAGCTACGTGTGCATGGGCAATGAATTGTTAAAGAAGAATCCTGAAGGGGTTTTGCCCAAGTGCTTAGGAGATACTTAAGCATATTTGGTGATAGTCGAAGTCCACAGTGGAGCTTGTGGTGCCCACCAAGCCAGCCATAAAATGAAATGACTGCTATTTCGACAGGGAATCTATTGGCCAAGTATGCTGAAAGATTGTATTGAGTTTTCCAAAGGGTGTCTAGAATGCCAAAAGCACTCAAAGATTCAACATGTACCTATAAGTGAATTGCACGTAATTATGAAGCTATGGTCGTTTCGAGGATGGGCGTTAGATGTCATATGAGATATTCGACCAGCCTTATCGAAACAACAAAAATTCATCCTCGTAGGGATAAACTACTTCACTAAATGGATAAAGGCAATACCTTTGGTCAATGTCGACCAAGAAACAGTGATTGAATTTATTCAAAAGCATATCATTTATAGATTTGGAATTCTTGAGACAACTACTACAAATCAAGGGTCGGTTTTCATTGGGCATAAGATGCAAGAGTTTGCATCTAAAATAGGCTTCAAGTTGATAACATCCACACCTTATTATGCTAAAGCTAGTGGTCAGGTCAAAGCTGCCAATAAAATAATAATTGGGTTAATAAAGAATCACGTCTCTAAGAAACCCACGAATTGACATAAGAAGTTGGATAACGTTTTGTGGGCTTGTCGAACGTCTCCCAAGGAAGCAACTGGATCAACGCCTTTTCGATTGACATTTAGACACAATGTGGTTTTTCCAGTTGAAATACACTTGTAATCAGTGCGAGTACAACGACAACACGAACTTTCGTCAGAATAATATTGGAATATGATGTTTGATGAAATGGTAGACCTAGATGAAGATATATTAGTTGTGTTGGATGTGCTAATTCTACCAAAAGAGCGAGTTGCAAGGGCCTACAATAAAAGGCCAAAATAAAGACGTTTGCAATTGGCGACTATGTGTGAAAATTTATTCTTCCCACGGATAGGAAAGATAGAATTTTGGGAAAGTGGTCACCAAATTAGGAAGGACCATTCCAAGTACTACGGGTGTTCACCGATAATCCATATGAGATTGAAGAGTTAGGATTCAATCAAAGAATCTTGAAAGTAAACGATAAATATTTGAAAAAGTATAAACCTATGCTTTAAGAGATTCAAATTACTGCAAAATAGAGCGTACCAATATATTGTTAGCCAAAATGGACAAGTGCCAAAATGACTATTAAAATTTCCCAACGGGGTTACATATTCAAAAAAGAAATCCCAGTTGAAACATGGGTAACAACGAAATTATAAAGGAAACCGAGATTTGAGATTTTCCAAGTGGGCTCTCTCGTAGGTAATCTTTTTGTCAAGACGAACCCTTTTAGCTGTTAGGTGGTGAATCTTGCTCCTAAGCTGAAGGGATTTCTCGCCATGAGTTATTCCATCAAGAGTAGATTGTTGAACTATGTCGAATGAAGGATCATCAGATGAATCCAATAGGGCCCTCTGACGCTCGAGGTCGACAACCTTCTGATTGAACGCTGCAATTCGGTTTTGATAACCCAGGGTTTCCTGGTCCAATGCAGAGTGCTGCTTTAGTCGGTCTTTTCTCTTAGCCTCGAGGTCATTAGAGTTTTACACACAAATTTCACTCAAATCCCACTCACTTCTCATCTCATTTGCTTTGGTTTTAAGTTGGAGGTCAGTGTGTCAGCAGAAGGAGATATCTTTTGCAAGTTGGTTGAAGAAGGCCTCAAAGTCGATTAAGTACTGAGCCAAAGAATCAGGAAGATGATATTTAGAGATAGTATCGAGAAGTTTAAAAATCGCAGGTGCCATGAAATCGTCCTCCTCGACGACAGCTAAAAACTCACTTTCAAACAGATAAGACCTTAGTTCGTGAAGCGCATGGACTACTTCAATGTCTAGTTCAACAATGGGTAGAGACGTCGAACCAAGGTTTGGTGAAGCAATTGGGGTATGTCGAAGAAGGTGAATCTTCCTAAATGCTTCCATTGGATCTTGTTTCTTTAACACTTCGATCTCATTCTGGGTGGTAGAGTCGAGGGACGTAGTATCGTTCAAAATGTGACAGATAGGTTTGATAATAGCCGGATGACTGGACTTTGCAATATTGTCACCAACAGAAGTGTTCCTAGTTGGATTTAGCTCTACGTCACCTACACAAGGTGGCCCCTGGGGAGGATTTCTAAGTTAGCATGAAGAACAAGATTAAAAGAGAAAAACAAAAGAGAAAGAGAGATACTGCTAAGTTTGGTGACACAACATTGTGCTTTTGTAAGACTGAGCCTACGAAGAAGGAGGGAGTCGTTTACTGCACTTTTCCAGAAGGTGAAGTTTGGTTCAATTTGAACGGTGAAGGGCACTTTTGTTCCTAAGGGATCAAAGGCGCAGAAGGTTGTCGAGTGTCCAGAGAACTAAAGGTGTCGCTGAGCCTTTGAAGAAAGTTGGGTATGGAGAAATGTTTCTCTTGATATTGGGGCCACCACTAGTCGAAAAGCTTTGAAGTGAAGGAGTGTTTGAATTCGAACACTAGAAGTTCAAGAGTTTGAGTGGCCCGATGGAATTTAAGGTAGGCTCTATGTTCCTCAGCAGTGAGTTGTCTACCCACCCAGACAATGTCGACATGGCGATAGAACAAGGACAAAGGCAGCATTTAACTGAGTCCTAATCATCGAGATACCAAGTTTGGTTGGTAACCCTTGAAACCATACCCTATCTAGTCAGTGTTGATTCGACAAGAAAGCACTATGGGTGTTAGAAAGGCCTTCCAGATTGCATTTATATGAGTGAAATTTGGAGAAGTATTAGGAAATGGTTCTCAAAACCAGTCTGTTCCAAATGGTTGTTCCACAAAAGGGGACATGTCTGAGACAAATGTCTTTGTTTCCACGAACATATTGTTATACTTCATGAACACAAATCGATCAAGTTTATGGAGGGGAGTGGTCAAGGTTAGCCTCAGGCCTTCAATGGCTCTAAATTTGTTAAGATGCAAATTTTTTTCGGAAACAGGATAACCCAGTTGAAATTCGAATGTGGAATTTAGCCAATGTTGCAAAAACCAAAAGGGTCCTGAAAGAGTGAAGCCATTGTCATGATCAGGGAGTGCCTTCATTTTCATGGAAGCATTGCCCAAAGTTTGGTAAAGATTCGCCAGTAAAAGCTTACCCAATGAGATGTTTTGTCCCTTATGGAATTGAATCTCCAGAGGTATGAAATCCTGAGTTATAGTAAAGGATCTTGTGCAAAACAAGAAATCGGAAAGCCAAAGGGTGAGAAAGGCTATATCTTCAATATCAGAGACATCGTTCGTATCCACAAGGTGATGATCAATAATGTAGCTGGAAAAATATGATTGGTCGAAGCAAAATGTATGATTCATTGACACATATGGGTTGAAAGTCATACCCAACGGGGAAATCTCAGTGATGGATTCCACGTCAAATAGGGTAGGTGTCAACATCCCACAAGGAAGTTGGAACGTGTTAGTCAAACTTTCCCAAATAAAAAGTGAAGCGAGAATAAAGTTGGGATCAATTGTATGGGCGCTCCGTGAAATTTGAATTATGTCAAAGATACCAAGTTTTTCCATTTATATTTTCGTTGTTCTTGAACTCTATCAAGCCAAGCAAGGTACGTTGTATTACCCAGATTGGGTATGGAGGTACATACTGCGATATCATAGACCATAAACCTAACGTCAATGGGTTGTGTATGGTTGAAAGTATAAGGGATATGAGGAAGAAAGCAGGGAAAGTATTGATTGGCGGTTTTACGATGCGTCTCTTGGCCTGGATAAGGCCCATGGAAAGAGAATAGTCTCTTCGCAACAACAAAAGGAATTAGTATTTGATGTTTCCATGCTTGGATCTTAGATTCCATTTTAGATGGAGGATACGGGACGTAGCTCAATCTTTGTTTCCCAAAAATTGAGAAATTGCGAGGTTGCTACTGGTGTTGAAGGGAGTACCAGATGGATCAGCCATGATGAAAGCAGAGTAAGGTTCCTCAAGATTTTCGTAAGTTTCAAAATTGTGAAACAGAAGCAGAAAGAGAGAAGAAAGCATCTAAGTGCTTTGAAAGTCTATTTAAAGGAAAATCAGAACCGTTGAGAGTAAAACAAATGTCACTCAAAAAGCGTGAGCAGGCTAAAAGAAGTGGAAAAGTTAGTGGAGTTATTTAAAAACCTACACCCTAAAATCTAGGAGTAATCATGAGAAGTGTTTGAGGTGACATGGGAGACTGTTGTGTAGAAAGTATGTCATGATTACGCGTGACATCATCCCAAAGAGGTGTGCAGTCGAAAACATAGAAGAGAAAAAACTGCAGAGTTCTCCCATCAACAAGGCTCCGTCGAACATGGCATTTTAGGGGGAAATTTATTGACAAGCAATTTTTGACTAGGGACATGGTCCTTTAAGCTGTAAGATTAAAGAGCTAAAAAGGCGTGAGTTTCATAGGAAAAAAAGGGATATGTTGAGCAAGGGAAATGACATCAACCAAGGGAGCCAGTCGACGATGACATGAGGTTCACAGGAAACTGTCAACAGAAACAGAGGTCAACATAACAAGGATTTATATTGGTAGGAACAATTATCAACGTGCAAGCCAGCGAGAACGTGGGAATATTCAAAACAGTTTTCCATGAAGCCCAACGTGGAGTAATAACCGTCGAAAATTACGTATTTAGGATTTCTGTTTAAGAAAATGTTTGTATTTTTTTCAAGGGTCGCATTTCTTCATATTTAGAGCATTACACTCAAAGTACCCGCATCTAAGAGAGGAACGAGTTTCATGCTTAATAGTGTATGAATGCTTCCACCTTTAAGTTCATAGAAATTTCCAGTTTTTACTTTTAAATTACAAGTCTTGTCTTTAATTTATCTACTTTAAAATTGTCTTTATCTTTTTCCCTTTTACCTTTTATAAACCTATTCTCAACCCAAAAACACGCAAAACACTAAGTTTAGGATTATTATAGACGATACTATAAGTAACCTTTAATAAGAGGCTAGAGATTATTCGCGGAGAAACAATGACATACCTCTGGTATTTTATGGATTTGAGTACATTTCGTGAGTGAAACTGGGGTGGGGGGTGGGGGGGCTTTGGAATACTTGTACCATAAGTTGAATGAAGCTTCAAGGTGGAGGGTGAGACAACTCACTGGTTCTTGCACGCTTCTCACGGTACCTTCCATTTCAAGTGTTACATTTAATTTTTTAAAAATAATTTATACTTACATATTCTACGATTTTTGTTTCAGAGCTGGATCATCTCTCACTTCCACCAGATTCATGGTTTCGATCCAGATCCGATTTATACTGCCAACATGCCAAAGGCTGCAAAGTATCTCCTCCATAGAGGGAATCATAAAGTGTTGCCTTACCGGGTGTATCTTGATCATACTAATCATGATGACATCAAATGGACGCCATTTGGTGATTACAAGGATGCTGTCTCATTCGATCCCATCTCATTATACTCTGGGTGGCTGGCACGCGGGTCAAATCTTATGGTCAGGTATCTTCCAGAGTGGTGTATCTGACTGTTTGGCTATACGCAGAAGATACTGAGATCTCCTTTTTAGGCTTCTCCCGACACCATTGTCCAGCGGGATCTCGATGGCATCTTCCGAGATTGGGAGAATCATATGGTGCCACATGAGCATCGGATGATGCCAGCATCCTAGAGTTGGAATTGTGTAAAGGGTTACATGACATAGTTCTTTAACGTGTCACACCCTATCATGACATCAGTTTGTCCTGGACATCCACCTAGGCTAGCTCATGAGGAGCTATTAGAGAACCAACAAGTTAAGGATGACCGTGCCACTGATCTCTTTTTGACCTACCAGCGGATACACCTACTTGGGCATGAGACATTGGATTCCAGTATCATCAAAAGGGGTTATCTTGAGGCGGTTTCCATCATTTTGAGGATGGTTATGGAGGAATCCAATGCGGTGCAATACAGTAGGCAGAGGAGGTCACATGGGGTGAGGATCAGGCATATGTAGTAGCCTATGTTATGTTTTTTCTTTTGTTACCGATATAATATTTTGACATTATGAATTTTACGAACAACTTATGTACTAAATTATATTTCCATATGTTTGAACATCTAATCTAATTGTTATATACATATTGTTATGTTTGTTTGTTTCATATTTTTGAAGCAAATCCTTAAAAATTTCTTTGTTTATATGGTAGGGGTAATGATGTTATTGTAAACAAAAATGACACAAACAGAGTGTTGTACCCCAAAACTTTCCCTCTCTTTTCTCAAGACACTTCTCACAAGGATCTTCAATAACTTAAGATTGGACAAGTGTTGACTAGGTCAAATCACCTCCTAAACACTGATGCCTAAAATTAGGGTTTTGATTTTCACAGGTACAATTGGACTTCTATTGCCTCAAATTACTTTCATGGTTCATTATAGACCTTAAAGAACACTCATGCCAAGTTTCAAGTTTTGGATCACAATTTTGCTCAGTCAATTGATTAAATGATTGAAAATCAGCTGTATTGGTAAAAAGTCAACTATGGTCAACTAACAGTCAAAATTCAAGATTTTTTTACCAATATTAACATTTTGAAGTCATATTCATCAATTAATCAAGTTTGGATCATAATTCCTCAAGAAAAGTGTTCAAATCATCAAAGGGGCAAAATGGTCAAAATTAGGGTTTTGATTGAGAATGACTGATTTTGGACTTTTAACCTAATACATGACTTATTGGTTTGAAACATGGTCTCAAGGATTCAATCACATTATATTGACCTAATGTCATGATTCAAATCATTCCTCAAGATTAAAGAATTGATAAATAAAATTTGGTCAACTGATGAAAAAGTCAATTGATACACCAAAAGTCAAACTTTGATTTTTTGGTCAACATTGAGTCTCAAAGATCAAAATTCATCAAGACATTCAAAAATATAAAGCTTTATCATCAAGAAATCAAGAAAGTCAAAAGTCGATTTAAAAATTAAACTTTTCAAGACTTAGAAATGTTTCTAAGTGTTTTTGTACATGATAATTTCACTACTTCATGCCAATTTTTCACCAAGATGCAAGATGATTCAAAGGAAACTTTCAACATGAGAGTTTTAGATCTTGATGAGATCTAAAACTTGGTTTTATAGGGATCATATCCAAAAAAATGCTTATATTTTGAGTTATAGGCCCATGAAGTCATGTACTTTTTCTTAAACACTTAGTGAAATTTTGAGCTAGTTTAGGCAGATTTTTGTCCCAACTTCTTGGCCATTTTTCACATAGTTCCAATTGGATTTTGCAAAAGTGGAAAACATAAAAGTTGTAGAGGATGTTTCAAGATTTCCAAAATGTCAAGGAACTTGAAGATATCATTTTTGATCTAAGAGAATCGAAGAAAAGAATTGGGCATCCATTCTTGAATTACAAGTCATTTTGATGATGAACACACAACCAAAACCCCAACCAAAGCTACAAGATCTCTCTTTTCAGGCTATGTTATTTCCAAATCTATGCATAATAAATAAATCACACAAACCTTAAGTGTATTACACAAATATTAGAAGCTTTGTCCAAGTCTTGATACCATTTATGGTTAGAAATGCAAAAGCAACATTTCCATTTGCATAAAACTTCAGTTTTCCAACAACTATCTTCTTTCAAGCTTGAAATTTGTTCTAAAGATCACAACAAATATCTCAATATCAAAAGCAATCCACAAGAGTCTACAAAGCATGGCTAAGTTCCTTGATTCACTCATTTCTTCATCATGAAGCAACTTATCTTTATGCATTTGAAAAATCCATAACATGTGATTCTGATCATCTCAAGTCCTCAAAACTTTCCCTATAAATAGAGACATCACTTACAAACCAAGGACACAAATTCACAACCCCTGAAACTCTCTCAAACTCCCTCTAGCCATAAATTGCACACAAAATCCATTTTTGTACAGTTTCTGACCTTGCACCTCCATCTCACAAATCACTCGTGTGTTCTTCCTAAAAACCAATCACAAAGCATCTATATATCATTTAGAAGCAAACCAAACACCTGTTACAATTCTGTAACTCCATTTTCATCTTTCTCTATTTCAAAAATTAGAATCTTGCACATTGACTTCTACAAGAGGATTCAACCACTCTCAATCCAAAGTAGATATTGCAATAGCTTCCTGGAGGTTCAAGGAAGTTAATCAAATCACTGCAGCACCTAGAAGTGAGTTCAAACTCAAAACACGAATTCCATTTTCAAGGTGAATTTTCTGGTTTTCTATCTCTTTATACAAGCATCATTTGACTTCCATTTTCAAAGATAAAATGTAAATATCATAGCCCTGAAACTAACCATGCTCTTAGAATTCATTTATATTGATTGAGTAATGTGAATTTTAAGTTTGAAATTGCTGAAAAAATTAGGTCAGATTTGGTACTAGTTAAAATTCATGCCCATCTTTGATTAATAACTTTAGTTATTTATATGTCTGAACTCATGATAAAATTTGGAGAAAGTTTCATATTTACATTTTTGCAAATGGTTGAGAGATGAAGAAATTACGAATTTGAACCATGTGCTGAATATTCTGGCGTGAGGTTAGGGATAAAGTCATATTCAGGATTGGGTTTATTTTATATTTAGTGGAAGTTGTATTACTACCGAATGTAACAGCCACCCACATGGCAGAGGAAGCGCGCGTAAGGCATTGATCTATAGGGACCTGGATTCGAGCCCCAGTGGTACCCTTTTATTTCTTTCATAATTGTTTCTTTCAGATTCAGTGCAGGCAAGTCCAAGACATGCGTGCTACACCCCTTATCCATACCATATATCTGTCAGGCAATCAAATCAAATGCTCAACAAAGAAAATTACATGATGCACCTGTAAAGGGTTGGCCACACCTAATTCATACAGGCGTTGGGTTTCTATTTTGGGCCTGAATTGTTTTTGAATTCTCACCCCCCTTTTGCTTACACACACGCAGGCCCAGTTTATTTTTATTTTATTTTTTGATTTCAAACAAAAAAAATTGTTTGGGCCTTTTTGCTAACTTTCACACCCTTTTTACTTGCTAACACCTCAACCCAATTATTTTCATTTCTTTTATATTTTATTTATTTTCATTTATATATTTATTTTACTTAAACTAAAAATACAAAAAATATATTTTCTTAAATAACTAAATTATTAAATATTTTAATTTAGACATCTATTTTTATTTTCAAATACTTAGAACTAGTTTTGTTTATTTTATACACTTTAAAATACTTTATTTTTTAAATTAGTATTAACATTCAATTTATTTTCAAAAAAAATTATTTAGACTTAGGCTTTATTTTCTCCTTAAAACTTCAAATGAACTTAGATTTTAGGTCTTGTTAATAATTAATTAATTTCTTTTTACTAGTCTAATTAGGTTAACTATACAACCTTTTCATACAAAAAATCATAAAAAAACAATTTTCTTTTTCTTTTACATTATCTTTATATTCTTGTACATTTTATTTGGTATTATTCAATATGGTTGTAATAGTAATTAGGTTTTAATTTCTTTCATCCCCATTTGTAATTTGTATCTCCATCCCCTAAAATGATGTAATAGTGTAGAACTTTTAATTTCCACAATTTATCGCTTTCAATATTATTGCTAGTAATTAGGGTTTGTATGGCAAGACTTAAAACCAACAAGTAGAAAATCCTAATTCAAGACAAAAAATGCATGAAAATAATACACCTTGCACGCTTGCACCTATAGGGTTAACACACACTTGTTGCCTTATATATAAAAACAATCATGTCCCTCGAACGTGGGATACTTTAGCAAAAACTCTCAAATACAATATCGTAGTCCCTCGATGACCCTTCAATGTTGCCTTTGGTAAACGATCTTAGACCCTTAAAAATTGCTAAGGTATCCTACAATGTTGCTTTCTATGACTGTATGATAACCCACGTTTGTCCCTTCACATCCAATGATAAAGCTTCCTACTAACTAATGGTAGAAAAGCACTATCTAAATGATGAGGAAAAGAACAAAGACTTTTTGAGTAGGTAGAACATTCTTAGTTACTTGCTCACAACATTCCAAAACCTCTTTCAAATACACCAACACTTTCATGAAATATTTTTAAAAGTCAACACTTTGTATACATTCTTATAGAGACGAGAATCATTACAAAGTTCGCCTAAACAAAGTCACTTTTCAAAAATACTTTAAAAAAAACCACAAACACATTTACAAAGCATTTCAAAGTGAGCTAGCAACTAAGAGCCCATAGATAACTACGGATAAAAAGGGTGCTAACACCTTCCCTTTTCATAACCTACCCCCCGAACTCAAGAAAAATTCTCAAAAGGTATTTCCTGTTCTTTTCAACCTTTCCTTTATTGGATAAAAGAATAGTCGATGACGACTCTTGCTATCCACAACAATTGCGATAAAACGCAAAACACCCAAGCCAGTTCTCCCACCGTATTACAGAAGTGGCGACTCTGCCGGGGAACATTGCTTAAAAGCGGGGTTACCTTAGAGACTAGATCATATTTAAATGCTTCCATTGTTTGACTTGCTTTCTTTACTCCTAAAAGGGTGTTTGGGTTTTGTATAGATCCTCTACCCGGATTTGAGGGAATTATTAGGTAAGTAGCAATAGATTATGGAGACTGTACGTCATAGACCGATATGGTTGAAACAATGGCTACATTAGTGTGACACATTTGTTGGTACCGGTATCCCTTGTGTTGAATCAAGGAGAATACGGGGTCGGTGTGTGGTGTCATGAAGCACTAACTGACCGTAGAACCTTTAGTTGAACAACTTGGCCATTAGGAAGTAGTGAGATAGCTGACTTTGGTGCAAAGCTAAAGATTGGTTGATACTCGATGCTATAGTCATTGAGATCGGACTTTCGGGATATTTTGGCTGCAAGAAAATATTGATTGTGCTAAAACAGTTCCCAATGAAGAAAGATCAGTGATATTGAGATTCCCTAGAACCCGGTTACTTTCTAGGACAGGTTGAACCAACTAAACTTCAAGAGGGTACTTGCCTGTCAAACCCATGCAAGCCTAAACCTAAGGTCCTTGTGTGCTTTGGTTGTGATTATTTGTTCATGACAT
Source organism: Vicia faba (assembly GCA_948472305.1). Taxonomy (NCBI): domain Eukaryota; kingdom Viridiplantae; phylum Streptophyta; class Magnoliopsida; order Fabales; family Fabaceae; genus Vicia; species Vicia faba. The sequence goes on along the minus strand of OX451736.1, from coordinate 1,081,349,078 downwards.
CATAAACATCATAACATCATAAGCATTCTCACTATCCATTTCAAGGATTTAGGAATTTATCTTTGTTCTATTTTGTAGGACATGGCTTCCACTCGTAGAGATACCATCTGAGTCAACTTTGTGAAAGTGCCTCTTCAACTTCAAGTGTTAGCATCAAGGGTGCCTAAAGATTCTCCCTTCACCAAGAAATATGGTCGACTTCTCAACTTGGCAACCTCAAGCTTTTAAGAAGAAATGATGTGTGTGCTTTTTCAGTTCTTTGATCCTATGCATCATTGCTTCACATTCCCCGACTACCAATTAGTGCCTACATTGGAAGAATTCTCTCAAATTCTAGGAGTGCATGTGCTTGATCAAATACCATTCATCGGTTTAGAGGAAACTCTGAAGCCTAAAGTTATTGTCAAAGCCTTGAATTTGAAGAGATCTGGCATTGTGGCAAATTGGGAAACAAGGAGTGGAGTTAAGGGTTTTCTAGCCAAGTTTCTGTTGGAGAAGGCTCAGTTGTTTCGGGAAGATATATATTTTCAAGCTTTTGAAGATGTCTTGGCCCTTCTAATCTAAGGTTTGGTTATATTCCCCAATCCGGACCAACTCATAGATGTGAGTGCCGTCAAGGTTTTTCTCTCTTGTAATCCCGTGCCTACACTACTTGGAGACATCCTACATTGTTTTCACACTCGCACCATGAAGAAGAGAGGGACTCTTTTGTGTTGTATTCCATTGCTATCTAGGTGGTTTATTTTGCACCTACCCCGATCAACATTGAAGAATGAACAAGGCTTGACATGGTCTCAAAGGATGATGTCGCTTTCACACTCAGATATTCATTGGTGTTCCCGATCTTTGGAGGATATTACCATCATTGACCGTTGTGGGGAGTTACCTAATGTTCCACTCTTGGGAATTAGGGGAGGTATTACCTATAACCCTTCTCTTACATTACGAGAGTTTGGGTATGCGCGAAGAGATGGTCCCCGTGATGCGCTCATCCAAGGCTTAGTATTCGATTACGAAGGCAACATCCAAGGCCATCGTTAAAGGTTCGTACGAACTTGGATAATGGTAAACAAGGTAGATAGCAAGACTTTGGGGCATAAATATTCTATCACTCTTGAGCCATACCTCAAGTGGGTACGAACTCATGCTCAAAGTCTCATGATGCCTTACCCATCCATCCTACCTGTGATTATGGAGCTCGTTACTAAGGGAGACACCCCTTAAACTCTTCTTCATCCTAACATGCCTACCGACTTCAAAGAATTGGAAAGATCATGGATTCAACTCAAAGGGGAATGAGACACCTTTGAAGTACAATTCTACGCAAGCAAGAAGATGGTTTTGGAGCTTACAAGGAAACTTCATGAAGAGCGAAGTTTGAATGCCTACATTGCACCAAAGAGGTTGCGCCCATGGAAAGCTTGAGTCCTTTTTGTTTTAGGAGTTTATTTTGTATCATTTTTGAAACCTTTTTGTTTCTTCCATTGTAATCCCGAGAGGCATTTATGGTTCCCGAATTTATTAATGCAATTAATGTTTATTATCTTTTCTTTGTCTAAAAAGTTTAAATTTCTTAAAATCCTTGAAAGCATTGCATTAGCATAACACGCATCATATCATAAGCAGGTTTTCCGACACAGGTTTCCTCATTTTTTTACTGTTTATTTCAGTATAAGATGGATCTCGAGAAAACTGTCAAGGACTTGCAGACTAAACACTCTCAATTCTAAGAGACTCTGCTCAACTTAGAAAAGGGGCATCAAGAACTGATGGCTCTTCTTGTTGCGAAGAAGAAGACAAAGAAGAAAGATGTAATCAACATGGGGAAGAGGTTTAAAGGGCCCGCCAGACAAGTCCAAGTTGAAGAGGATTCCTCCGAAGAGGATGAAAATCAAGATGAAGATGCTAGGAGCATCCGAGGTGGGGGTGGAAACAATCAAATCTCTGAAGACGAGGATTTTTCTGATGAGCAATACCCGTCGGCCGATGACAAATATAAGCAACTAAAAAATAGACTGAAAGGTGTAGAGATCCAAGCTGTGCCTGGCTTGGACTTTGAGGACTTAGGTTTGGTACCTGGGGTAGTCATTCCCTACAAATTCAAGATCCCAGTCTTTGCCAAGTATGATGGAGTTTCATGTCCAAAGCTTCATTTAAGATCTTATGTTCGTAAGATCCAATCGCACACCGTCGATAAGAAACTATGGGTGCACTTTTTCCAAGAGAGTCTATCTGGGACGTAGTTGGAGTGGTTTTACCAATTGGAAGGAACAAACATCCATACTTGGGAGGATTTGGCTGCTTCCTTTTACCGCTAATATTAAAATAACGCTGATCTTGCGCCAACTCGGGTGAAATTGCAAAGCATCACCATGGGTTCAAATGAGTACGCCCAAAAGTGGAGAGACTTGGCTGGAAGGGTGCAGCCACCTTCAACTGATAGATAATTGGTAGATATGTTTATGGGGACATTGATTGGACCATTTTTCAACTTGCTGATTGGGAGTTCATAATCCGTATTTACTGAATTGATCTTAACTGGTGAGAGGGTTGAAAGCGGGATTAAAAGCGGGAAGATACCTATGGCCTCCACCTCAAATGCTGTGAAAAAACCATTTACTGGAGAAAAAAAGACTAATGTTGTGTATGGATCAAGAAGCCGTGCGAAGAATGAACGTCAACATTCAGTAGGGGCAGTTTTGATCTCCAATCTAACTCCAACTCAACGTCCAAAATAACCAACAAAGGCCGGATGCCCAAAGAAGAAAATTTACTAGAATCAATATGAAACTATCTCAAGCTCTGCAACACCTATTAAAAGCTGATTTGGTGACCTTGTGAGATCCCCCTTCCAACCCTAACACTACTTCTCCAAAGTACAACCCCAATGCCAAATGTGCTTACCATTCAAATAGCCCCGGACATGATACCAATGATTGTTGGGCATTAAAGAACAAAATCCAAGACCTAATTGATAACAAGACAATTGAGTTCTACCTTCCGCCAACTCCAAATGTGATCACCGCACCCATGCTAAATCATGGTAAGGGTGTCAATGGTATTGAAGATGCTTTTTTTGTTGCCTCCATCAATTACTTGACCACTCCTATGAAGACTGTTAAAGAGAATTTGTTGAAAGTCGGGGTATTCACTGTCTGCCTTGAAGACTGTTATTGTTGTGTTGTACATATTAATGGTTGTGAATGGATAAATAAAGGTGTCCAACACCTAATGAATAGCCATGAGATTCTATTTGAAAGATCTCCATCTGTGAAAAGTTTGACCCAAAGTGTATCTCAAGAATTTGAAGATGTGCCCATGATTACTATCTCAAACAAACCTATTAGGATCACCTCCAAAGGACCTATTTGGATTCCCGTTTAACCAAGAACAACTCCACTAATTATCACCACACCGGAGCCAGTTCCATACTCTTATGATAAGGCTGTACCCTAAAATTATGGGGCAGAAGTGTATTATCATGGTATCAAACAAGATTCCTAGATTGATGAAGATTAAACTACTGACATTACAAACATTACTGGATCAAGTAAAGTTACTAGGACATGGAGGATCTTCTCTCTAGAGATTTCACCACCGACAACCACTACTACAACCATTCATATTACTGCTGTTAAACCTGTTTCTGATACACGAGGAAAGGAAAAAATGACTGAGCCTTCCAAGACGGAGGCACCCCCAAAATATATTACCATTTAGGACCCATCTACCCAAGAGATGGAGGAGATTTTAAAAATTATCAGAAAAAGTGATTATAAGATAGTGGAACAGTTGAGGTAAACACCCTCAAAGATTTCCATGATGTCTTTGTTGCTATGTTCCGAGGCACATGCTCAAGCCGTGATAAAATTATTGAAAAATGCATATGTCCCACAAGAAACTACGGCCGACCAATTTGAAAACTCCATAGCAAGATTGACTGCCGACAACAGTTTAGGGTTCTCTGATGTAGATTTGACCCCGATGAGGAAGAATCACAACAAAGCTCTCCACATTTCCATAGAATGCAAGGGCACCACCCTGGCATATGTATTAGTGGATACTAGATCTTCTCTCAATGTTTTACCAAAAGGAGCTCTAGATAGGTTGGACTATGAATGTTTGGTACTAAAGCCTAGTGACATCATGGTGAGAGCTTTTGACGGATCAAAGAGGATGGTCCATGAAGAAGTCGATCTCCCTATCAAGGTTGGGTCTCAAGTCTTCAACTCAACATTCTATGTGATGGATATCCATCCTGCTTATTCTTTCCTGCTAGGGCGCCCATGGATACATGGGGCAGGTGCAGTGACTTCCACACTACATCAAAAGTTGAAATATCCGATTAAGGGGAAAATTGTCACTGTATGCAGAGAAGAAGAGATTATGATCAGTCATTTGAATTCATTCAAGTATGTTGAAATGGATGGCGAGTTCGCTGAAAATCCTTGTCAAGCCTTTGAGATGGTCTCTCCCATGGTTGTTGTTGCCAAGGCCACTCCTAACACTCCCAAAGTTGCTAAAGATACATCGAGGATGGCCTCTCTCAAAGATGCTCGTGCTGTTGTTAAAGACGAAGGTTTCACAATTTGGGAAAACTCCCTGATATCCCTTTCCAGTCATACAAATTTGGGTAGGCTCAAAAGGAGGTTCGACGTGCTCGTGCAAGGAAACCACCTCTCCGCATTAGTAACCATGAGGTTAATGTTCTTGAAGACCCTGATGCAGATTGTGACTAGAACAACTGGATCTACCCAACTGCTGATGGAGGACTCGACAACTGGCAGACCAAAAACTTCATTCTAATCTCCTTTAACTAGGAGTAATTGCCATTTCCTGTTTTTTATTACTTTGAGAAATTTGTCTGTAATTTCCATGTAAATAATGACTTTAAACCATGTGTCTTACCCGAGGCACAATGGTCCATCTGTTAAAGGTTTTCCATTTTCATATGCCATATGCTCATTTTAATGAAACATTGGACTATTTTACATTCAAATTTTGTGCTCTTTTCTTTCTTTTACTTTTATTACATTTTCAAATAGCCAGGTGACCTTACATGCACACACACACACACATTTGTAGATTCACATCCACTCCGAATCTCATTGACAACGATTTTGCTATTGCCATCTATGACTTTGAAATCCAATTACCAATTTGAAGACGAAGGTGAACAAGATTGTGAAATATCTAGGGAACTCGCCATACTCTTGAGTCAAGAGGAAAAGGCTATTCAACTGCACGAAGAACCTACTGAAGTAATAAACCTAGGTATTGAGGCAGACAAGAAAGAAGTCAAGATCGGCGCCAATTTGGAAGACAACGTCAAAAGAAAATTGGCCCAGATGTTGCACGACTATGTTGAGGTGTTCGCTTGGTCATATGAAGATATGTCGGGACTTGATACTGATATCGTAGTTAATCATCTACCAATGAAAGAAGGTTGTCCTCCAGTCAAGCAAAAGGTTCGACGCATGCGGCCAGATATGTTCGAGAAAATAAAAGCTGAGGTAATGAAACAATTCAATGTAGGTTTCCTAGCAGTGACGTCATATCGACAGTGGGTTACAAATGTGGTCCCGGTACCAAATAAAGATGGAAAAGTCCGTATGTGCATAGAATATAGGGATTTAAATAGGGCAATCCCCAAAGACGATTTCCCATTACCACACATCGATGTATTGGTTGATAACACTACTCAACATAAAGTTTACTCCTTCATGGATGGCTTCTCCAGTTACAACCAGATCAAAATGACTCCCTAATACATGGAGAAAAGCACTTTTGTCACACAGTGGGGCACCTTCTGTTATAAGGTCATTCCTTTAAGTTTGAAGAATGCAGGAGCAACCTATCAACAGGCTATGGTAGCTCTATTTCATGACATAATCCATCATGAGATAGAAGTATATGTTGATGATATGACTGCAAGGTCGAAAACTGAGGAAGAACACCTTGATCATTTACACAAGCTATTTGAAAGGTTGAAGAAATACAAGTTGAGGTTGAGTCCCAACAAGTGCACCTTCAGGGTGACGTCTGGAAAACTCCTAGGGTTTGTCGTCAGTGGGAAAGGTATTGAGGTCGATCCTGCAAAAGTCAAAGCCATACAAGAAATGCCAGCTTCCTATACCGAGAAGGAAGTCAGAGGCTTCTTAGGTCGACTCAACTACATTTCCCGATTCATCTTTCACTTAACTGCTACTTATGAGCCAATCTTCAAACTGCTGAAGAAATATCAAGTAGTCAGATGGATTGACGACTGCCAAACAACTTTTGACAAGATCAAGGAGTATTTACAAGAACATCCAATCCTAATGCCTCAAGTTGAAGGAAGACATTTGATTATGTACTTGACTGTATTAGAGAATTCAATGGGGTGTGTGTTGGGCCAACATGACGAGTCTGGCCGAAAAGAGCATGCAATATACTACCTTAGCAAAAAGTTTACAGACTGTGAAACTAAACATTCACTGCTCAAGAAAAATTGTTACGCTTTGGGATGGGCTGCTAGACGGCTAAGGCAATATATGTTGACTCACACCACTTTATTCATTTCTAAGATGGATCCCATCAAGTATATCTTCGAGAAACCAGCTCTCTCCGGACGAATATCCAGATGGAAAATGATTTTGACTGACTACGACGTCCAATATACTACACAAAAAACAATCAAAGGAAGTGTATTGGCATATCATTTTTCCTATCAAGCTGTTGATGACTACCAATCCATGAACTTTGAATTCCTGGATGATGATAGTGACAGACTGTGAAGAACATGGACCATATGAAGGACATGCGTAAGGATCCCGATGGACTATGGTTTTTGATGGAGCATCCAACGCATTGGGTAACGGAATCAGTGCTATAATCGGTGCTATACCCCTTTTACTGCTAGACTTTGTTTCGACTGTACAAACAATATGGCTGAGTATAAAGCATGCATCTTGGGTCTATAGGCTACCATTGACCTAAGAATCAAATTCTTAAGCGTATACAGAGATTCGGCCTTGGTAATTAGTCAAGTCAAAGGAGAATGGGATACCAAACATTTGAATCTAATCCCTTACAAAGAGTTTGTGCTAACCTTGATTCCGTACTTTGAAGAGGTCACCTTCGAGCATATCCCGAGGGAAGAAAATCAATTGGAAGATGCCTTAGCAACTATGTTATCTATGTTCAAGGTTATTTGGGACAACGAAGCTCCCAGAATTACTATCGAAAGATTTGACGAACCTACACACTGTCATGAGATTGACACTGATGAAGAGAAGCCTTGGTACCATGAGGTGAAGAGGTACCTTAAAGTACAAGAGTATCCTGAGGGAGCATCAATCAATGAAAAGAAATTCCTATGGAGGTTCTCAGCCAAATTCTTCCTAAGAAATGGGATCCTGTACAAACGCAACCGTGATTCAAATCTGCTCTGTTGTATGGACAAGAAGGAGACAAAGAAGATCATGGAAGACATGCATGAGGGTATCTTCAGAACTTACTCTAGTGGACACACTATGGCAAAGAAGATTCTGAGGGCTGGTTACTATTGGTCGACTATGGAAACTGATTATCACCGCCACTCGAGGACTTGCCATAAGTGTCAAATCTATGCCGATAAGGTTCGTGTACCTCAAATACCTTTAACCGTCATGACCGCTCCGTGGCCATTTGCAATGTGGGACATTGACATGATTAGAGAAATCAAGCCCACTGCCTCTAATGGACATCGTTTCATCCTTGTCGCCATTGATTACTTCACCAAATAGGTCAAAGCTGCTTCATTTGCCTCAGTTACCAAGAATGTTGTAGGCCAGTTTATCAAGCATAACCTCATCTACCGATACTGCATCCCTGAAAGGATCATCACTGACAGCGGAACCAACCTCAACAATGCCATGATTACTGAACTCTGCACGTAGTTCAAAATCAAGCATCACAACTCTTCCCCATACAGACCTAAGATGAATGGCACGATGGAAGCTACTAATAAGAACATAAATAAGATCGTGCAAAAGATGGTGGTGACCTATAAAGACTGGCATGAGATGCTACCATTCTCTCTTCATGGCTATCATACCTCAATACGAAAATCAACTGGGGCAACCCCATTCTCTTTAGTCTATGGCATGGAACCCATCCTTCCTGTCGAAGTTCAAATTCCTCCGCTGAGGATTATGAAAGAAGCAGACTTAGGCGAAGATGGATGGATTCAGACAAGATTGGATCAATTGAACTTGATTGACGAGAAGAGACTGACTGCTGTTTGTCATGGTCAAATGTATCAAAAGCGTATGATCAAGGAATTCAATAAGAAGATCAAACCTCGAGTATACCAGGCTGGCGACTTGGTAATAAAGCGCATCGTTTTACCACAAGGTGATCCCAAGGGAAAATAGACTCCCACTTACGAAGGGCCATTTATTGTCAAGAAAGTATTCTCTGGCGGTGCTATGATGTTAACCACTATGGACGGTGAAGATTTCCCATATCATGTGAATGCAGACATATTAAAAAAATACTACGCATAAGAATGACCCGCTTGGTTGATATACCTAGGAAAAAATAAGGGCATCCCGGAAAACCATAAAGGTTTGGGCAAAAATTAGGGTATATACAAAAGATTATACACCCGGCAAGTCGAAAACTTGAAAGGGCGGGTTGGGAAAAAAGGGTATCCCGGTGGACTGAAAACCTGAAAGGGCGGTCTAGGAAAAAGTTAAGGGTTAAAGCGTATGACTATGTCCTATCGGATCACTAAAAATCAGCTTTATTACCAAGGTCAAAAGTTCAAATGGTACGAGATCAATTTAATCAACTTCTTTCGACGAAAAGAGATGATGTTCGAAGACATAGGGGCAATAGTGAAGTTGGAACCCAATGAGATCACTTCCACATGGCTATACAATTTTTGTTTTCACTTTGTATTCTTTTCATTTTTCGACGACTTCCTCTTACTAGGATTTTTGTCTCCCTGTACTAAAACGCCTATGTATAGGCAAAATATCAATACAAATATACTTTGAAGTGCATACTTTTTATTTTTCTGTTTTGATTGCAAAAATGTCCAATGACTAAAATTGAATGAACATATGCATATTGTTGTAGCCCAAAATTTTCCCTCTCATGTCTCAAGGCATTTCTCATAAGGATTCTCATGATTCAAGCTTGCACAAGTACAATTGGATTTTCCAGTATCAAGTTAAAAAGGAAACTGTTAAAAAAAGGGGAAAACAGATAAAAATAATCTTTTTGAAAAAATTGGAGAAAAACATGTCTTTTTCGATTCAGCTCATTCGATTGGCCTTTTGGCCTCTTTCGATGCAAGCTTGGCTTGCATCCTTCGACTGGGCGCTGGCCTCTGACAAGCTGGCTTTGATTTACAAGGCATGAGTTTCCTACATGACACCTTTGATTGCATCTCTGGCCTCACATGCTTCACAATGCAATGACTGCCTATATGTCTGCTTCATTGGGATGTTTGATGCTTTCATGCCTATGTTGATTAGACAAACATTCCCTCCATGCTTTCCTTGACTCAAAAAGTTGATGAATGGCTGCATGTAGATTTCATTTGAGCCATAACTTCCTTCTTGCATGTAAGAGGCGCCCACCAGTCCAACAGGCACAAGGCAAAAAGCCTCTTGTAGTCTCCTTCGATTCCAAGGAAAAAAGCCTCCTTTTGGCATCCCTCGATTGCACATTTTTGCCTGCTGCATGCCTCTTTCGAATCTGGGCATATTTTGTCTCCTGCATGCCTCTTTCATTTGGACATGTGGCTCCCTTCATGCAAGTCTTCGTTTGAGCATTGGCCTCTTGTATGCTTGCTTGGAGTCACAAAGTTTAGACCTCCCGCGTGCAGGCTTCGACAAGGCATTGGCTATGTTTACACTAACTTCGACTGGACACATTTCCCTTTAGCATGCTTCAATTCCACCCTTGACAACCTTTAGCACACATGGTTGGTGGATTTGAAGGGCATACATAGGAGTCTCTGTCGAAGGATTTCATAGTCCATTTGAAGGACACATTTGGCCCTTTCAAAGATACATACATGACCCCTTCAAAGGACATGTCTGGGTGTGCCATTCGAAGGACACTTTTGATGGCCCATTCGAAGGACTTACAAAGCCTACCTTAAAGTATACTTTGGTGACCCATCTAAGGGGCACGCGTTTGGCTCCTTCGAAGGATGCACAAAAGTGACCCATTCGAAAGATACTTGTTGGGTGAAAATCAAATAACATTGTTGGAAGTAGAATCTGGTCGAAGGGGGTCAAAATGAAAGGATGAAATATTCAAAATATGCTTGCTGCCAAGTTCAGGCCTGGTACACTGGCCATAACGCTCCAAAACTGCTGCATAGCAGTCCTGAAACACTGCCCCATTCTTGCACCAAAATGGCATACGAATACTGCCCCTCGAAAGCTACAAAAGCAGTTTATTCAAATTGTTAAAACATTTTTGTTTTCCCTCCAAAACATAAGCCAACTTTGCCTATAAATAATAAGCTACATAACATGTATAAGGGGCGGGACAACATCCAGAGACTTGTGGGTGCTGGAACGAATCATCAAACTTTCAAAAAACTCAAACACTCTCAAAAACTTAAACACATTTTCAAACACAAACCCATAATCTAAACACTTTCTTATTTCAAATCTGAAGCAATCCCCCACACTTTGTTTTCCTTCGAATCGAGTAGAAAGAACATCACACTTGTTCTTATCCTTCGAATCCAGCATTAGAAACGTCACCTTTGTTTCTTTCCTTCGAATCCAGAAGCTACTAGGCAACCACTCAAGGTCCAACACACGTTCCAGCTTGAAGCCAGGTAAGTCAATCTGACCTTAAACTCTTTGTTTGAAGCATGTACATAATATTTATTTCCTTTTCGTTTTCACCCTTTTAGTTTATTTTTATTGTTGTTCCTTTTGGTTTTGTTTCTTGGTTTATTAAATATGCTTTAATAACTAACCTGGACATAAGGTAGTGCTAGCATGGCCTCAAGCCATGTTGCTATTTAAAATCTCAAACGAAAGAAATAGGAGGAAGAAGGTATGAAATGAAGCCTTAGACTTCCACACTGAGTTCCAATCCCCAATCGAAGGGGCAACAAGGGACTTAAGGTGAAGAGGGCACTCCATGCTGAATGAAAGAGGCTGCCAGAAGGATGGCCATGCTGATTCCAGGCCCTATTCGAAGGAGGCAAAAAGGCAGAATCGAAGACTGCATCTCATGCCTCAGGCTAAGCCCAAATCGAAAGGCGTGACCTTACTGACTCCAGGACCAAATCAAAAGAAGCCAAAAAGGGCAGAATCGAAGGGTTTTTCTGCCTAGATCGAAAAAACCATTTTTTCTTTCTTTATTTTATTCTGCCTTTATATTTTCTTGCTATTCAATATGGTTGTAATAGTGTAGGATTTATTTTTCTGCATTTTTATTACTTTTGTACAAATGTTAGTAATTAGGATGTATGGCAAGGTAAAACCAACAAGTAGACAACCTAAAATTCAAAGACAAAATGCATGAGATCAAACACAATATTCACACACATACACCCTTAGGGTAATATCACTTGTTGCCTCGGAAAAATAGTCATGTCCCTCGAATATGGGCATTTTAACAAAAACCCTTGATAAAAGATCGTAGTCCCTCGATTACCCTTAATGTTGCCTTCGATAAACGATCTAGTCCCTAAACGACATTGCTAAAACGTCCCATAGGTTACCTTCTATGACTATACAAACGTCTCACGCCCGTCCCTTCACATCCAATGATGGGGCTTCTTACCAAATCAATGGTAAGATAGCAACATCTAAAGGAGGAGGAAAAGAACATTAAGACCTTTTGAGTAGGTAGGATCCTCCTAGTTGCTCGCTTGCTCACAACAAAAACATTTTATACACCAACACTTTCAATTGAGACATTTTCAAAAGACAAAGCTCTTTGTATGCGTTCTTATAGAGACGAGAACCATTACAAAGACACTTTTCAAAATCACTTTCAAAAACATATTCCACAAACACCTCTTTGAACTATTTTTGAAACAACAATTTGTATGCGTTCTTATAGAAAGGAGAACTATTACAAAGACGTTTTCAAAATACTTTAAAAACCCACACCACAAGCACATTTTCAAACAAAAGCAACTTATCTGGCAAGCAAGTAAGAGCCCATAGATAACTACGGATGAAAAGGGTGCTAATACCTTCCCTTTTCATAACCTACCCCCCGATCTCAAGAAATAATCTCGAAAGGTCTTTCCTGTTCTTTTCAACCTTTCCTTTTGGATAAAAGAAAAGTCAGTGGCGACTCTTGATATCCGCAACAATTGCGAACAAACACAAAACACCCAAGTCAGTTCTCCCACCATATTACACATATGAACATTGATTAACTGTTAACAAATATATGCACAAGAACAATAATAAGCATTTACTTAAGGATTTAGGATATCCCCACATAGTCACTGTAATACGGTGGGAGAACTGACTTGGGTGTTTGCGTTTGATTGCAAATGTTGCGGATAGCAAGAGTTACCACCAAATTTTCTTTTATCCAAAAAAGGAAAGGCTGAAAAGAATAGGAGAGACCTTTAGAGATGTTTTCTTGAGTTCGGGGGGTAGATTATGAAAAGGGAAGGTATTAGCACCCTTTTCATCCGTAGTTATCTACGGTCTCTTAGTTGCTTGCTAGGTCACTTGATTTTATTTGAATGTGTGCTTGTGGTGTGGTTTTTGAAAATATTTTGAAAATATTTTGAAAATATCTTTGTAGTGGTTCTCGTTTCTATAAGAACGCGTACAAAGTGTTGTTTTGAAAATAGCTCAAAGAGGTGTTTGTGAAATATGTTTTTGAAAGAAATTTTGAAAATGTGTCTTCTTTGTAATGGCTCTCGTTTCTATAATAACGCGTACAAAGTATTTTTCTTTTGAAAATGGTTCAAATGAGCGTGTTTGTGTATAAAATGTTTTTGTTGTGAGCAAGCGAGCAACTAGGAGCGAATCTACCTACTCAAAAGGTCTTAAATGTTCTTTTCCTCCTCCTTTAGATGTTGCTATCTCACCATTGTTTTGGTAAGAAGCCCCATCGTTGGATGTGAAGGGACGGGCGTGAGACGTTTGTATAGTCATAGAAGGTAACCTATGGAACATTTTAGCAATATCATTTAAAGACTAGATCGTTTACCGAAGGCAACATCGAGGGTCATCGAGGGACTACGATCTTTTATCGAGGGTCTTTGTTAAAATGCCCATGTTCAAGGGACATGACTATTTTTCCAATAGGAAACAACTGAGATTACCCTAAGGGGTGTACGTGTGCAAAGTATATTTGATTGCATGCATTTAGTCTTTGATTTTTTGGTTGTCTATTTGTTGATTTCATGTCTTGTCATACACACCCTAATTACTAACAATATATGAAAGCAATAAGAATGCGGAAAAGTAAAGTCCTACACTATTACATCATTAAGGGGATGGGGTGTAAAAATTTACAATGGGGAATGCGAGAAATTAAAGTCCTAGTTATCTATTACAACCATATTGAAATAATGTTCAAGAAATGTAAAAATGGAATAGTCTTATTTTTGTTAAGAAAAGAAATAAGTTTGCTAAAGAAAACATTTTTGATCTTTGAATTTTTGAGTTTTTAGAGGGATAGAATAAAGTATGTAAATATAAAATGTTTTTTTTTGGTGTTTTTAGTTATTAAAAGCTAAAATAAGATAACTAAGAGAATAATGAGTCAAAATCAGCACATTGCTGAAACGAGGAGGAATAGAAGTTCTGACTCTGATACGCTGCAAGAGAGAAAATGTTAGTAGGAAAGTAGAGGGTCAAAAGTTATGGGTCTGGGTACACCAAGTTCTGAGGTTGCTGGGAATAAAGGAAAACCTAGAAGTTCTGATTGTTGAAGGGGTTTAGAAGCTATAGTGTAGCTGGGAACCTGGAAGTTCATATATCACTAGCAAGTCAGAAATTCTGGCTATTTGAGAGAGTGAGGTCATAATGCTGTTGGGGTGAAGATATCTAGAAGTTCTGATCTAGGAGTATCGTCTGACAGATAAATGGGTAAAAATGTCAATAAATAAACCTAAAAAGATGCTTCTAGGGCTAGAACCCAGGACCCTTAACTCTTCTGTCTTATGCGTACATACTGTCTACCACTGGGGTGGATATACATCTGGTATTAGAAGCAAAAGTATAAACATGTATTGCAAAGTACACTCTGATGATAAACTCCACCTCTTTCTTCATGCTAATCAAAACATCTGCAACTTGGTCATTTCTCAACAGAACAGAAAACACAAACACAACAATTATGGTAGGTTTCCATCATGATTTTAGAAACATAAAAGATGTCAAGACTGTAAATCAGAAACAAGCATGCATTTGCTAAACCTAGTTTCCTTAAGAAGTTCTGAACTGATGTTCTCCCTACTAAGGCAGACAAATACATGAAACCTCTAAATACGTACAACATCAGAGTCAAGATATCTACATTATATTTTGAACATGCAAATCTAACAATGCCTAAGTAATATGATGAGGGTTAGTAGAAGCTTACCTTACAGCTGAAAAAGGTCCTGTGAACTGGAGCCTGATCCTGACTGCTTGTAATGTTCTGATCAGCTTCCTCACGTGCTCAGCAGACATGAATAACCATTAACTTGGGTTATGAATGGCTGGAAAATTCTGGAACTGTATGGATGATTTGGTCAAGAAACACTTGAGGGAAGTTGGAGTTTAAATGCAAGAATAAAAAACTAGCAGGTTTTGTATTTGTGTTTGCAGTCTCGGATTCCTGGAATTTTTAAGAAGGTTTCAAAGCTTTTTCTTTTTAGTTTTTTCGACCGGCCCTTTACAGTTGCAAATGAAGTTCAATTTATAGGTAAGAACTTTGTAGCTTGGAGAAGTCAAAAGTACCAACATTATGCTAGCGTGCTGGTTTGTTCTTGAAGCAAGATAAACAAGTATGGTGGTGTGATACGGTGGAAGAACTGACTTGATGTTTTGCGTTTCGATCGCATTTGTGCGGATAGCAAGAGTCGCCACCGACTTTTCTTTTATCCAAAAGGAAAGGTAAAAAAGCACAGGAAAGACCTTTCGAGTTTATTTCTCGGGTTCGGGGGGTAGATTATGAAAAGGGAAGGTATTAGCACCCTTTTCATCCATGGTTTTCCATGGGCTCTTAGTTGTTCGCTAGATCACTTGCTTTTTGTTTGACAATGTGCTTGTGGTGTGGGCTTTGAAAATATTTTGAAAATGTCTCTGTAGTGGTTCTCGTTTCTATAAGAACGCGTACAAAGTGTTGTTTCGAAAAATAGTTCAAAGATGTGTTTGTGGAATGTGTTTTTGAAAGTGGTTTTGAAAAGATGTTTTGCAATGGTTCTCGTCTCTATAAGAACGTATACAAAATGTTTTGTCTTTTGAAAATGTTTTGAGATGAAAGTGTTGGTGTAAAAGGTTTTTGTCGTGAGGAAGCAAACAACTAGGAGCGAATCTACCTATTCAAAAGGTCTCAAGGTTATTTTCTTCCTCCTTTTAATGTTTCTATCTTACCATTGATTTGGTAAGAAGCCCCATCATTGGATGTCAAGGGACAAGCGCGGGTCAATTTTACAGTCATCGAAAGCAACTTATGTGACGCTTTAGCAATTTTTGTAAGGGACGGGATCGTTTTATCAAAGGCAACGTCGAGGGTCATCGAGGGACTACGATCTTTTTTATCGAAGGGTCATTGCTAAAACATCCCATGCTCGAGGGACATGACTGTATTTCTGAAGCAACGAGCGAGGTTACCCTAGAGGTGCGCGTGTGAAGAAGTGTGTTTGATTCAAGTTAATTTGATCTTTGAAATTAGGTTAACTAGCGATTGATTTTTTGATCTTGCCATACACGCCTAATTACTATACAGTATAAAGAAAACAGTAAATTGCGGGAATTGAAACTCTATGCTATTACAAAGTTTTCGGGAATGGGGGTACAAATTTACAAATGGGGATGGCTCAATGCGATTAACAGTCAAAATAGACAATTAATACAACCAAATTGAATCGAACAAATTAATCAAAATTACAATAGTCTATGAAGTAAAAATTAATTAACAAAGTATGAAAATAAAAATTCTTGATATTTTTGTTTGTGAGAATTTGAAAAGAAAAAAAACTTCTATTCTATTAAAGAAAATGAACGATTAAATCAATTCCTTATATTTGGTCTTTTGGTGTTTTTTATTATTATTTATGAAGAATTTAAACAAAATAATTTAAAGTTAAATGCAAAGTTAGTTAGTAAAATTATTTACGAAAAAGCCTAAACTAAATTAATTAACTAATTTTGAAATTATTATTTTTTAATTGAAGTTTAAAAAATAAAATAAAAACTAAACCTAAACTAAATTATAAGACTAAAGAGTTAGAAACAAAATAAAAAGGGGTTGGAAAAGTGTTGAACCCGGGTCTCTTTTGGTGCTGCAAACACCCTTTTCCAGCTGAAGTATAATGTTCAATTGTAATATCTAAGATTAAATTAAAAGAAGAGGGTGATAATATGATCTGGTTGGGATTTAAAGCTTAAGCCCAAACCCAGATCCATCAAGAAAGAAGGTAAAGGGTTTCAAAACCCCTAGGATAATGAAAGTGGCGCCGTCGACTTGTATCAATATATTCAACTATTTCGTGATTTTCCAAATAAGTCTCACTTAATTCTAATTAAACTCAAATAAATCCTAATTATAAACTTACACGTCTCTCTCTCTCTATCTTGCTTAATCGTTCCAACACTTCATTCTCCTTCCCTTTCCCATGACAAACTCTCTTCCCTACTCTCTGACGATTCTCTGTTTCAATTTCAATCAAGCAAACACAACAACAAACATAAAAATACCCTAAACCCCAAAATAACCCAACTCCAATCTATTATTTTAGAGGAGATTATATGTTACATGAAGGAATCGAATGCGGAAACTTAAACAACAACTGAGATTTAAGGTAAATCGATTCAGAACTCAGGTATACTTCTTCTTCTCAAAATCTTCTTCTCCTTCATTTTTGGTTCTTATTTCCTCTTCCGCTTCGTCTCTGTCTATGTGGTTAGTTTTTTTTGTTCTTTCTTGCTGTGAATTATTATATGTGCAGTTAGAGGGTGAGCAAAGTTCCGATTTTTTTGAGGTGTAGTTGAGGTTATGGATGGTTATTGTTGGTATGAGATTTTCGGTTTTGTATGGATTTTGTGTGTTCTCTGTTAATCTATATTCTCTCTATTTTTTCGATTTGCCACAGGCCTGCAGTTTCTCTTTTATTGGTATTGGAACAGGGTAATTACGTAGGTGTAAAGAGGAATCCAATCAAGGTTGATAACTTATGGTGTGATGTTTCGAGATGATTTTATCTTTTATCCTATTCCAAAATTTCAATTTAGGTTTGTTTTTTCATAGTTTGCCTTAAACTCTCACAGTTAATAAGAGGAACCAAAAATCAGCAGCTCATAATATTCAAAAGCATGATAACAACAACAAACATTCAAAAACTATTCAAGCAAATGTTCATGAAACATGATGCACGGAAAGAAAAAAAGAAACATACCTGTCAGAATTCGTCTGATGCGACTTCGATAATGATTCACGGATGCAAGAAAATCAGGTATGCTTATTTCTCTCCTTCTCTTCGGTTCACTCTTCTTATTCTACTTCTATATGAATCTGTAATGTTATTGAAACTCCCTTGAAGCAGATTCGAGGCTAACGAAGTGGTTGTGTTGATATTGTCGCGGTTTAATGGGTTGAGAGGTTAAGAAGGAATTTGTGTAGCTTGAAGGTAAGCAGAAGCCCCTTTTTTATGCTTTTTCTTGGTTGCTTTCTCTGAAAATAAGGTTCTGAAGGTTATGGAGTTATTTTTTCTTTGCAATAGAGGTTTTGTAAGATCGTTCTCTCTTTTTCTCCTCCAACTTTCTTCTGTTATATTAGTGTGATCGTGAGAAAATGGGGGGGGGGGGGGGGGGGGGAATGTATATCTTTGAACTATATTGTGGTATACTGCTTTGTAACTTTTAAGGGAATCTTTTGTTTTTTTGCTAATTTTGTGTATGGACAGCAATGGAGCAAATTTTCTTGGCTTATTATGCACGTTTTGTGTAGCTTTTTTTGAATTTTTATGGGTAGGTTTGCAGGCTGGCTTGTAGTGGTGCAGAGGTCTGTAATGGACAATAATTTGTTGGGCTTCATTGAAGATGTTTGGGCTGGTTCGGCCTTGAAGACAGGGCAGCAGCAAAGCTATTTTGGGGAGCTGTTTCTGAATGGTTGGACATCAACATGGTTTTAGATGTAGTCTTAAGAGTTGGGCTTAGAAATTTAGGCAATGATTTTAATGCTTTCAATGTCTCTTTTGTGTAATATTCCTTGAATGAAAAATTTCTTTTAGCATGGCTTGATGTATCATGAATGACATTGAAACTTGATCTTGATGGTTCTTGAATGAAGTAATTTTGATTTTGTTGAATAACAATGTGTGGTCTTTGGATGACATTTTTTTTTGAATTTAGGCCATGAGAGTTGTTTGGGATTTCTCTTGATGGTGCGATGAAGTTGAAAAGATCTTGAATGGAATTTTTTGAAATACTTAATTTGATCCATGAGAATTGTAACTTAGAGCAATCTTGCATCGAAGCACAAATTTGGCCATGCTTGCATTTTAATGAAGCTCAAGTATTGAAAGCTTGAATGAGCTTGAGAAAATTTAGCGAATTCGTTCATTGGTACCTTGAATTTAAAATAATTCACGTGAGTGAATCATAGAAAATTTGGACGAAACTGGTGATATCGCATAGCGCTTTGCTAACTTGAATTGAAATCCAAAATTTTGTTCAAATGAATCCTCAAATCATTTCCCTAATATCCTAACTTAATTTCCAACATGGTGACTTGAATCCAAAATCAAGGTCGTTTTAAACGATAGTCTTAATCTTCACATCTTGTCCAAACAAAACATGCTCTGAGAACAAACGTTAATCTTTCAATAAAATATGTTTAAGAAAAATTTAAAATCAACAAATGCCTTACGACGATTTGATAATTTTAAAGTCTTCCAAACCCAATCTTTCTTCGGGTTTTTTTGTTGAAGATAAACCCGTGAGCGACATCACATATGACCATGAACAGAAATAATCGTCACAAAGTCTTGTAAGTTGAAGAAATCACAATTCTTAGAAATCAGACGGCTATTATTTGAAATTAGGTTAAAATTCATGATGCAACTTCCAATGCATTCGAATTTTTGGTGATCCTTTACGCGTAATCAGCTCTTGATTTGCGAAGAGAGATTTTGGATGGAATCAAGGAGAATCATATGCAAGAAAAACCATTCAAAAATATTGAATAATGAATAAGTTACGATTATTTGAATTTGTTCTTGCAAAAAGGCTATCTTCAAGTCGACGTAGTCGTTTTCAGTTATCTGGACCATTGATTAAGCAAGCTTGCAGCGTGAGGTTTGAAAACTGACTTGAACAACCGTGGGGAGAAATGAAGACCTATGAAGACAATTTGAAACCTTTAAGACTCAACTTTCTTTGAAAAAGGCAAAACCCTAATTGCTGATTTACTTCTTAGGAAGAGAATCTGTCTGATCAGCTTCTGAGCCAAATTAGGTATTCGAGAAACCCTAGGATAGTATCTTGAATGAAAAATGGGAGGGAAAATTTTGGAGTACAACAGCTGCCCCTGTTCATACTTCTTTAAACTTGAAAAATGAGACCGACGTGTTTGTCGTTCGTGGTTTGAAAGTAGAAGATGATTGAACACTAGAGTGCCCAAAAATTTGCACTCGATGATGTGCTGGTTGATTGTGTAGGGAATAGGCTTAAAGATGCCATTTGGAGAAATGATGGAGAGTTGCCAGAGATGGGCTTACAGATGCCATCCAAAGATGATTATTGACAGAAAGTCTGAACTTGATTTTAACAGAAAACGAATCAGAATAAACTATTGAGAGATTTATCTGAACCTGTAGGAATATGGAAACGAATCAGAATAAACCATTGAGAAATTTATCTGAACCAGTAAAATCTGGATAAGAATCAAAATAAATAGTTGAGAGATTTATCTGGACCAGTAAGTATCTGGAGCAGAATCAGATTAAATCGTTGAGAGATTTATCTGGACCATTAAGTATCTGGAGCAGAATCAGAATAAATCGTTGAGAGATTTATCTGAACCTGTAAGAATCTGGAGCAGAATCAGAATAAATCATTGAGAGATTTATCTGAACCAGTAAGAATCTGGAGAAGAATCAGAATAAATCATAGAGAGATTTATTTGAACCAGTAAGAATCTGAAGAAGAATCAGAATAAATCGTTGAGAGATTTATCTGAACCAGTAAGAATTTGGAGAAGAATCAGAATAAATCGTTGAGAGATTTATCTGAACTAGCAAAAATCTGGAGAAGAATCAGAATAAATCATTGAGAGATTTAAACTGAACCAACAGAAGTTTGAAGGAAATGTTTTCTATGCAGATGTTCGACCAGTCCTTTCTCGGGAACTGATATGTATTTGACTTGTTAAAAATATTTGTCTGTCAGAAATTTGTTGATGATAATTTCATGTCGATTAATTTTTCCTGAAAATGTGAAGAGTTAGTTGTATGCAATGTCATGATGTATGCAATGCATGGTATAATGTTGTTTCTCAAAATAAATGAGATTGCACTGTATGTACTTGTGTTGTCAATGCTATGACGTATGAATGCAAATGTATGGACCTAAAGATTGTTCGTGCTGTAGTGTTGTTGGAAGCGGGGAAAATAAAATCCCTTTTGAAGCACTGATGGGGGAGTTTCCAATTATTAGAGAAATAAACTCTGTTGTAGATGGGAAACGTCGGGCATTGCTTGTGGACTTCGTGAAATCCTGCTGGGGAATCTTGAGAAACCTGGTGACTTTCACTGGGGAACCTTTGGAGCGGTAGTTGGAGGTTTTGCTCTGCCAGGGATATGAGAGCGCTTGATACCACCAGGCGGCATACTAGGGATACGTTAATGATCCTGTAGTAGGATGTCCTTGTTTTAGCTCTTGCTGGGGGAAGTACCTACAGGGATTTTATGGAATTGCCTATAGATATTATCCTATTTCTTAAAGCCATTAGTGATTGTCTTTCTATTTTCTGTTCATTTGTAAATAATAATCACGCTCAAATGCATATGTTCAAAAATAAATCATTGGATGTTTTCATAAATAAAACACAGAAACAAAGAAAAAAAACAAATGGTTTTGCACTTCCAAAGGGGATATCTTTGTATTAACTCGAATAAGTATTTTTGTACAATGAGACGAGAATTCTAGTAAGAGAATGTCATCGTAAAAAAATGAAAATTGATACAAATAAAAGAATAGCTATGTGCAATAATCTCATGGGGTTCCCATTCTGCTATAGTCTTTGTGTCTCTGAGTGTCTTGTCCACTTGTCGCCTCGGCGAAGTTGATTGGGTTGATTATAACCGTTTGAGTTGATTGGTCAATGCTGAAAATTGTCTGCAAGATGATCCAACGGGACATAGTCATACGCTTCAATCCCTATCTTTTTCTTGGACCGCCCTCTCGGGTTTTCAGTCCACCGGGATACCCTTTTTTGCCCAAGCCGCCCTTTAGGGTTTTTGACTTGCCGGGTGTACAGATATTTTTAAAATTTTCATCCCTTATTTTTGCCGGAACTCTTTTGGTTCGCCGAGAAACCCTTATTTTTGCCTAGGCCAGTCAACCTTGCGGGTCTTTGATCACGTGTAGTATCTTTTAACTATGTCCGTATTTACAGGGTGCGGGAGGTCGTCGCCATCCATAGTGGTCAGGATCATTGCTCCACCAGAGAATATGATTTTGATTACAAACGACCCTTCATATGTAGGAGTCCATTTGCCCCTGGGATCATCTTGTAGCAAAATGATAAGCTTGATTACCAAGTCACTGACCCGATATACCTGGCGTTTGACATTTTTATTAAAAGCTTTGATCATGCATTTTTGGTATATCTGACCATGACAGATAGCTGCGAGCCTCTTCTCATCAATCGAGTTCAACTGGTTAAGTCGAGTTTGGATCCAATCTTCTTCTTTCAAACCAGCATCCTTCATGATCCTCAGAGAGGGGATCTGGACCTCAATGGGTAAGACAACCTCCATGTCGTATACCAGAGAATATGGTGTTGCCCCAGTTGATGTACGAGCTGTGGTACGATACCCGTGGAGAGCGAACAATAGCATCTCATGTCAGTCTTTGTATGTGACTGTCATTTTCTGTATGATCTTCTTAATGTTTTTATTTGCATCTTCGACAACACCATTCATGTTTGGTCGGTAAGGGGAAGAATTATGATGCTGGATCTTCAATTGCTCGCACAAGGTGGTGATTATAGTGTTGTTTAGATTCGTACCATTATCAGTGAGGATTCTCTCTGGGACACCGTACCGACAGATGAGGTTCTGTTTGATGAACCAGGCGACCACATTCTTAGTAACGGAAGCAAAGCAATTTGCCTCAACCCACTTTGTAAAATAGTCGATGGCCACTAAGATGAAGCGTTGTCCATTGGAGGCCGTTGGCTTGATTTCCCCAATCATATCGATTCCCCACATAGCAAAGGGCTAAGGAACCGTCAATATGTTCAAAGGAACCGGAGGTACATGCACTTTATCAGCATAAACCTATCATTTATGGCAAGTCCCAGAGTGTTGGTAGCAATTTGCCTCTATGGTAGACCAATAATAGCCTGCCCGTAGGATTTTCTTTACCATTGTATGCCCACTGGAATGGGTACCAAAAGTTCCTTCGTGTAATTCAACCATGATCCTTTCAGCCTCAACCTTGCCTACGCACCGAAGCAATACAGCGTCATGACTGCGTTTGTACAAAATACTGTTACTAAGGAAGAACGTAGCCGAGAATCTTCTTAGGAACTTCTTGTCATTTACTGAAGCTCCTTCGGGATATTCCTGAGACTCGAGATACCTTTTAACTTCATGGAACAAAGGTCGATCCACTACTTCTTCAGTACCGATCTCGTGACAGTAGGCTAGTTCATCCATCCGCTCAATGGTGATTTGAGGAGCCTCGTTATCCCAATTAAGTTTAAACATATATGACGTTCTAGCTAGTGCGTCTGCTAGCTGATTTTCTTCTCGCGGGAAATGCTCGAAGGTAATCTCCTCAAAATGCGGCAACAATGTCAACACATGTTCTTTGTAAAGGATAAGGTTGGGGTGTTTGGTGTCCCATTCCCCTTTGACTTGACTGATGACCAAGGTTGAATCTCCAAATACATCCAAGGATTTTATCCCCAAGTCTATAGCATCTTTGAGACTGAAGATGCATGCCTCGTATTCTGCCATGTTATTTGTAAAGTTGAAGCAAAGTCTGGTAGTAAAGGGAGTATGACATCCCTCCGGAGATACGAGTACATCACCGATACCATTGTCAAGTGCGTTGGATGCTCCATCAAAGAATAAGGTCCATCGGGATCCTTGCTCAGGTCCATCATATGGCCTGATTTCTTCACAGTTATCTAATGTCATGATGTATTTGTCCGATAATTCAAACTTCATGGACTGATAGTCTTCCACAGCTTGGTGAGCAAGGTGATCAACCAATACACTACCCTTTATAGCTTTTTGGGTAGTATACTATATGCCATATTCTGTCAGGATCATCTGCCATCTTGCTATTCTCCCAGAAAGAGTGGGCTTCTCAAAGACGTATTTTATCGGATCCATTTTAGATATCAATAGAGTAGTATGGGTCAGCATATACTGTCTCAGCCGGCGAGCGGCCCATGCCAGAGCATAACAAGTTTTCTCGAGCAGTGAATATCTTATTTCACAGTCGGTAGACGTTTTGCTCAGGTAATAAATAGCATGCTCTTTCCGGCCAGACTCGTCATGCTGCCCCAGCACACACCCCATTGAGTTTTCTAAAACAGTCAAATACAGGATTAAAGGTCTTCCCTCAATGGGTGGTAACAACACAGGAGGCTCTTGTAAATATTCCTTGATTTTTTCAAAAGCAACTTGACATTCGTCATTCCATTTGACTACTTGATATTTTTTCAAGAGCTTGAAGATTCGCTCACAAGTAGCTGTCAGGTGAGAAATGAACCTGGCGATGTAATTCAAACGTCCCAAGAATCCTTTGACTTCTTTCTCAGTATAAGGAGAAGGCATCTCTTGTATCGCTTTAACTTTGGCAGGATCAACCTCGATACCTTTTTTGCTAACAACAAAGCCTAGGAGCTTACCAGACCAGACTCCGAACGTGCACTTGTTTGGATTCAATCTCAATTTCTACTTCTTCAGCCTCTCAAACAGTTTCTGTAAGTGATCAAGGTGCTCTTCTTACATTTGCGATCTGGCTATCATATTGTCTACATAGAACTCTATCTCATGATGTATCATGTCATGAAATAAAGCTACCATGGCGCGTTGATAGGTTGCCCTAGCATTCTTCAGTCCGAATGGAATGACCTTATAGCAGAAAGTGCCCCACTGTGTAACAAAGGTTGTTTTCTCAATGTCCTCAGGCGCCATTTTGATTTGGTTGTAGCCTGAGAAACCTTCCATGAAGGAAAATACTTTGTGTTGTGCCGTATTGTCAACTAGAATGTCGATGTGGGGGAGTGGGAAATCATCTTTGGGGGTTTCCCTATTAAAATCTCTGTAGTACACACACATTCACACTTTACCGTCTTTCTTGGGCACAGGAACAACATTGGCAACCCATTAGGGATAAGAGGTGACAACCAAGAATCCAGCATTGAATTGCTTCATGACTTCTGCTTTGATCTTTTCCGACATATCGGGCCTCATGCGATGAACCTTTTGCTTTACTGGGGGACAATCTTCCCTCGTAGGTAGACGATGTACCACAATATCTGTATCTAGTCCCGACATGTCTTCGTATGACCAGGGAAAGGCTTCAACATAATCGTGCAGCAACTGAATCATACGCTCTTTGACATTAGGTTCCAAATTGGCACCCACCCTGACTTCCTTTTTGTCTTCCTCAATTCCCAAGTTAACTGTTTCGATCGGCTCTTCGTGTGGCTGAATGATCCTTTCTTCTTCTTGCAACTACCTGGCCAACTCCCCTGGCACCTCACAATCTTCCTCACCTTCGTCGTCGGCTTGGTAGATTGGATTTTCAAAGTTACAATTGGCCACAGCAGAACTGTTAACCATGGGATCCTGAATGGATGTAGGTCTGCATTTTAATATGTGAGTGTGTGTAAGAGCATAGATACTTTTGAAAGAAAATAAACTGTATGAAAGAAAAACAAAGAACACAAAATTTGATGCAAAAACGTCCATGATTCATTAATGACATATGAGAATGAAGTGACAACCCTCACAAATGGACCGTTGTGCCTCGGGTAAGACACAAGGTTTTAAAAGTCTGAATTGTTTAAATATTACAAGCCTGAAAATATTAAAAGACAATTACTCTTGAATAAAAGTAATAGGAATGAAATCTTTGGCCTCCCAATTGTTGAGCCCACCGTCGATGGTTGGAAAAATCCATTCGTCCATGTCACAGTTGCCATCACTGTCTTCTATTGCATTGACTCCTTGATTGCTGATACGTAGAGGTGGTCCCCCAATGCGGGAACGTCGAACAACTCTTTGGGCCTCTGAAGTGAACCCCAACCCAAATTTGTCGGACTTGTAGGGAATATCTGGAAGCTGACCCCAGATGGTACACCCGCCTTCTTCAACTACTTCTCGAGCATATTTCAAAGAGGCGGTCTTCAGTGGAGGTCTGGTAATCTTTGGGACCTTTGGAGTAGACTTGGTTGCTGTGACCGTTGCTCGAACCTCCTCAAAGTTCTGACAGGGAGTCTCTATGAATTCACCATCCATTTTAACATACCTGAAAGAGTTTAGATGGCTAACTATGTACTTCTCCTCTCCATGAACTGTGACAATCTTTCCTTTAATTGAGTATTTTAGCATTTGGTGTAGGGTAGAAGTGACGGCACCAGCACCGTGGATCCAGGGTCGACCCAATAGACAAGAATACGAAGGGCGGATGTCCATCACATAGAAAGTTGAGTCAAAAGTATGAGTCCCAATTTTTATGGGGATACTAACTTCTCTGTGCACTGTCCTCTTGGAACCATCAAAGGCCCTTACAATGATGTTTCTCGGTTTCAAGATAAGCTCCTTGCAATCCAGTCAGTCGAGAGTAATTTTGGGCAAAACATTCAATGACAAGCTGGTATCTACCAGAACATGGGCAAGTGTGGTGCCCCTGCATTTAATGGAAATATGTAAGGCATCATTGTGCTTCCTTCCCTTAGAGGTTAAATCAGCGTCGGAAAAGCCCAATCTGTTAGCAGCAGTTAGACTGGCCATACAGTTTTCAAATTGGTTGATGGAGGTCTCTTGGGACACGTGAGCGGTCTTAAGAAACTTTACCAAGGCTTTGGCGTGGGCCTCAGAACACAAGATTAAGGACAACAATGATATCTTCGAGGGGGTCTGCCCCAACTATTTTACAATGTTGTAGTCAGTTTTCTTGATTATCTTTAGTATTTCTTCTATCTCTTTTCTAGAAGCTTCAAGGATGATCTCGAGACGCTTTCTTGCTTGGACCGGCTCATTCAAGACCTCTTTGCCCCTTGTATCGGTAGCAGGGATAACATTAGGAGTATCATTGGGAGTGTCGGTAGGAGTGGCAGTAGGAATGATCACAGGAGTAGCAACAGTCTTAAGAGAAAGCTCAGGTGAGAAGACTCTTCCATTTCTTGTTATTTTGCTGGTCCCAGTGATATTACCGACGTCGAGATCAAAATCTCTCGCAACTTCATCTCTGACAGCCAACTGATCTTGCTTGATGCCATAGTAATAAACATCAGCCCCATAACTCCAGGGAACAACTTTATCCGAAGAGTATGATATTGGTCTTGGCATAGTGATGATTAATGGTGCAGACCTTGGAAAAGATGTAATCCTGACGGGTCTTTTGGTGGAGACCCTGGGAGGATTGTCGGAAATGGTGATTATCGAAACATCTTGATAAGAACTCTTGATAAGGGGTAGCTTTTCAAATAGGATTTCTTTGTTAGTCATCAAGCGCTAGACGCCTATCTTTAGTAACAAACAGTCGTTCGGTAGAGACTTGCATAAGTGACAATCTTCATCGCAGCCTGGGAACAGACCGACTTGTAGTAGATTATATTTAATGGTCAACAGAGGAGTAACTAAGTCATTTGCGGAGGAGACAAAACGATCATCATCAATGGCATTGATACCTTGGCCATGTCTGGGCATTGGCACCGTTATTACATTAGGCATTTATGGGGGATCAAATTCAATCTCTTTCGCATCGGTAAGGTCTTGCACCTTATTCTTTAAGGCCCAACAGTCATTTATATCGTGCCCCGGGCTTTCAGAATGATAGGCACATCGAGCGTTCGGGTTGTAGCAAGGAGAAGCAGTATTGGGGGTTCTTGGGAGCTTTTTTTAAAGTTATCAAATTTGTCTTCAAAAGGTGTGGCAAAACTTGAGACATGGTCATGTTAATCCGGGTAAATCGTCTCATGGGCACTTCTGGTTTGCGCTAATAATTTCGCTGCTGATTTGGCGCAGGGTTAGAAATTATGACAGCCCCTACTGCTGGGCGACAGTCAGTTTTTTTATATTTCTATAGTCATATGCAGCACTGACCTCTTTATTTCCAACAAAAGGCTTCTTCATCACGCTCGATGATGCATCTCTTTGAATTTTTCCGCTTTTTATACCGGCCTCGACCCGCTCACCAGTCATGATTAATTCAGTAAACCCAGCTGAGGAACTTCCAATTAGGTGGTTGAAAAATGGTCCCGACAAGGTGCCTAGAAACATATCCACTAATTCTCTGTCGGATAGAGGGGTGCTGGACCCTGCCTGCGAGATCCCTCCATTTTTGAGCATAGGTTTTGAAACCTTCACTTGTTCCCATAGACATGCTTTGCAATTGCGTCCTAGTTGGAGCTAAATCAGCATTGTACTGATATTGTTTGTAGAAAGCGGAGGCCAAATCTTCCCAATTGCAAACATTGATCCCTTCCAATTTATAGAACCAATCCAACTGCGTCCCAGATAAGCTCTCTTGGAAGAAATGCACCCATAGATTCTTGTCAGCCGTATGGTGTTGAATCTTTCTGACCTTAGATGTAGCTTTGGGCAAGAGACACCGTCGTATTTGGCGAAAGTGTGAACCTTGAATTTCTGTGGGATGACAACCCCTGAGATAAGTCTTAATTCTTCAAAATCCAAACTGGGTACCCTCTGAATCTCCATAGCATTCAAACGATCCTCTAGCTGTTTGTATTTATCATCGGCAGGAGGATATTGTTCCTTAGAGTAATCAGGTTCTTCCTCTTTCGCAGATGCTGGGTCGTTGTTCACTTCCTGGGTCCCGTCTCCTTGATTATCTCCTTCACCCGATGATGTCGCAAAGGCCAAAGTCCGTCTGGCTTGTCCTTTAAACCTTCTTCCCATGATCACAACACCGGTTGATTTCTTCGTTTTCTTCTTCTTCTCTTTAACCAGCAGAGTCTTCAAATCCTCTTGTCCTTTTGTCAGAGCCAAGAGCATTTGTTGAAATTGGGCGTTCTGCGCCTGAAGGTCTTTGATAGTCTGTTCAACATCCATCTCACTGAAATAAACAATAGAAGGATAAGGTGACCTGTTATGAGAAACCTGTATGATGTTATGATGAATGAAGATGCAATATGCAAATGATTTCAAGGAAAATTAGAGATTTAAATTTTTTCAAACCAAAAAGGAACACACGTCAAATTAAAAATCCAAGTTTGAATACATCATGCCTCCTTGGGCTTACAAAGAAAGAAACAGAATACAACTAAACTTCTAAGACTAAAAGACTGAACGCATCCTCTTTGGAGCAATGTAGGCATTCGGGTTTTTCTCGTCATGAAGCAGTTTGGTGAGCTCCAGAACCTTCTTCTCACTAGCGTAATATTGGGCTTCAAAGGTGTCTCGCTCTTCCTTCAACTGAACCCAAGCTTTCTGCAGGTCTTCGAGAGAGGTAGGAATCTCAGGATGAAGAACGGTGTATGGGACTTCTCCTTCAATAGCAGGCTCAATGATGACAAGAAGGATGGAAGGGTAAGGCATCAAGAGACTCTGGGAATGAGCCCGTACCCACCTAAGGTAAGGCTCGAGAGGGATAGAGTTTTTATGTCCCAAAGTCCTACTGTCCACCTTGTTCACCATTCCCTAAGCACGTGTAAACCTCTGGCGATAACCTTGGTCTTCTTTGTCATAGTCGAACACCAGAACTTGGATGAGCATCTTGTGAGGGCCGTCTCTTCGGGCATACCCAAACTGTCGAAGAGCTAAGCATGGGTTGTAGGTGATACCTCCCCTAATACCAAGCAGAGGTACATTAGGGAACTCCCCACAACGGTCAATAATAGAGACATCTTCCTGTGAGACCAAGTCAGTCTTTGCTTATTCTTCAATGCTGACTGAGGTAGGTGTGAAGTAAACCACTTAGCGAGTAAAGGAATACAACACAAAAGAGTACCTCTTTTCTTCATGGTGCGATAATGAAGGCAATGTAAGATATCTCCTAGTAAGGTAGGTATAGGATTGCTAGAGAGAAAAACTTTGATGACGTTAACATCTATGAATTGGTCCGAATTGGGAAACAGAACCAAACCATAAATGAGAAGAGCTAGGACGTCTTCGAAAGCTTGGAAATCTATGTCATCCCAGAATGAACGAGCTTTTTCCAATAGAAACTTAGCTAGAAATCCTTTAACCCCGCTTCTTGTTTCCCAATTGGCTATGACGTCGGCCCTCTTCACATGTAAAGCTTCGGCGATGACTTCAAGTTTTGGAATCCCTTTTAGACCGGTGAACGGTATCTGATCAAGCACGGGCACCCCTAAAAGTAGAGAGAACTCTTCCAATGTAGGTACCAACTGATAGTCCGGGAAAGTGAAACAATGATGTACGGGATCAAAGAATTGGAATAGTACACACATCATCTCTTCTTGGAAGTTGGATGTAGCAAAACTGAGGAGTCGACCATATTTCTTGGTAAAAGGAGAATCCCCGGGCACTCTTGAGGCTAGCTCTTGAAGTTGAAGGTGTGCTTTTACAAAGCTGATTCTGATGGTGTTTCTTCGGAGAGAATTCATGCCCTACAAAACAAAAACAAAGATAAATTTCTAAATCCTTGAAATGGTTAGTGAGCATGCGTATGAGGTTCATGATGTTTATGTACAAGTAAATATATACACACACAACAAACAAGTCCCTATGTTTTAGGCTTGCATGAGTTTTGTTAGTAAGTACCCTCTTGAAGTTTAGTTGGCTCAACCTGTCCTAGTAATAGTGACCGGGTTCTAAAGGATCTCAATATCACCTACATTTCTCTTAGGCATTGTCTCAGCACAATAATCTTTTCTTGTGGCCGAGATATCCCAAAAGTCTATCCTCAATGAGTGTAGTATCGAGTATCAACCAATTTTCAGCTCTACACCGAAACCGGCTATCTCACTACGTCCTAATGGCCAAGTTTGTTCAATTAGGGTTCTAAAGTCAATTAGTGCTTCATGAAGCCACTCAGCGGCCCCGTATTCTCCTCGATTCACCACGAGGGATACCGGTACCCACAAATGCATCACACTAACATAGCCATTGTTTCAACCGTATCGATTTACGTTGTACAGTTTCCATAATCTATTGCTATTTACCTAAAAAGGTGTCCCAGATCCGGGTGGAGGATCAAAGCAAGCCCAATACAAAGAACTAAATATAAAGCATACAAATCAAATAATGAAAGTGAGTAAAGGTGATCTAACCCTAAGGTAACCTCACTTCTTAGAAACTCCCCAGTAGATTCGCCAGTTCTGTGATACAGTGGGAGAACTGACTTGATGTTTTGCGTTTCGATCGCATTTGTGCAGATAGAAAGAGTCACCACTTACTTTTATTTTATCCAAAAGGAAAGGTAAAAAAGCACAGGAAAGACCTTTCGAGTTTATTTCTCGGGTTCGGGGGGTAGATTATGAAAAGGGAAGGTATTAGCACCCTTTTCATCCATAGTTTTCCATGGGCTCTTAGTTGTTCGCTAGATCACTTGCTTTTTCTTTGACAATGTGCTTGTGGTGTGGGCTTTGAAAATATTTTGAAAATGTCTTTGTAATGGTTCTCGTTTCTATAAGAACGCGTACAAAGTGTTGTTTCAAAAAATAGTTCAAAGATGTGTTTGTGGAATGTGTTTTTGAAAGTGGTTTTGAAAAGATGTTTTGCAATGGTTCTCGTCTCTATAAGAACGTATACAAAATGTTTTGTCTTTTGAAAATGTTTTGAGATGAAAGTGTTGGTGTAAAAGGTTTTTGTCGTGAGCAAGCAAACAACTAGGAGCCAATCTACCTATTCGAAAGGTCTCAAGGTTCTTTTCTTCCTCCTTTTAATGTTGCTATCTTACCATTGATTTGGTAAGAAGCCCCGTCATTGGATGTCAAGGGACATGCGCGGGTCAATTTTACAGTCATCGAAAGCAACTTATGTGACGCTTTAGTAATTTTTGTAAGGGACGAGATTGTTTTATGGAAGGCAACGTCGAGGGTCATCGAGGGACTACTATCTTTTTTATCGAAGGGTCATTGCTAAAACATCCCATACTCGAGGGACATGACTGTATTTCCAAAGCAACGAGCGAGGTTACCCTAGAGGTGCGCGTGTGAAGAAGTGTGTTTGATTCAAGTTAATTTGATCTTTGAAATTAGGTTAACTAGCGATTGATTTTTTGATCTTGCCATACACGCCTAATTACTATACAGTATAAAGAAAACAGTAAATTGAGGGAATTTAAATTCTACGCTATTACAAAGTTTTCGGGAATGGGGGTACAAATTTACAAATGGGGATGGATCAATGCGATTAACAGTCAAAATAGACAATCAATACAACCAAATTGAATCGAACAAATAATTAAAATTACAATAGTCTATGAAGTAAAAATTAATTCACAAAGTATGAAAATAAAAATTCTTGATATTTTTGTTTGTGAGAATTTGAAAAGAAAAATAAAATTCTATTCTATTAAAGAAAATAAACGATTAAATCAATTCCTTATATTTGGTCTTTTGGTATTTTTTATTATTATTTATGAAGAATTTAAACAAAACAATTTAAAGTTAAATGCAAAGTTAGTTAGTAAAATTATTTACAAAAAATTCTAAACTAAATTAATTAACTAATTTTGAAATTATATATATTTTTTAATTGAAGTTTAAAAAATAAAATAAAAACTAAACCTAAACTAAATTATAAGACTAAAGAGTTAGAAACAAAAAAAAAAGGGGTTGGCAAAGTGTTGAACCCGAGTCTCTTTTGGTGCTGCAAACACCCTTTGCCAGCTGAAGTATACTGTTCAATTGTAATATCTAGGATTAAATTAAAAGAAAAGGGTGATAATATGATCTGGTTGGGATTTAAAGCTTAAGCCCAAACCCAGATCCATCAAGAAAGAAGGTAAAGGGTTTCGAAACCCCTAGGATAATGAAAGAGGCGCCGCCTGCTTGTATCAATATATTCAACTATTTCGTGATTTTCCAAATAAGTCTCACTTAATGCTAATTAAACTCAAATAAATCCTAATTATAAACTTACACGTCTCTCTCTCTCTCTCTCTCTCTCTCTCTCTCTTGCTTAATCGTTCCAACACTTCATTCTCATTCCCTTTCCCATGACAAACTCTCTTCCCTACTCTCTGACGATTCTCTGTTTCAATTTCAATCAAGCAAACACAGCAACAAACATAAAAATACCCTAAACCCCAAAATAATCCAACTCCAATCTAATATTTCAGAGGAGATTATATGTTACATGAAGGAATCGAATGCGAAAACTTAAACAACAACTGAGATATAAGGTAAATCGATTCAGAACTCAGGTATACTTCTTCATCTCAAAATCTTCTTCTCCTTTTTTTTTGTTCTTCTTTCCTCTTCCGCTTCGTCTCAGTTTATGTGGTTAGTTTTTTTGTTCTTTCTTGCTGTGAATTATTATATGTGCAGTTAGAGGGTGAGCAGAGTTCCGAATTTTTTTTAGGTGTAGTTGAGGTTATGGATGGTTATTGTTGGTGTGAGATTTTCGGTTTTGTATGAATTTTCTGTGTGTTCTCTGTTAATCTATATTCTCTCTATTTTTTCGATTTGCCACAGGCTTGCGGTTTCTCTTTTATCGGTATTGTAACAGGGTAATTACGTAGGTGTAAAGAGGAAGCCAATCAAGGTGGATAACTTATGGCGTGATGTTTCGAGATGATTTTATCTTTTACCCGCTTCCAAAATTTCAGTTTAGGTTTGTTTTTTCACAGTTTGCCTTAAACTCTCACAGTTAATAAGAGGAACCAAAAATCACCAGCTCATAATATTCAAAAAGCATGATAACAACAACAAGCATTCAAAAAGTATTCAAGCAAATGTTCATGAAACATGATGCACAGAAAGAAAAAAAAGAAACATACCTGTCAGAATTCGTCTAATACGACTTCGATAGTGGTTCACGGACGCAATAAAATCAGGTATGCTTATTTCTCTCCTTCTCTTCGGTTCACTTTTCTTATTCTACTTTTATATGAATCTGTAATGTTATTGAAACTCCCTTGAAGCAGATTCGAGGCTAACAAAGTGGTTGTGTTGATATTGTCATGGTTTGATGGGTTGAGAGCTTAAGAAGGAATTTGTGTAGGTTGAAGGTAAGCAGAAGCCCCTTTTTTATGCTTTTTCTTGGTTGCTTTCTCTGAAAATAAAGTTCTGAAGGTTATGGAGTTTTTTTCTTTGCAACAGAGGTTTTGTAAGATCGTTCTCTCTTTTTCTCCTCCAACTTGCTTGTGTTATATTAGTGTGATCGTGAGAAAATGGGGGGAAATGTATATCTTTGAACTGTATTGTGGTATACTGCTTTGTAACTTTTAAGGGAAGCTTTTGTTTTTTTCTAATTCTGTGTATGGACAGCAATGGAGCATATTTTCTTGGCTTATTATGCTCGTTTTGTGTAGGTTTTTTTTTACTTTTTATGGGCAGGTTTGCAGGCTGGCTTGTAGTGGTGCAGAGGTCTGTAATGGACAACATCTTTTTGGGCTTCATTGAAGATGTTTGGGCTGGTTCGGCCTTGAAGACAGGGCAGCAACAAAGCTATTTTGGGGAGCTGTTTCTGAATGGTTGGACAACAACGTGGTTTTAGATGTAGTCTTAAGAGTTGGGCTTAGAAATTTAGGAAATGATTTTAATGCTTTCAATGTCTCTTTTGTGTAATATTCCTTGAATGAAAAATTTCTATTAGCATGGCTTGATGTATCATGAATGAGTTTGAAACTTGATCTTGATGGTTCTTGAATGAAGTAATTTTGATTTTGTTGAATAACAATGTTTGGTCTTTGGATGACATTTTTTTTTGAATTTAGGCCATGAGAGTTGTTTGGGATTTCTCTTGATGGTGCGATGAAGTTGAAAAGATCTTGAATGGAATTGTTTGAAATACTTAATTTGATCCATGAGAATTGTAACTTAGAGAAATCATGCATCGAAGCACAAATTTGGTCATGCTTGCATTTTAATGAAGCTCGAGTATTGAAAGCTCCAATGAGCTTGAGAAAATTTAGCGAATTCGTTCATTGGTACCTTGAATTTAAAATAATTCACGTGAGTGAATCATAGAAAATTTGGACGAAATTTGTGATATCGCATAGCGCTTTGCCAACTTGAATTGAAATCCGAAATTTTGTTCAAATGAATCCTCAAATCATTTCCCTAATATACTAACTTAATTTCCAACATGGTGACTTGAATCCAAAATCAAGGTCGTTTTAAACGATAGTCTTAATCTTCACATCTTGTCCAAACAAAACATGCTCTGAGAACAAACGTTAATCTTTCAATAAACTGTGTTTAAGAAAAATTTAAAATCAACAAATGCCTTACGACGATTTGATAATTTTAAAGTCTTCCAAACCCAATCTTTCTTCGGGTTTTTTTTTGAAGATAAACCCGTGAGCGACATCACATATGACCATGAGCAGAAATAATCATCTCAAAGTCTTTTAACTTGAAGAAATCACAATTCTTAGAAATCAGACGGCTATTATTTGAAATTAGGTCAAAATTCATGATGCGACTTCCAACGCATTCGAATTTTTGGTGATCCTTTACGTGTAATCAACTCTTGGTTTACGAAGAGAGATTTGGGATGGAATATAGGAGAATCATATGCAAGAAAAACCATTCAAAAATATTGAATAATGAATAAGTTACGATTGTTTGAATTTGTTCTTGCAAAAAGGCGATCTTCAAGTCGACGTAGTCGTTTTCAGTTATCTGGACCATTGATTGAGCAAGCTTGCAACGTGAGGTTTGAAAACTGACTTGAACAACCGTGGGGAGACATGAAGACCTATGAATACCATTTGAAACCTTGAAGACTCA
The DNA here is from genome assembly GCA_948472305.1 of Vicia faba. NCBI lineage: Eukaryota > Viridiplantae > Streptophyta > Magnoliopsida > Fabales > Fabaceae > Vicia > Vicia faba. The sequence continues at coordinate 1,081,313,588 of OX451736.1, read as the reverse complement.
ACTTTCTTTGAAAAAGGAAAAACCCTAATTGCTGATTTACTTCTTAGGAAGAGAATTTGTCTGATCAACTTCTGAGCCAAATTAGGTATTCGAGAAACCCTAGGATAGTATCTTGAATGAAAAATGGGAGGGAAAATTTTGGGGTACAACAAGTGGTTATTAGCTTTTAGCCGTTCCTAAGCTGGATTTGTAAGCATTAATTAAGGAAAAGTACCCTCAAAAGCAAAAGCAAAGGATGGGCCCAACATACTCTTGTAGAAAAGTTTTCTTTTTCAAGGACAACAAAGTACTTCTATGTCATACGTGGGGAACTCCTTTGGATAAAAACTCAAAAGTGGTTATGAGCATTAAATGATGATGAGATTTATCAAACCTGAAATCTTGAAATGTGAGATTATGCATCATAGATTAATTCTGAGTCAGAAGTTCAGCATCAACGCAACTTAGAACCAACATCCAACTTCTGATCCTATAATTTCTTTTCTCCAGCATGTTCTGAGCGAGTTCTCAGACTTTCCAGAAATATTATGACATGCTTTGTAAGCCCTCTTTGAATTACTCTTGCAACTTCTGACTGAACCTACGTGAAAACTGGCCCAGAAGTTGTAGATAACTTCTGACTTAAAAATGCTCAGAATTTTCTAAGTGCCTAAGTTTCAGAGACGTGTCTTTGAAGACGTACAACTTGAAATCCCAACACTTCTAGAAGAAGTTCTGTTATGAAATGTTTTGGGTCTCATTGAGATCTAAAACTCTTGTGTTAGAAGTTCTTTCAGAATCAGCTTGCATCATGGTGGAAATCTGGCCAGAAGTTCTGAATTTGTCATATTTCTTAAACACTTAGAAAAGTTCTAAGTATTTAGAATTTTGACTTTTCCAAAGTAATTTTGACTTTTGAGTTTCTTGATGAAACAAACTTCATATTTCAACCTGTCTTGATGAAATATGACTCTTGAAACTTGACTTTGATCCAAAAGTCAAAGTTTGACTTTTCAGTATGCAAATGACCATTTTGCCCTTGTGAATGACTTTCTTGAAAAAAATTTAATTCAGGGCTTGGAATTGGATGGAAGCAAAGCTGAGGGTCCAAGATGATCCTTTGAGAAATGAGAGGGTAAATTTTGGGGTTTAACAGCTGCCCCTGTTCAATCTTCTTACGCTTGAAGAGTTAGATTGGCGAATCTGCCATTCGTGACTTGAAGGTGAAAGATGATTGAACACTAGAGTGCCCAAAAATTTGCACTTGATGATGTCATGATTGATTATGCAGGGAATGGGCTTAATAGATGCCATTCGAAGGTGATTGTTGATGGATGTTAGACTAAGTCTAAGCTTGATTTCAACTGGAAAAGAATCAGAATAAATCTTGGAACGACTTATCTGAACCAGAAGAAATGTCTACCAGAAAGAATCAGGATAAATCGTTGAGAGATTTAAACTGAACCAGTAGAGGTCTGGAGAAGAATCAGAATAAATCTTGGAATGACTTATCTGAACTAGGGAAAGATGTCTGTGGGAAAGAATCAGGATAAACTGTTGAGAGATTTGAACTAAACCAGCAGTGGTCTGGAGAAGAATCAGAATAAATCTTTGAACGACTTATCTGAACCAGAGAAGATGTCTACAGGAAAGAATCAGGATAAACCTTTGAGAGATTTAAACTGAACCAACAGTGGTCTGGAGAAGAATCAGAATAAATCTTGGAGCGACTTATCTGAACCAGAGAAGATGTCTGCGGGAAAGAATCAAGATAAACCATTGAGAGATTTAAACTGAACCAGCAGTGGTCTGGAGAAGAATCAAAATAAATCTTTGAGCGACTTATCTAAACCAGAGAAGATGTCTGCGGGAAAGAATCAAGATAAACTGTTGAGAGATTTAAACTGAACCAGCAGTGGTCTGGAGAAGAATCAGAATAAATCTTGGAGCGACTTATCTGACCAGAGAAGATGTCTGCGGGAAAGAATCAGGATAAACCGTTGGGAGATTTAAACTGGACCAGAAGAAGTCTGGAGGAAGTATCTGTCATATAGATAGTCACCCCATATTGATTCGGGAATCTACAATTGATTTGTTCATAGATAATTTCCCAGTCTTGTTGGCAATAACTTTCTGTTGGTTTGATCTTACCTGAAAAAGGTGAAGGATTAGTTGTATGTAATGCTATGATGTATGAAATGCATGGTGCAATGAGATTGTGATATATGCATTTTTGCCATTGATACTCATGATTCCTGGATGTGATGTATGCGCATGCAAGTTGTTCTGCTGCAATGTTGTCGGATTGAGAAAATAAATCTCTGACTGCTGCTGAGGATGAGGAGTGTAAGTCTTCATGTTCTGTTTGAAGTTGGAGTGTTGATGGATGGGTTTCCATAACCAGAGAAATAAACTCCGTTGGGGAAGAGAAACGCCATGTATTCGTTGTAAGCCTTAAGAAATCCTGCTGAGAAATCCTGAGAAGCTGAATAACTTTTGCTGGGGAATATTTGAGGTGGAAACTGGAAGTTTCGTCCCCTCGGGGATATAAAGGTAAAAGGCACCAACGGTCTACATGCTGGGGATATGATGAATATCCTTTAGCGAGATGTTCCAGCTTCTGCCCCCGCTGGAGAAAGTACATGCGAGGATTTCATGGAAAGGCCCACAAATGTTGTCCTATTTCTTAAAACCATTAGTAATTGTCTTTCTGGTTTAGTTTTCTTTTTTACGAGTTCATTTATAAACATTAATTACATTTAAATGCATATGCTCAAAAATAAATGTTGGACGTTTTTGTAAACAAAATAAGACATTAAAAGAAGAAACAAATAGTTTTGCACTTTCAAAGGAGTATCTTTGTATTAACTTGAATAAGTGTTTGTACAAAGAGACGAACATCCTAGTAAGAGAATGTCATCGTAAAAAATGAAAATTGATACTAAGAAAAGAGCAACTATGTGAAATAACCCCACGGGGTTCCCATTCTGCTATAGCCTTTATGTCTCTGAGCGTCTCGTCCATTTGTTGCTTTGTACGAAGCTGATTGGATTGATTAGTACTGTTTGAGTTTGACGATTGATGAAGAAGGTTAGTTGTAAGGTGATCAAACGGGACATAGTCATACGCTTTAAATCCCTAACTTTTTCCTGGACCGCCCTATCGGGTTTTCAGTCCATCGGGATAACCTTTTTGCCCAAGCCGCCCTTTCGGGTTTTTAGCTTATCGGGTGTACAATTTTTTTTTTAATTTCTAATTTTTTTCCCGAACCCTTTTGGTTCTCCGGGATGCCCTGATTTTTGCCTTGGCCAGTCGACCTAGTGGGTCTTTGTTTATGAGTAGTATCTTTTAACTATGTCCACTTTTACAGGGTGTGGAAGATCCTCGCCGTCCATAGTGGTTAAGATCATTGCTCCACCAGAGAATATATTTTTAATCACAAATGGTCCTTCGTATGTAGGGGTCCATTTTTCCCTGGGATCACTTTGTGGCAGTAGGATACACTTGATTAACAAGTCACCAACCCGATATACCTGACGTCTGACCTTCTTGTTAAAAGCTTTGATCATACGTTTTTGGTACATCTAACCATGGCAGACAGCTGTAAGCCTCTTCTCATCAATCAAGTTCAACTAGTCAAATTGAGTTTGAATCCAATCATCTTCACTCAACCCCGCATCCTTTATGATTCTCAAAGTAGAGATTTGGACTTCAATTGGTAGAATAACTTCCATGTCGTATACCAAGGAGAAGGGAGTTGCCCCCGTTGATGTGCGCGTCGTGGTACGGTAACCGTGGAGAGCAAATGGTAACATCTCATGCCAGTCCTTATAGGTTAGTGTCATTTTTTGTATGATCTTCTTGATGTTTTTATTGGCGGCTTCTACAACACCATTCATCTTCGGCCGGTAAGGAGAAGAGTTATGATGATGGATCTTGAATTGCGCACACGGTGCAATGATCATAGTATTGTTGAGATTTGTACCATTATCTGTGATGATTCTTTCCGGAATACCGTATTGACAGATAAGATTCTGCTTGATGAATCGGGCCATAAGATTCTTGGTGATAGAAGCAAAGGATGCTGCCTCAACCCATTTCGTGAAGTAGTCAATAACAACCAAGATGAAGCGGTGTCCATTAGAAGTTATAGGTCTGACTTCTCCAATCATGTCAATGCCCCACATCGCGAATGGCCAAGGAGCAGTTAGGAAATTTAGAGGCACTGGAGGCACATGTATTTTGTCAGCATAGATCTGACACGTGTGACAGGTTCATGAATGCTGATGACAATCTGCTTCCATGGTGGACCAATAGTATCCTGCTCAGAGGATCTTTTTTGCCATCGTGTGACCACTAGAATGGGTGCCAGAAGTTCCTTCATGTAGATCAGCCATGATCTTTTCTGCCTCACTCTTGTCTATGCATCGAAGCAAAGTTGAGTCGTGGTTACGCTTGTAGAGAGTGCCATTACTGAGGAAAAACTTAGCAGAGAATCTTCTCAGGAATTTCTTATCGTTGACTGAATCTCCCTCTAGATACTCTTGGGCCTCGAGATATCTCTTAATTTCATGGAACCAAGGCTTGTCCACTACTTCATCAGTATCGACCTCGTGATAGTAAGCTGGTTCGTCCATTCTCTCGATGGTGATCTGAGGAGCCTCATTTTCCCATCTGACTTTAAACATGGATAGCATAGTTGCTAGCGCGTCTACTAGTTGATTTTCCTCTCGCAGAAAATGCTCAAAGGTAATTTCTTCAAATTGTGGGATCAATGTCAACACATGTTCTTTGTAAGGGGTGAGATTAGGGTGCCTCATGTCCCATTCTCCTTTGATATGACTGATGACTAAGGCTGAATCTCCAAATACACTTAAGGACTTGATTCCCAAATCTATGGTAGCTTTGAGACCCAAAATACACGCTTCGTACTCTTCCATATTATTGGTACAGTTCAAACACAATCTAGAAGTGAAGGGAGTATGACATCCTTCTGGAGATATGATCACAACGCCTATGCCATTTCCGAGTGCATTTGAAGCTTCGTCAAAAACCAAGGTCCATCGGGATCCTTGTTCAGGTCCGTCATATGGTCTTAGTTCTTCACAATTGTCTAACATCATGATGTCTTCATCTGGGAACTCGAACTTTATGGATTGATAGTCATCCACATCCTGATGAGCAAGGTGATCGGCTAATACACTTCCCTTTATGGCTTTCTGGGTAGTGTATTGAATGTCGTATTTGGTCAGGACCATCTGCCACCTTGCTATTCTCTCGGAGAGGGCGGGCTTCTCGAATATGTATTTAATTGGATCCATCTTGGATATCAATAAGGTAGTATGGGTCAACATATACTGTCTTAGTCAGCGAGCAGCTCATGCCAGAGCGCAACAAGTTTTCTCGAACAGTGAATATCTTGTTTCACAGTCGGTAAACTTTTTTCTCAGGTAGTAAATTGCATGCTCTTTTCGGCCAGACTCGTAATGCTACCCCAGCACACACCCCATTGAATTTTCTAAGACAATTAGATACATGATCAAAGGTCTTCCCTCGACTGGCGGCATCAAATTGGGAGGCTTTTAAAGATATTCTTTGATCCTGTTGAAGGCAGCCCGACAATCTTCATTCCAATCCAACACTTGATCTTTCTTCGGCAATTTGAAGATTGGTTCACAAGTAGCGGTTAGATGGGAAATGAACCGGGCAATATAGTTCAATCGTCGTAAGAATCCCCTAACTTCCTTCTCAGTGCGAGGAGCAGGAATTTCTTGTATTTGTTTTACCTTTGCAAGGTCCACTTCGATACCTTTGCCACCAACAACGAAACCTAAGAGTTTACCGGATCTTACTCCAAAAGTGCATTTATTTGGATTCAACCGTAGTTTTTATCTCTTTAGTCTTTCGAACAGTTTCTGTAGATGGTCAAGATGCTCTTCTTCAGTTTGAGATTTGGCTATCATGTCATCCACATAGACTTATATTTCGTGATGGATCATGTCATCGAATAGAGCTACCATGGCACGTTGATAGGTTGCCCCAGCGTTCTTCAACCCGAATGGCATAACCTTGTAACAGAAAGTACCCCAATGTGTAACGAAGGTCGTTTTCACCATGTCCTCAAGTGCCATTTTGATCTGGTTGTATCCGGAGAAACCGTCCATAAAAGAAAATACTTTATGCCGTGCGGTGTTGTCAAACAGAATATCAATGTGGGGAAGTGGGAAGTCATCCTTGGGGCTTGCCCTATTCAAGTCTCTATAGTCCACACACATGCGTACCTTACCATTCTTTTTAGGCACTGGAATAACATTGGCGACCCATTGTGGATAGGAGGTGACATCTAAGAATCCGGTGTTGAACTGCTTCATGACTCCGGTCTTAATTTTCTCTAACATTGATGGCCTCATGTGACAGACTTTCTGTTTTACCGGAGGGTAGTCTTCTTTTGTCGGCAGACGATGAACCACAATGTCAGTGTCGAGCCATGGCATGTCTTCATATTACCAAGCAAAGATCTCAACATAGTCATTTGTAACTGAGCTAAACGCTTCTTGACGTTAGGCTCCAGTTTGGCACCTACCTTGACCTCTTTTTTGTCCTCTTCAGTACCTAAGTTAATTGTTTCCACGGGCTCTTTGTGGGCCTGTATGGTCCTTTCTTCTTATTGCAATAACCTAGCTAGTTCCCCTGGTACCTCACAATCTTCCTCAACTTCGTCTTTGGCCTGGTAGATTGGATTTTCAAAGTCATGATAGGCCATAACAAAGTCATTACCCATGGGATCCTGAGTGGATGTGGATCTGCAATTTGATATGTGAATGTGTGTAAGAGCATAGCTATCTTTGAAAAACAATAAGAGTTAAAAAGAGAAAAAACAATGAGCATAAAAATTTGCATGTAAAAACATCCATGATTTATTGATGACATATGAAGATGAAGTAACAACCCTCACAAATGGACCGTTGTGCCTCGGGTAAGACACAAGGTTTTAAAATCTAATATGTTTAATTATTACAATTCTGACAAAAATTGAAAGACAATTACTCTTGAAGAAAATTAATAGGGATAAAATCTTTGGCTTCCCGTTTGTTGAGTCCTCTGCTGACGGTTGGCCCTACTCGTCCAGGTCACAGTTACTGTCACCGTCTTCCACCGCATAGAATTCCTGATTGCTGATACGCAAAGGTGGCCCCCAGTGCGAGTTCATCGAACAACCCTTTATGCTTCTGAGATGAAGCCCAAACCAAATTTATCGGATTTGTAAGGAATATCCGGGAGTTGACCCCAGATAGTGCATTCACCTTCTTCAATTTATGCTCTAGCATCCTTCAACAAGGCCATTTTCAAAGGTGGTCTAGTAGCTCTTGGAGTTTTGGTAGCCATCTTGGTTGTCGCAACTGTTTGTGGGACCTCCTCGAAATGCTGACACAGAGTTTCGATGAACTCAACATCCATTTCCACGTACCTGAAAGAGTTCAGGTGACTGACCATATATTCCTCCTCCCCGTGAACAGTGATGATCTTTCCTTTGATCGGGTATTTCAACATCTGATGAAACGTAGAGTTGACGGCACCAGCGCCATGGATCCAAGGTCGGCCTAACAGACATGAATAGGAAGGGAGGATATCCATTATGTAGAAAGTTGAATCAAAGGTCTGAGAACCAATTTTGATGGGGATGTCCACCTCCCCGTGCACCATTCTCTTCGAACCATCGAAGGCCCTTACCACTATGTTGCTGGGTTTTAAGGTTAAACCTTCACAATCTAGTCTATCCAGAGCTTTCTTAGGCAGCACGTTCAATGATGAACCAGTATCTACCAGGACATGGGTTAAAGTAGTGCCCTGGAATTCGATAAAAATATGTAACGCATTATTGTGTTTCCTCCCTCTAGGTGTCAGATCAGCATCAGAAAAGCCCAAACCGTTATCTGCTGTCAGACTAGCCACACAGTCTTCGAATTGGTCAGCAGAGGTTTCCTGTTGCACGTGGGAAGTTTTAAGAAATTTCACCAAAGCCTTCGCATGAGTTTCAAAGCACAACAATAAAGTTAGCATAGAAATCTTTGAAGGGGTATGCCCTAGCTGTTCGACTCCATTGTAGTCGCTTTTCTTTATAATTTTCAAAATTTCTTCCATCTCCTTCTTTGAAGCCTCTGGGATAGATACTGGCTGCACCTTCATCTGGACAGGCTCAACCAAAATTCCTTTTCCCCGAGTCTTGGTCGACTCGGTGATAAGGGTGTCAGCAGGGGTAATCACAGGAACTGTAGTAGTAGTATCAGCAGGAACAAAAGCATGAATGATCACATGAAAAGTAATAGCTTTCGGAGGAGAAATCTCAGGGGTGAACACTCTTCCACTTCGGGTTATTTTGCTGGTTCCCACAATGTTGTCAATGTCGTGGTCAGCCTTCTCAAAAACCGAGTCTTCATCAGCCAACCAATCTTGTTTGACACCGTTGTAGTAGACGTCACCCCCATAGTTCCAGGGAACAGTTTTATCTGAGGAGTATGGGATTGGCCCTGGCATAGTAATTATTAGTGGAGTTACCTTCAGAACGAATGTAATCCTGACGGGTCTTTTGGTGGAGACCCTGGGAGGATTGGCGGAAATGGTTATTATTGAAACGTCCTTGTAAGAAATGGTTGGAACGGGAGTCTTTTCAAACAAAATCTCTTTGTCATCCATCATGCGCTGGACACCTGCCTTCAATAAATGATAACCAGACGGTAGAGATAAACAGAGGTGGCAAACTTCTCCACAACCCAGAAATAAACCGGCCTTCAACAGGTTCCTCTTGACGGTCAGGAGAGGAGTAACAAGCTCATCAACAACAGTAACAAACACATCATCTTCAACAGCGTTAACATCACAACTGTGCTTGGGCATAGGAGCAGTGATAACATTTGGGATCTCGGGGGTGTCAAATTCAATTTCCTTTTCCTCGAGTAGGTCTTGCACCTTGTTTTTCAAAGCCCGACAGACGTTTGTATCATGACCTAGACTTTCTGAATGGTAAGCACAACGAGCATTTGGGTTGTAATGGGGAGAGACAGTGTTGGGATTCTTTGGAGCTTCCCGCAAGGTTACCAGATTAGATCTCAACAAATTTGGCAAGACTTGAGACAATGTTATATTTATCCGGGTAAATTTTCTTACCGATCTCTCTGTTCTCGGTTGACAATTCCTTTGTTGGGTAGGTGCAGGCTTAGAGATCATGACAGCCCCTACCGTTGGACGGTGTTTAGATTTGTCCTGATTCCTTTGATGGTACACAACACCAAACTCTTTCTTCCCAGCAAATGGTTTCTTCATCGTGCTTGAGGATGCATCTCTTTGAATTTTTCCACTTCTTATACCCGCTTCTACCCATTCGCCAGTCATGATTAATTCGGTGAATCCAACCGAGGAGTTTCTGATCATGTGTTTGAAGAAAGGGCCAGATAATGTGCCTAAGAACATATCCACCAATTCCCTGTCAGATAGAGGGGGTTGGACTCTTCCCGCGAGATCCCGCCATTTTTGGGCATATGTTTTGGAACCTTCACCTGTACCCATGGACATGCCTTGCAACTGCGTTCGAGTTGGAGCCAAATCAGCATTATACTGGTATTGTTTGTAAAAGGCAGCAGCCAAGTCTTCCTAATTGCGAACATTGGTTCCTTCCAACTGATAGAATCAATCAAAATGTGTCCCTGACAAGCTTTATTGGAAGAAATGTACCCATAGGTCCCTATCGGTAGTATGGGGTTGAGTTTTCCTAACGTATGACCTTAAATGTAGCTTTGGACAAGAGACACCATCATATTTTGCGAAATTAGGGACCTTGAATTTCTGTGGTATAACAACCCCTGAGATAAGTCTTAACTCTTCAAAATCCAATTCGGGTACCCTCTGGATCTCCATAGAATTTAGGTGATCTTCCAACTATTTGTATTTGTCGTCAGCTGGAGGGTATTGTTCTTTAGAGTAATCAACCTCTTCTTCCTCCTCAGATTCTGGATGGTCAGTCACTTCCTTGTTATTCCCTTATTGATTGTCCCCTTCACTTGATGATGTTGCGAAGTCTAGAGTCCGTCTGGCTGGTCCTTAGAACCTTCTTCCCATATTCAAAACACCGACATATTTCTTTACTTTCTTTTTCTTTTCTTTGATCAACAGAGTTATCAACTTCTCTTGTCCTTTTTCCAGAGTCAAGAACATTTGTTGAAACTGGGCATTCTGCGCCTGAAGATCTTTTACTGTCTGTTTAATATCCATTTCACTGAAATAAACAGTGGAAAGATAAGGAGACCTGTTGTAAGAAACCTGTTTGTGTTATGATCAATGAAGATGCATATGCAAATGATTTCAAGGAAATTAGGGATTTAAATTCGCTTTAGACAAAAAGGAACACACGTTAAATTAATAAATCCAAGTTTGAATATATCATGCCTCTTTAGTCTTACAATGAAAGAAATAAAATACAAAAACTCCTAAGACAAAAAAGTTGAGCGCATCCTCTTTGGTGAGATGTAGGCGTTTAGACTCCGCTCTTCATGAAGCTTCTTGGTGAGTTTCAGAACCTTCTTCTCACTGGCGTAGAATCGGGCCTTGAAAGTGTCTCATTCTTCCTTAAGCTGAATCCAATCCCTTTGTAAGTCTTCGAGAGAGGTAGGCATTTTTGGATGAAGGACATTATACGGGACATCTCCTTCAGCAATAGGCTCTATGATAACAGGGAGGATAGAGGGGTAAGGCATTACGAGACTCTGAGCACGAACTCGCACCCACCTAAGGTAAGGTTCAAGGGGAATGGAATTTTTGTGTCCCAAAGTCCTACTATCCACCTTGTTTACCATCCTCCAAGCTTGTATAAACCTCTGACGGTAGCCTTGATCTTTGCTTTCATAGTCGAACACCAAACCTTGGATGAGCATCTCATGAGGACCATCTCTTCGGGCATACCCAAACTGTTGTAAAGCTAAACAAGGGTTGTAAGTGATACCTTCCCTAACGCCAAGCAGAGGGACGTTAGGGAATTCCCCGCAACAGTCAATGATAGAAGTATCATCCACGGATCTTGAACACTAGTGAATATCAGAGTGGGTGAGGGACATCATCCTTTGAGACCATGTCAATCTTTGCTCGTTCTTCAATGTTGATCGAGGTAGGTGTGAAGTGAACCACTTGGTGAGTAGAGGAATACAACACAAAAGAGTACCTCTTTTCTTCATGGTGCGGGTATGGATGCAATGTAAGATGTCTCTGAACAAGGTAGGTATAAGATTACGAGAGAGAAAGACTTTGATGGCATTTACATCTATGAATTGGTCCGAGTTGGGGAAAAGAACCAGACCATAGATGAGAAGAGCCAGGACGTCTTCAAAGGCTTGAAAATCCATATCTTCCCATAATGAACGAGCCTTCTCTAATAGAAATTTGGCTAGGAACCCTTTGACTCTGCTTCTAGTCTCCCAATTTGGTATGATGTCGGCTCTCTTCAGATGCAGAGCTTCGGCCATGACCTCAGGTTTCGGAATCCCTTCTAGGCCGGTGAATGGTATCTGATCAAGCACGGGCACTCCTAATAGTAGAGAGAACTCTTCTAGTGTAGGTACCAACTGATAGTCAGGAAAGGTGAAGCAATGATATAGGATCAAAGAATTGGAAGAGCACACACATCATCTCCTCTTGGAAATTAGAGGTAGCTAAACTGAAGAGTTATCCATATTTATTGCTAAAAGGAGAATCTCTGGGCACCCTTGATGCTAACTCTTGGAGCTGAGGGTGTGCTTTCACGAAGCTGATTCGGATGGTGTTTCTTCGGATGAAGTTCATGGCCTACAAAACAAAAACAAATATAAATTCCTAAATCCTTGAAATGGTTAGTGATAATGCATATGACGTTATGATGTTTATGATGTTATGTACAAGTAAGAATATACACACAAGGCAAAAATAAGTCCTTAGGCTTAGGCTTGCATGGAGTTTATAGGTAGGTACCCTCTTAAAGTTTAGTTGGCTCAAACCTGTCCTAGTAATAGTACCCGAGTTCTAAAGGGTCTCAATATACAATCAATCTTTTCTTGCGACCGAGATATCCCAAAAGTCTAGTCTCAATGAGTGTAGTATCGAGTATCAACCAGTTTTCAGCTTTCCACCAAAACCGGTTATCTTACTACGTCCTAATGGCCACGTTTGTTCAATTAAGGTTCTAAAGTCAGTTAGTGCTTCATGAAGCCACTCAGCGGCCCCGTGTTCTCCTCGATTCAACACAAGGGATACAAGTACCTACAAATGCGTCACACTAACGTAGACATTGTTTCAACCATATCAGTCTATGCCGTACAGTTTCCACAATCTATTGCTACTTACCTAAAAAGGTGTCCCAAATCCGGGTGGAGGATCAAAGCAAGCCCAAATAAGGAACCGAAGAATGTAAAGCAAGCAAATCAAACAAGGAAAGAAAGTAAATATGATCTAACCCTAAGGTAACCCCACTTTTAAGTATATTCCCCAACAGAGTCGCCAGTTCTGTGATACAGTGGAAGAACTGACTTGGGTGTTTGTGTTTGATCGCAAATGTTACGAATAGCAAGATTCGCCACCGACTTTTCTTTTATCCAAAAAAGAAAAGGCTGAAAAGAATAGGAAAGACCTTTAGAGATGTTTTCTTGAGTTCGGGGGGTAGATTATGAAAAGGGAAGGTATTAACACCCTTTTCATCCATAGTTATCTACAGGCTCTTAGTTGCTTGCTAGATCACTTTCTTTTATTTGAATGTGTGCTTGTGGTGTGGTTTTCGAAAGTATTTTGAAAATGTCTTTGTAATGGTTCTCGTTTCTATAAGAACGCGTACAAAGTGTTGTTTCTAAAATAGCTCAAAGAGGTGTTTGTGAAATGTGTTTTTGAAAGAAATTTTGAAAAGGTGTCTTTGTAATGGATCTCGTTTCTATAAGAACATGTACAAAGTGTTTGTCTTTTGAAAATGTTTCAAATGAGCGTTTTGGTGTATAAAATGTTTTTGTTGTGAGCAAGCGAGCAACTAGGAGCGAATCTACCTACACAAAAGGTCTTAAATGTTCTTTTCCTCCTCCTTTAGATATTGCTATCTCACCATTGTTTTGGTAAGAAGCCCCATCGTTGGATGTGAAAGGACGGGCGTGGGACGTTTGTGTAGTCATAGAAGGCAACCTATGGAACGTTTTAGAAATATCGTTTAGAGACTAGATCGTTTATCGAAGGCAACATCGAGGGTCACCGAGGGACTACGATATTTTATTGAGGGTCTTTGCTAAAACGCTCATGTTCGAGGGACATGACAATTTTTCCGATAGGCAACAAGTGAGATTACCCTAAGGGGTGTACGTGTGCAAAGTGTATTTGATTGCATGCACTTAGTCTTTGATTTTTTAGTTGTCTATTTGTCGATTTCATGTCTTGTCATACACCCCCTAATTACTAACAATACATGAAAGCAATAAGAATGCGGAAAAGTAAAGCCTACACTATTACGTCATTAAGGGGATGGGGTGTAAAAATTTACAATGGGGATTGCGAGAAATTAAATTCCTAGTTATCTATTACAACCATATTGAAATAATGTTTAAGAAATGTAAAAATGGAATAGTCTTGTTTTTGTTAAGAAAAGAAATAAGTTTGCTAAAGAAATTTTTTTTGATCTTTGAATTTTTGAGTTTTTAGAGGGATAGAATAAAGTATGTAAATATAAAATGTTTTTTGGTGTTTTTAGTTATTAAAAGCTAAAATAAGATAACTAAGAGAAAAAGGAGTCAGAATCAGCACATTGCTGAAACGAGGAGGAACAAAAGTTCTTACTCTGATACGCTGCAAGAGAGAAAATGTTAGTAGGAAAGTAGAGGGTCATAAGTTCTGGGCTGGGTACACCATGTTCTGAGGTTGCTAGGAATAAAGGAAAACCTAGAAGTTCAGATTATTGAAGGGGTTCAGAAGCTATAGTGTAGCTGGGACCCTGGAAGTTCATATATCACTGGCAAGTCAGAAATTTTGGCTATTTGAGAGAGTGAGGTGATAATGTTGTTGGGGTGAGGATACCTAGAAGTTCTGATCTAGGAGTCTCGTCTGGCAGATAAATGGGTAAAAATGTAAATAAATAAACCTAAAAAGATTCTTCTGGGGCTAGACCCAGGACCCTTAGCTCTATTGTCTTAGGCGTATACATTGTCTACCACTGGGGTGGCTGTACATCCGGTATTAGAAGCAAAAGCATAAACATGTATTACAAAGTAGACTTTGATGATAAACTCCACCTTTTTCTTCATGCTAATCAAAACATCTGCAACTTGGTCATTTCTCAACAGAACAGAAAACATAAACATAACAATTATGGTAGGTTTCCATCATGATTTCAGAAACATAAAAAATGTTAAGACTGTAAATCAGAAACAAGCATGTATCTTCTAAACCTAGTTTCCTTAAGAAGTTCTGAACTAATGTTCTCCCTAATTAGGCAGACAAATACATGAAACCTTAGAATACGTACAACATCAGAGTCAAGATATCTACATTGTATTTTGAACATGCAAATCTAACAATGCCTAAGTAATATGATGAGGGTCAGCTGAAGCTTACCTTGCCGCTGAAAAAGGTCCTGTGAAATGGAGCCTGGTTCTGACTGCTTGTAATATTCTGATCAGATTCCTCACGTACTCAGCAGGCGAGAACAACCTTTAACTTGGGTTATGGATGGCTGGAAAATTCTGGAACTGTATGGATGATCTGGTCAAGAAACACTTGAGGGAAGTTAGAGTTTGAATGCAAGAATAAAAAACTAGCAGGTTTTGTATTTGTGTTTGCAGTTTCGGATTCTTGGAATTTTTAGCAAGGTTTCAAAGCCTTTTCTTTTCATTTTTTTCGACCGGCCCTTTATAGTTGTGAATGAAGTTCAATTTATAGGTAAGAACTTTGTAGCTTGGAGAAGTCAAAAGTACCAACATCGTGCTAGCGTGCTGGCTTGTTCTTGAAGCAAGATAAACAAGTATGGTGGTTAGCAGCTTTTAGTCGTGCCTAATATGGATTTGTAAGCATGAATTAAGGAAAAGTACCCTCAAAAGCAAAAGCAAAGCATGGGCCCAGCATACTCTTGTACAAAAGTGGGGAAATCCTTTGGATAAAAACTCAAAAGTGGTTGTGAGCATTAAATGATGATGAGATTTATCCAACTAGAAATCCTGCAATGTGAGATTATGCATCATAGCTTAATTCTGGGTCAGAAGTTCAGCATCAGTGTAACTTAAAACCAACATCCAACTTCTGATCCTTTAATTTCTTTGCTCCACCATGTTCTGATCGAGTTCTCAGACTTTCCAGAAAGCTTATGACATGCTTTGTAAGCCCTCTTTGAATTACTCTTGCAACTTCTGACTGAACCAACATGAAAACTGGCCCAGAAGTTGTAGACAACTTCTGACTTTAAAATGCTCAGAATTTACAAAGTGCCTAAGTTTCAGAGACGTGTCTTTCAAGACATACAACTTGAAATCCCAACACTTCTAGAAGAAGTTCTATTCTGCAATGTTTTGGGTCTCATTGAGATCTAAAACTCTTGTGTTAGAATTTCTTTCAGAATTAGCTTGCATCATGGTGGAAATCTGGCCAGAAGTTCTAAATTTGTCATATTTCTTAAACACTTAGAAAAGTTCTAAGTATTTAGAATTTTGACTTTTCCAAAGTAATTTTGACTTTTGAATTACTTTATGAAACAAACTTCATATTTCAACCTGTCTTGATGAAATATGAATCTTGAAACTTGACTTTGACCCAAAAGTCAAGGTTTAACTTTTCAGTACGCAAATGACCATTTTGCCCTTGTGAATGACTTTCTTGAAAAATTTGTAATTCAAGGCTTGGAATTGGATGGAAGAAAACCTGAGGGTCCAAGATGATCCTTTGAGAAATGAGAGGACAAATTTTGGGATATAATAGTCACTTCAATAGGATTAACCCCACAGAGTGAAGCCATACATTCTCCATCCAGAGTTCCAATCAGCATATCTCTAGGAAATTCTCTTCCCCAGCCAAGTTTGGTCTTCCAAAGCTGAGAAAGAAACCTCGTAAAAGTTCTTCCCCAGATGAATTCATTTCCCTCGTAAGGCCTTCAGAATAATTTCCTCAACATGGCTTATTGCTCCAACTACTACAAATTAACTGACATAACCCTTCTTCTCCAATAGAGTTGATACTATCCCCAGAAAGTTGCTGCAAATCCTGGAATCCGGCCAAATAACAGTTAACTTTACCCCCCTCAGACAAATTGGAAGTATAAATGATTGAATTCCCTAGTAGATAAATGGACAACTAAAGTTCATGAACTCTTTTCCCCAAGCACTCAACATTCCCCGTAGAGTTTCCTCAAATAGTAAATAGGAATTCCCAGCGGAAGCACTCTATACAAGGTTGATGATACACGTACTCTTCACCCCCAGCAATAGTCTGGGATTTAGCTTCCCAAAACTCCGTAGTTGTAGTCAGGGTTTTATTTTCACAGACAAAGATAAACTCCATAAGATTTCACGTTCATACATCATAGAATATACATGACAAAATGCATACAACATGGTCTCATTTATTTTGAGAACATCATTATGCAATGCATGCATCATAACATCACATACATCTAATTCTTTACCTTTTCAGGAAAGTTCAGTCACCAGCTGAATACCATCAACAACAAACATTTCCAAGTTCAAGATCTCTGCTGGTTCAGTTTAAATCGACCAATGATTTATCCTGATTCTGTTCTGGTGGACCCTTTCTTTGGTTCAATTAAATCGCTCCTAAGATTTATGCTGATTTGTTATCCAGTTAAAGACAATTTTAGACCTCTGTTGGTTCAATTTAAATCAACCAATGATTTATCCTAATTCTGTTCTGGTAGACCCTTTCTTTGGTTCAGTTAAATCGCTCCTAAGATTTATACTGATTCGTTATCCAGTTAAAGGAAATTTCAAGACCTCTACTGGTTCAGTTTAAATCGACCAACGATTTATCCCGATTCCATTCTGGTGGACCCTTTCTCTGGTTCAGTTAAATCACTCCTAAGATTTATACTGATTTATTATCCAGTTAAAGACAATTTTAGACCTCTAATGGTTCAGTTTAAATCGATCAATGATTTATCCTGATTTCATTCTGGTGGACCCTTTCTCCGGTTCAGTTAAATCGCTCCTAAGATTTATACTGACTCGTTATCTAGTTAAAGCCAATTTCATACCTCTATTGGTTCAGTTTAAATCGACCAAAGATTTATCTTGATTCCGTTTCGATGAACCCTTTCTCTGTTTTAGTTAAGTTGCTCCTAAGATTTATGCTAATTCATTATCCAGTTAAATATTATTATAGACATCTGCTGTTTCAGTATAAATCGACCAAAGATTCATTATGATACTTCTTCTAATCTCTATACACAGTCACTTTGGATGGCATTTGTTGCGATTGGTTTTTTAAATGAGAGCCACCACTACTAGTTTTTATCCTAAGGAAGGGAATCTAATAGGAAACCCGAAATTGCAAGACAGAGATTCTAAGTTTCGGACCTCATTAGACGAAAGGAAGGTGTTAGACACCTTTCATCTACCTTATTTTTAAGGATACTAGGTTTTAGGTTTAGGTTTCGGGTTAAATAGGGTTTTAAGTTTTAATAGGGGAACTCGCCATGATATTAATCGTATGCCTATGTATCCTCTTATGAGGAATCAGAGCCACAATTCGTAGTTCATATGGGGTTTGTGTTTTTTAGGGGGTTACAAATGTATTTTGAATCACCTCACATTTTGACCGAGTGTAGAGATAGCGGAATTTTGGACTAAATGCACGATTAGTCAAAACATATTTGAAACCCTTTTGCAAAAATTGATTGCTTAGTTTAGTTTATTGCGAAAAATAGTTTGAGATTTGTTGAATATTTTTTATAATATTAATTGCAAAAATTCTTGATTAATGCATGATTTAAAAAAAATATTTAATGCAATAATATGGAAAAATATATGCATAGTTTTGAATAAAAATAATATTTACATGTGATATTAAATAATAATAAGTGATAATAATAAAAATTAATAATAGTAATAATAATTACTATATAAAAAATAGATAATAATGATAATAAGAAGAGAAAAAAATATATAAATAAGAAAAAATGCAAAAATATAAGAATTATATAACAAATAATTAGTTAATTCAAGGGGGTGCCCTTTTTAACTAATAAGCAGAATAGGGGGTTTGTTAAGGAAACTGGGCTAGGTCCAATGTGCCTGGGGGTGTAACATTAGCTTGGTTTCAATAAAACGAGCAGGAGGGTTGTGCGAAAAGCATCTGAGCTAGGCCCATTACAAAGTTTTGGAAAGCCAGAGTGTTCGTGTGTTGAAGGGTACATGGATCTTATGGTAGACTTGGCCTTACGACCGCCTGATGCAGATTTACAGGACGTGGTTTAAGGGAGCACGATTAGTACTATGAGCGCAAAAGTACTGGATCATATAGCATAATAACTTATTTCATTATTTCATTTTTACATTATTCATTTCTTGTTTACAGTAACTTTTCATCTTTCTCTCTCGCACATACCCTTTCCACCTTCTTCCTTACAAACCTTAATCTCCAACCACAACGGCAGCTTAACTATCCCGTTACCCCTCAATCAAAACCCGACCAGTAAAAACCCCAAATCAACAATTAGATAAAAAAGAAAGCTAAGTTTACCCTCTGCGATATTGATTTCTGACTTTCTGTCTGATTCGCTTTTGTTCTGATCTCCTTTCTCTCTTGCTTTGCAGATTCCGGCGAGTTTGAATGGGATAGTGGCGGCGAATGACGAGGCTGGCGGAAACGGTTAGTTCACGCGATTAGGGTTTTAGATGTTGAAACCCTAATCGCCTCTCCTTCTTCTTCAAGTTTCTGTTCAATTTCTATTCTTCCTCCCTCGAATCTGCATATCTCTCCCGCTCTTCTCTATTCTTCAGTTCGTAATTCTTCCCTCCTCTTTAATGTATTCCCTTCCTAGTATTTATAGGTTGATTTTAGGTAATTGTTGTTACAATTAGTCTTAGATTTAGGGATTATGAACAATATTAGGGTTTTGATTTTTGTAATTGATTCACACTGTAATTGCAAAATATATTATGAGATTTGATTTTATTCATTGAGATGTAATGGTTAACATTAACAAATATTGCAAGGTTTATGAGTTTCGAAGAAATGGACTTCAAAAGCTCCAAAATGGAGTTTTATGGCCAATTCTGGTTTGAGAGAGATTAAGGGTGTTTTTGAAGCTGCGAGTTCCTGTGTTGGCTTGCAAATGACCACACTATTTATAGGCAAAAGGTTTGAGAAGTTGAAGTAATCAGATTTGCAACATAACAAGTTATGGCTTGGTTGGAAGTGAAAAATCAAGTTTATGTGAAAATGGTGGTTCCAATGGAGAAGTACAAGTGCGCTTTGGAGTTGTTTGGTGCAGGGAGCTTGCTTCTTGCTTTTGATATCTCTTGCACTCAGATGAAACAAGATGGGAGCTCAATACGTTGATTTTGTTATTAAAGCTTGCTTTATGAAAATGACAATGGTGCCTTTGTGCCATTAATGGAATGATCATTTGGACAATGGCTTGAACACTTGGATAATACCTAATTAGAGTGTGTTGTCTTCTGATTATGGCAAGATTTAGGATTTTAGAGGCCTGCAAAGTAAGATCTCTAAGCATGGCATGAGGATTTGGTTTTATGGTTATCATAAAAATGACTTCTAACTCAAGTAAAAAAGTCTAACTTCATCCCTTCGAATCTCCTAGCTCAAGCGTGATAAATTTGTGCTCTTGGACATTTTGGAAAGTCTGAATCAAGATATTCAACTTTCATGTTGACCAATTTGGTTGAATCAAATGGGAACTTTGTTAAAATTTTCCAAGAAGTTGAGATAAAAAAACTGACAAAAACATGTTGAAATTTTTTCTAAGTGTTAGATAAAAAATATCACAACTTCATGGGTTCATATCTCTTAATCCAAGAACTTTTTGAGGATCATCCCACATTAACAAAGTTTTATAATTCATTAATCCCTACAACTTTCTTGTTGAAAGTTTTCCTTGAATCAGTTTGTATTTTAGTGAAAAATGGCCATAAAGTAGCGACTTTGTTAAGAATAAAACACTTAGAAATTTGGAAAAAATTTTCAACTTTCGACTTTTGTTAACTTTTTCTTGATTTTCTTGACTTTGTTGATTCTTGATGATCAAACTTGATAATTTTGAATGTTTTGATGATTCTTGATTTTTGAATTCCAATGTTGACCAAAAGGTCAAAGTTTGACTTTTGTGTGACAATTGACTTTTTATTAATTGATTCAATTCTTCAACTATCAATCACTTGTATCTTTGGAAATGTCTTGAGCTGTGTAATTAGGCCAAGATGTTGTATTTGATCCCTTTAGATCATGCTTTAAGCCATTAGGTCATGCACTAGGCCAAAAGTCAATGATCAGCCATCTCCAATCAAAACCCTAATTTGGCAATTTTTTGACCTTTGATGATTTGAGGGCTTTCCTTAAGGAATCATGATCTACCCTTTATAAAATGATGAATATTACCTTAAAATGTAGATGTTGACAAAAGAACTTGAAGTTTGACTGTATGTTGGCCATAGTTTACTTTTTACCCAATACAATTGACTTTCAATCTTCCGAGCCATTGATGAGCAAACATGTGATGCAAGACTTGAAACTTGACATAAGCATTATTGAGGACCTATGATGAACCATGAAAGTAATTTGATACCCTTGCAACCCAATCTTCTTTGATAAGCACCAAACCCTAGTCGAAGACCCTTGCTTAGGAGGAGGTTTGATCAGTCAACTTTTGAGTGGCTTTGAGTATTTGAGACCTTTTGTAGGCATGTTTTAAAGAAAATTGGAGGGAAAGTTTTAGGTTACAAAAACTGCCCCTGTTCAATCTTCTTAAACATGAAGAGTTAGACTGACATGTTTGCTATTCGTGACTTGAAGGTGGAAGATGATTGAACACTTAAGTGCCCAGAAATTTGCACTTGCCTGTGCACAAAGTAACATTATTGGTTGATTATAATGGGAATGGGCTTGAAGATGCCATTTGGAGAGGTAATGATGAGTCATAGGAGATAGGCTTATAGATGTCATCCAAAGTAACTGTTGGTAGAGATTAGACTAAGCCTACGCTCGACTTCAACTGGAAGAAGTATCTGAATAAATCTATGCTCGATTTAATCTGAGCTAGAATATGTCTATGCATGTATTTAACTGGGAGAAGTATCAGAATGAATCTATGGTCGATTTAATCTGATCCAGAAAATTTCTACTGGAAGAAGTATCAGGATAAATCTCCGCTTGATTTAATCTGAGCCAGAAGATATTTGTGTCCTGTCTATAACTGGGAGAAGTATCAGAATAAATCTACACTCGATTTAATTTGAGCCAGAAAATGTCTTACTAGAAGAAGTATCAGAATAAATCTACGCTTGATTTAATCCGAGTCAGAAAAATGTCTATGCTTATCTTTAACTAGAAGAAGTATCAAAATAAATCTACGCCTGATTTAATCTGAGCCATAAAATGTTTGCGTCCGTCTTTAACTGGGAGAAGCATCAGAATAAATCTATGGTCGATTTAATTTGAGCCAGAAAAGGTCTGCTGGAAGAAGTATCAAAATAATCTATGGTCGATTTAATCTGATCCAGAAGCTATCTAAGACCGTCTTCAGCTAGAAGAAGTATCATAATAAATCTATGGTTGATTTAATCTGAGCCAGAAAAGGTCTACTGGAAGAAGTATCAGAATAAATCTATGGTTGATTTAATCTGAGCCAGAAGCTATCTACGACCATATTCAACTAGAAGTAGTATCAGAATAAATCTATGGTTGATTTAATCTGAGCTAGAAGAGGTCTTTTTGTCTTTAACTGGAAGAAGTATCATAAAAAATCTATGGCTGATTTAACTTGAGCTAGGAAAATGTATTTTGGAAGAATGATCCTCTGAGGAAATTTCTGAAATAGCCCTTTGTCAGATGTAGCCTCAGAGGAGATTGTCGGGTCATATAAGTAGTTGATGATGTTTGTCTGTTGATTGATATTTCTTGAAAAGGAAAAGAGTTAGTTTTATGCAATATCATGATGTATGAAATGCATTACGTAATGATGTTCTCAAAATAAATGATATTGTTCTATATGCATTTTGTATGCATATGCTATGATATTGGTAAATGATGTATGAATGTGAAATGTTATTGGAAGTGTATCAACAGTTCCATATGATATCTTGCTGGGGGAAATGAATCCATGACTGGTGCTAGAGATGAAGAATATATGCAATCTTCAACCTTGTCTAGAATGCTTTCGCTGTGGATTCCTACTTGCTATTTGAGGAAAATCCATTGGGGAATGTTGACTTCTATTTGGGGAGAAAAGTTTAGGAACATTAGTCATTCATCGCTCTACTGGGGAGTTTAATTCTTATATACCCTGACTGGGGATAAAAGAGATGGATAACCTTCCGACTCGTCTGGGGAGGCTAAAGTTGACTGATATCTGGCCTGGTTCCAGGTTTCGTAGCAACCCTCTGGTGATAGTGGCGACTTCAACGGGGAGAGGAATTTTGCCGTGATTCGTAGCCATATGAAGAATATACTTAAGCTAGGGAGAATATAATCTATTAGGGAAATAAACCCTATTGAAGGAGGAATACTCTGCTGAGAAAACACCCTTGCTGAGGAAATGAGCTCTGCTGGAGAGAAGAAATCTGCAGGTTTTTTTTATAGTTTTGGAGGAATAAACTCAGCTAGGGAAAAGAACTTCCATGAACTGTACTGATTGGAACTCTGTAGGTGGGTGATATTGCCGGAAAAAGATCATATTATTTTATTCGCTAGGGAGATCTACCGGGGAAATTGCAAGGAATGTATCCTTATTGAAGATGAATTTGTGAAGATTACTCTGTGGGGATAATCTCATGGAAGTGGCTCTGTGGGGATTTATTGATGGCTTGGACGTTATCCTAACTCCTAGAGTCTTGAGTAAATGCTTATTCCTGTTCTTATGCATATATTTGTTAACAGTTAATTGTGCACATATGCATATGTTCATTCAATTTTAGTCATTGGACATTTTTGCAAACAAAACAGAAAAATTAAAAAAACAAAAAGTTTGAATTTTAGGGTGTATTTGTATTGACAATTTGCCTTTAAACAAGCGATTTTGTACAAAGAGACATAAATCCTAGTAAGATGAAATTGCATGAAATGAAAAGAGTACAAAGTGAAAACAAAACCTATAACTATATGGAAATAATCTCGTTGGGTTCCAACTCCGCTATTGCCCCTATATCTTCAAACATCTCATCCCTTGATGTCAGAAGAAGTTGATTGAACTAATATGTACCTGTTATACCCCAAAATTTTCCCTATCATTTCAAGGATTTTCTCATAAGATTTTTCCATGACTCAAGTTTGCAGCACTGATACATCAATTTGGGTTTGGAATTTGCACAAGGGCAAAATGGTAAAAATGCACACTGAAAAATCAAACTTTGACTTTTGGATCAAAATCAAGTTTCAAGAATCATATTTCTTCAAGACATGTTAGAATATGAATTTTGTTTCATCAAGAAAGTAAAAAGTCAAAATACTAAGCACTTAGAATTTTTTGTGTTAAGAAAATATGATAGGTTCAGAACTTCTGGCCAGATTTTCACCATGATGCAAAATGATTCTAGAAGAACTTATGACACAAGATTTAAAGATCTCAATGAGATATAAAACATTGCAGAACAGAACTTCTCCTAGAAATATTGGGATTTCAAGTTATAAATCCTTGAAGACACGTCCTTGAAACTGAAGTACTTAGTAAATTTTGAGAATTTTCAAGACAAAATTTGGTTAGAACTTCTGGGCCAGTTTTCACGTAGGTTCAATCAAAGTTTTCAAAAGTGATTCAAAGAAGGTCTACAAAGCATGTTACAAGCTTTCTGAAAAGTCTGAGAACTCCTTCAGATCATGCTGGAACAAGGAAATTTAAAGATCAGAATTTGGACATTTGTTCTTAATTTAAGTTATGTTTATGCTGAACTTCTTATCCAGATTCATGCTACGATGCATAATCTCATATTGCAGGTTTTCTGTTTTTATAAATCTCATCATCATTTAATGCTCACACCCACTTTTGAGTCTTTATCCAAAGGATTTCCCCACGTGTGGCATAGAAGTACCATTGTTGTCCTTGAAAAACAAACTTTTGTACAAAGTTTATGCTGGGCCCATGCTTTACTTTTGCTTCTGAGGGTACTTTTCCATAAATCATGCTTACAAATTTAGATTAGGCGCGACTAAAGCTGTTAACGACTCTACTTTGTACCTTGAACCATACTTGTCTAAACTTGCTTCAAGAACAAGTCAACTCCATAGCATATGATGGATGTACTCTTTACTTCTCAAAGCTCCTAAATCCTTTGCCTATAAATTGAACTTCATTTGCAACTGTTAAAAAGGTCGAAGATTTGAGAAAAAGCCTTGAAACTTTGCTGAAAATTCCCAAGAACTTGGAACTACAACCTAAACACAAAACCTGCTAATTTCTTGTTTTTGCATCCAAACTCTAATTTTCCTTGTGCATCCATGGCCAAATCACCCACACAATTTCTGATATACACTTAGAAGCTGTACCAACTTCTGCTTTCAGACTGTAACACAATCTTCACAAATCTCCATTTCAAAAATCATAACTTTGCTTCTTGGTTGCTCCGGAACATTCCAGCCATTCATAGCTCAAGTAAAGGGTTGTTCTAGCTTCCTGGGAACTTGAGGAAGCTGACCATAACATCACAGCAATCAGAACCAGACTCTAGCTCACAGAACAATTTCCAACTGCAAGGTAATTTTCTTTTGACTTTTATCTCATTACTTAGCCATTGTTAGGCTTGCATTTTCAAAGACACAATGTA
Source organism: Vicia faba (assembly GCA_948472305.1). Taxonomy (NCBI): domain Eukaryota; kingdom Viridiplantae; phylum Streptophyta; class Magnoliopsida; order Fabales; family Fabaceae; genus Vicia; species Vicia faba. The sequence continues at coordinate 1,081,288,626 of OX451736.1, read as the reverse complement.
GATATCATGACTCTGATTATGTACATATTTATAGATTGCATTTACATAGCCTAAGTAGAGAGATTTTCAGATCAGAACTTCTTGAGGAAATTAGAGTGCAGAATTAGGATTAGAAAAGTTCATGCTTGTTTCTGTTTTACAGTTCTGATGCTTTGTATTTCTAAAAACATGATGAAATTTGCCATAACTGCTATGTTTGCATTTTCCATTTTTGTTGAGAAATGACTAAGTTACAGATGCTCTGATTGGCGTGAAGGAGAAGATGAAGTTCATAGTCAGAACTTACTCTATGATACATGTTGATGTTTTTGCTTCTGATACCGATGTACAACCACCCCAGTGGTAGAAAGCGCGCACATAAGACACTAGTGTTAAGGGTCCAGGGTTCTAATCCTAGAAACACCTTTTACGTTTAGTTATTAACATTTTTACCTCATCATTTTTCAAAACAGTACTCCTGGACAAAAACTTCTAGACATTCTCATCCAACAACATTATCACCTCACTCTCTCAAAAACAAGAACTTCCGACCTTCCCGTAATACTAGAACTTCTAGGTTCTCAGCCATTAGAACTTCTAGACTCTCTCAGCAATCAGAACTTCTAGGCATTCCTTTGTTCCCAGTGACCTCAGAACGTCAAGGCATCTGGATCTAAAACTTCTGACCTTCCTTTTTGCTAACATTTTCTTTCTGATTTGCAGCGCGCCTGAGTCATAACTTATGCTCTCCCCTCTTTTAGCAACACGCTGATTCTGACTCTTGCTCTATATTATTTTTATCAGCACTTTTTATTCTCATTAATCAAAAACACCAAAAAAAAATACTTTATGCTCACATGCTTTATTTTATTTCTTTTAAAACAAAAAGACTAAAAATATTTTCTTAAGCAAATTTATTTCTTTTCTTAAAACAAAACAAGTCTATTTTACATTTTCTTGTACATTATTTCAATATGGTTGTAATAGACAATTAGGACTTTAATTTCTTGCAATCCCCATTTGTAAATTTGTACACCCCATCCCCCTAATGATTGTAATAGCGTAGAATAGTTACTTTCTGCAATTTATCACTTTCATATAAATGCTAGTAAAGTAGGATTTGTATGGGAAGATAAAATCAACAAGTAGACAACTCCTTAATCAAAGATTAAATGCATGCAAATCAAACAATATTCACACATGCACCTCTAGGGTTAATTCCACTTGTTGCCTTATGAAAAATGGTCATGTTATGCATGTGAGACGTCTTAGCAAAACAATCAAAAATACAATATCATAGTCCCTCGACGACGCTTCAAATGTTTCCTTACAAATGATCTTAGTCCCTCAAGAGAAATGCTAAGATATCTCACAACATTGCTATCATGACTATATGATGACCCACGCCCGTCCCTTTACATCCAAAGATAAAGCTTCTTACCAATCAATGGTAAGATAGCAAAATCTAAAGGAGGAGGAAAAGATCAAAGACTTTTGAGTAGGTAGAAACTTTCTTAGTTGTTTGCTCATTTTCAAAACAAACAAACATCTTTCCAAACACACACTAAACACTTTCCAAACATGAAATATTTTCAAAATTCCAACACATTGTATATATTCTTATAAAAACAAGAATCATTACAAAGTTTGCCTAAACGAAGGCACTTTACAAAAATACTTTCAAAACCCACACCACAAACACACTTTTAAACAAAAGCAATGATCTAGGAAGAAACTAAGACCCATACATAACTATGGATGAAAAGGGTACTAACACCTTCCCTTTTCATAATCTATCCTCCGGACTCAAGAAAATAATCTCAAAGGTCTCTCCTGTTCTTTTCACCCTTTCCTTTATTTGGATAAAAGAAAAGTCGGTGGCGACTCTTGCTATCTGCAACAATTGCGATCAAATGCAAAACATCCCAAGTCAGTTCTCCCACCGTGTTACAGAACTGGCGACTCTGTTGGGGAAGAACTTAAAAGTGGGGTTACCTTAGGGTTAGATCACATTTACTTGCTTTCATTGTTTGACTTGTTTGCTTTATGTTATGGTTCCTTGTTTGGGTTTGTTTTGATCCTATACCCGGATCTAGGGCACCTTTTAGGTAAGTAGAAATAGATTATGAAAATTTTGCAGGGTATACCGACATGGTCTAAGGAATAGCTCCGTTAGTGTGACACATTTGTTGGTACCGGTAGCCCTTGAGTAGTCAAGGAGAATACGGGGCCGATGTGTGGTGTCATGAAGCACTAACTGACTTTAGAACCTTTATTTGACCAACTTGGCCTTTAGGAAGTAGTGAGGTAGTCGGCTTTGGTGCAGTCCAAAGTTGGTTGATACTCGATATTACACTCATTGAGATCAAACTTTTTGGATATTTCGGTCGCCATTAAAGAGGCTTGTGCTGAAACAATGCCCGATGAAGAAAGATCAGTGATATTGAGATCCCCTAGAACCCGATCGCTTTCTAGGACAGGTTGAGCCAACTAAACTTTAAGAGGGTACTTACCTACGAACTCCATGCAACCCTAAACCTAAGTACTTTCTGCGTATATAACTATTAGCACATAACAAATTTGCTTACTTTGCATACTTGTACATAACATCATGACATCATATGATAGCATTTTCAATAACCATTTCAAGGATCTCAAAGGTCTAAGATGCAGGGTCACGATGAATCAGACATCTATCAAGGGGTAAGAGGATTTATTCTCCTCTAACCAAATGTCGTCAAGAACTAAAACACGGTAACTTAAGTTAAGGGCTATGACCCACTTTACATGGTGAGCTTGATTCTCGTGGAAGGACATCCACCGATACAAAGTTCTCCAATCAAAATTGTTGATCAAAGTTCAAATTTTAACATCTTCTTGTATTTACCTCACGAGATCCTTGAAAACATCGCATAACATGCATGTAATCATAACAAGTTTTCCCGTACAGGTTTTCTCATCTACTTACTGTTTATTTCAGTAGAGATGGCTCTAGAGCAAACAGTTTAAGATCTCCAAGCTCAAAACGCTCAGTTCCAACAAGCGCTCATGAACTTGGCCAGGGGGCAGGAAGATCGGAAAACACTCTTCACCAAAGAGAGCAAGAAGAAGAAAATGTATGTCATCCTCAACGTAAGGAGAAGGTCCAAGGGGCATGCCCAACTAGCTCAAAAAGAAGAGGTTTCTTCTAAAGAAGAAGACAATCAAGAAGAAGAAGCTAGAAGCATTAGAACTAATATAGCTACTGATGAAGATGACTCTTTTGAGGAGCAAGATCCATCGGCAGATGGAAAATACAAATAGCTTGAAGACAGACTAAAAGCTATGGAGATCCAAGTTGTGCCTTGCTTGGATTTAGGAGACATGGGTTTGGTTACTGGGGTGGTCATTCCACCAAACTTCAAAATACCTACCTTTTCCCCGTATGATGGAGTCTCTTGTCCTAAGATGCATTTAAAGTCGTATGTCTGCAAGATCTAACCATACACAACTGATCAGAAGACCTGGATCCATTTCTTCCAAGAGAGCTTAGCTAGGACGCAACTTGAGTGGTTCTATCATTTGGAGAGTTACCACATTCAAACTTGGGAATATCTAGCTTCTGCTTTTTATAAGCAATACCAATACAACACTGATCTTGCACCAACTCGTGTGCAGTTGCAGAACATGACCATGCGTTCCAACGAGGGCTTCAAAGAGTACACCAAAAAATGGAGGGATTTGGCAGGTAGAATGCAACAACCTTTAACTGACAAGGAGCTAATTGACATCTTCATGGGAACTTTAACATGACCTTTCTTCAATCACCTAATCAAAAGCTCCTCAGCCGGGTTCATCGAGATAATACTGACTGGCGAAAGGGTCGAAGCTGGCATAAAAAGCGGAAAGATCCAAAGATCTACACCCTCTGATGCTCAGAAAAAGCCATACAATGGGAAGAAAGAGTCCAATGTTGTATATGGTCAAAAGAGTCAGAAAAAGAGCAATCATGACCAACATGTGGGGGAAGTCTTGATCTTCGGTCCCGCGTCGCAGTGGCAACAACAAAGGGGAAATCAACGAAGGCCAGGCGAGCCCAAAAGACAGTTTACCAACATAAAGATGTCGCTGTCTCAATCACTACAACACTTGTTGAGGATGAACCTGATTATGTTGATAGGACCTCATCCAAACTCCAAAGATTCTTCTCCTAACTACAACCCTAATGCAACATGTGCTTATCATTCCGGCAGTCCCGGGCATGATACTAACAATTGTTGGGCGCTGAAGTACAAGATTCAGAATATGATTGACACAAAGGAGATCGAGTTTGATCCTCCGGAGACTCCAAACGTGATCAATGCTCCCATGCCAAATCATTGAGTGTTCCTGTTCATTTTGAATTTTCAATGGTAATTTCTTTTGTTATTCAAACAATTATCGATTAATGTTAAACTTTGTTTCATTAATGCATTGCATATGTTTGTCTTGAATTAATTCATTTGTTTTCAGTATATTTAAATTATGATTTTTACTCCCTTTATATTCAAATCTTATTTTTAAAAGTTGCAAGCCTTTAGAGGGAGGATGACGAAAACAATGCCATGATCTCATACAGTATGCTTTTGAACAGACCTTGCTGACAATGTACATGCGTTTCTTTCAAATCCTAAACACTGGAGTTATAAGGAAGATAATCCCTAGTCAACCGCTTTGAGCCAAAGAAACAGGAGTTTCCTTTTTACACAAATTAAAACCTTTAATCAAAACCTGGGGCAGGGTAGTCTCTCAGTTAATTCAAATGCGCGTTTAGTCGCAAACTTTCACTTCATATACAATGAATGACATCGAAAACTTTCCTCTGGAATCAAAAGACGGTGATGGTTCCATACCAAATAGGCAGTCATTATCTCTCAAAGAAAAGGCCATTAAGTCAAAACCTACGAAGGAGACTTAAGATAAACTGGGGCATCCCGCTGACTGTAATCTCAAAACAAGAACAGTCAAGCAAAAAACCAGGGATAATAAAAAAAAAGGAGGTCACTACAAATCCTCAACAATCACAAAAAAACGTGGCAAAAATGAATGCCTTCCGACAAACTTAACTTGTCCGAGCCATCACCAAAACGTCATTTCAGACTCAATTGGAGTTCAGACGCACAATTAACTGACTTTAGGACTGAAGAACATCACGAAGAATGGGTGAGTACAAATGCACTTTGAGCCTTATCCTTTATTTCTTAAACTGTGAACCAGACCATGATACAACCTTTAAAAGTCCTAATTGAAGCATGGGTTAGTTCGAAAGCATACTGTTACAAAAGATATCCTGACTCCTGTAAGGCTTACTCTAAATCTTAAGTTGAATTTTCTTACAAAAATTCTGTTATCTGCTAATACGCATTTTCAAAACTTCAAGACAACCATAAACTTTGCATTATTTGAATATCACTGTTTGCATGTGGTTACTTGTTTTACAATAGAGAAATTTGCATGATGAATGTCCAACGAACAAAAACTCTCTCAATAAACAAAATCACTTCAAGTGGGAAGACACTTCCAATAACAAGATCTCCTATAGGAAAGGGGGCATGACTTGTCAGCATCCAACACATCTTGGGAAATCCAATCAAGATTCCAAGTAATCTCTCAAGAAATGCTGAATAACCAGGGGAAGATCTCCATCTGAATCACTTGGGGAATTGGACATGATTTCCAACAACGAATCATGTACACTCAAACAAACATCTTCTGGCGGTGTGGCAACGCCTGCTACTAGGGGCATTGACCAATCCCTCACTAAGTCCATTTCATAAGGTAACCCCCCGCTAGAGTTTCAATCTCAAAAAACTTCTCCCCAGCTGAGTTGATCTCAAGAATCCTCGTGGAGTTCTACCAAAAGAAGATACCTCTCCAGCTGATTGGCAACATGGTTTATTTCCCCAACAAACTACAGATTCCACAACTTGGGTTTGCCTCTCCGACTACTACAAATCAAGGGACCATAACTCCTCTTTCCCAGTAAACTGCTTTACAATCCCCGACAAGTTACTGTGAAGCCTGGAAACCGACCAGATAATAGTTTAACTTCACTCTCCCAAGTAATTTTCTGCGAAGCCTGGAATCCGACCAGATAACATTTTAATTCACATCTTCCCTAATAAGTCGTGGCGAATCCTGGAATACGACCAGATAACAGTCAACTTCATTATCCTCAACAAATTGCTGCCAAGCCTAGATTTCGACCAGATAATAGCTAACTTTTGATGCTCTCCAGTCAGGAGTAATTCCCCAGTAGAGAAATGGACAATAAAAGTTCCTGAACTTTATTTCCCCAAGCAGAAATCAACATTCTCCCCCAAGATTTCTCAAGCCAAAATCAATATTCCCCAGCGGAGTTATCCTCAAACAACAAAACGGGAATCCCTAGTGGAAACATTCTAAACAAAGTTTGAAGACACACCTACTCTTCAACAAAAGTCCAGGATTTGAGGGATCCCCAACACTTGTCAAGGATTTGTTTTCCAAGACAAAGATACATTTCAACAACATTCATAGCATATGCATACGAAACGCATATAGCGCAATCTCATTTATTTTGAGAAACATCATTATGCCATGCATCTCATACATCATGACATTGCATGCAACTAACTCTTTACCTTTTCAGGAAAAATCAATCAACAGATAATTATCATCAACAATTTTCGACAAATTCCAGATTAATACCTGAAACAAGACAGGACAACTATTTGAGGATAACCGATTGTAGATTAATTCCTGAAACAAGCCATGGAAAGTATCTACACGACCATCATGAAGCAACCCTACCCAGGTTCCTTCTGATTTCAGATGAAGTTTTACACTGACTCATCATGAAGCAACCCTACCCCGGTTCCTTCTCATTCCAGATGAAGCTTTACCCGGAATCATCATGAAGCAACCCTACCCAGGTTCCTTCTCATTTTAGACGAAGTTTTACATGGAATCATCATAAAGCAACCCTACCCCGGTTCCTTCTCATTCCAGATGAATTTTTACCCTGAATCATCATGAAGCAACCCTACCCAGGTTCCTTCTCTTTTCAGATTAAGTTTTACACGGACTCATCATGAAGAAACCCTACCCCGAGTCCTTTTCATCCCAGATGAAGTTTTATCCGGACTCACCATGAAGCAACCCTACCCAAGTTCCTTCTCATTCCAGATGAAGTTTTACACAGACTCATCATTGTAGCGGTATAAATGTTTAATACTAAGCCATTGGATTGACTAGACTTATACAAATCAAAATGAAAATCGCCACCGCGCTTTATTGTTTACAAAGGAATAAGAAAAGAGCGAGTAACCCAAAAGAGGGGGGAAAGATTCTAAGTAAGGGGGTTGGTTATGCAAAGGGAAGATAGTAGCACCCTAAACATCTATGGTACTCCGCAGGAACCTCTTTGAAAAAAATCTGTATATTTTGGCTATAAAATGTTGTATGTAAAATAGATGGTGGAGGTGAGAAAAGAAATATATTTTTTATGATTTTTGCACCCATCGCAGTTGCAAACCCTTAGGGCCTACGTACCACCTCCCGTGCAATAGGGGATCAGGGTACACGTAGTTCCTCTTTAAAAAACTTTAAAACACAACTGTGTTGGTTAATTTTATGAGATAGGACATCATCGTCATTGTCCGTGTGGAAAACATACTTACTACCCACAATCATGAGAAAGGAGAATTTGCATCATCTCAAAATGGAGGATATGGCTTGGATTTTAAAATCAACAATGCCTCACTTAACACCGAAGTGGAAAATATCTCACTTCACTATATATTGTAGAAGTATAGTTGTTTGCATCACTACAAGGATTTACAAGAGTCCAATCTTTTGGGAAAGGTTTTAAAATAAAAAGCCAAAGTGGCAAAATGGTTTGAAATGAGATTGATTGACTTTTAGTCTTCTCACAAAAAATGTCAAGGTATTATTAAGTTGATTGAAGTTTATTCATGAAAATGCTTTGAAAATGCATGGACCTAAGTCCAAGTTTATTATGAAAGTGGTTCGAGTTTAAAAAAAACAAGAAGAATTTTCAAAAGGAGGAAGAAGATTTTTGAAATTAAACAAGATGGGAGGAGAAGAAGAGAATATCCTAAAGCATAAGGTAAAAGCTAGGGAGAAGAACCATCTAACCAACAAGAAGCCAATACTTGACATTATGAGTCAAGATAGAATTCCCATTCTTTGGATTAGAACCAAACAAGCAAAGATATTGAACCTCTTGAGAGAACTAAACTTCAAGTGTATTAAGTCTTCACAAAAATTGGGCAGAGTAACGGCCGTATACAGGTGAATTCCAGATTACAAACAAAGTATGTAATCACAATAACCTGCACACAAAATAAACAAATAACCCAATGTCTTAAGGTAAACCTCAAGAACTCCAGACAAAATATCAATTAAGGTTACAAGGTCTCCAACATAGGCCAAGGTTTCTATTCCTAAGTCCAAGAAGTCCAATACTCCTTAATGCCAAGGATAGTAACCAAATAGTCCAAGTATCATTAAAGTTTTTTATGGTTCATGTTGATTATTAAGTATCTTAAAAAAAGAAAAACTCAAGTGAGCAAAATAAAAATAACAAGAAAGTAAATACTCAAGTGAGCAAAGATGAAAAATAGTATGAAATGTAAATGCTAAAGTAAATTGTGCATAAAATAAAAGAGCATAAAATAAAAACACAAAATAAAGTCAATTATTAGTAATTAGTGCTTAGTTAGATGACCATAATGAAACTTGCATTTGGAACTCATTAGAGGATTGGTAGAACCAAAGCCTCCACACAAGAAGTTGCATTTGCTTTTTGTCAAGTATATCTTCCATTTTGGAATCCTCAAAAGTAACATTTAATGATCAACGGTGTTTAAGTGATCCGCGTTGACCAAAAGTGATATAGATCCATTAGAGGATTGGTAGAACCAAAGCCTCTAAACAATGAATCTCAAGGTTATTAGATCAAAGAGATCAAATTAACATACTTGGGCTTGCAAACATAGGTTTGGACCACGAATGATCATTTATTCGAATCGGGACAAATTTTAGCGTTATGTTAAGCAATCTTAAGTGGACTTATATAGAAGTCACACCTATTTTGAGGCCGGTCAATAGCAATCTATGCACCATTTGTTTTGTGATATGATATAGAGATCATGCTCCAATAACACTTAGTGCAATAAGAAAGGGATGAGATGAAGAAGGGTGGGAAAGAATATATAAACCACATTTGAATTAAAATTTAATCAAACTATTATTAAAATCATTAATCCATTTTTATGGAGTTAGACTCAACACCATGGATCCAATGATGTTAACAAATTTCATGATAAAAAATTCAACCCAAGATCAGCCAGAAAATAATCACAATAATATTATGTTTAATATATATATATATATATATATATATATATATATATATATATATATATATATATATATATATATATATATATATATATATATATATATATATATATATATATATATATATATATATATATATATATATATATATATATGTTGAAAAGGGTTTAAAAATGAATAGACTCAAAAATCAGGAATAGACTCAAATATTTTTATAAAATTTTTGGTAATTTTTTAAATTCAGAAACTATTTTTAAACTTATTAAAATTGCTCAAACAAATATAAAATAGATAAAAAAAATAGTAAACATCAATATAAAATTCCATGAAATTTTCAAAAATTCAGAAATATGTAAAATGATATTTATGAATTTTTTTAGAATTAAAAAATGTCAGAAAGTATTTTTAAAGTAATTAAAAGAAAGCAAATAATGTAAAAAATATAAAAAATATCAAATACCAAAATAAAAATGTGAAAAAATAGTCATGAGATCAGAAATAATTCAAAGTATTTTTGTGAATTTTTTCATAATTTTTGGATAAAAAATAAAAGAGTTATGAATTTTTGAAAATTAAATCAATTAAAATATAAAATCAGAAAATAAAATAAAACCAAAAAGACGTGGACCATTAGATCATAGTAAAAACGCATTAGTAAGCTGATCCAATGGACCAGACGCGTTGTGGTTGATATGGACCTTAGTGAGATACGCATAGGATCAGAAAAAAGGCAACCAGTGAAATTAAAATGTTTGGCACGCTATCATTGGCTGAGACGAGACATGTCATCATCTTCAACCTCCAGACGCCCTGCAATGGAGATTTTGTGAGATCCTTCAAATGGAAAAATTAGGATCCCAGACTAGTATCATTGGATTCGTCTCTTCAAGACAATCCTAACATCACCATCGCGCCAAATTTATATAAGGTGTGCAAAGAGATATGAATCAAAAACCTAGAAAATAGCGAGCACCTTCAATTTGAGATTTCTCTCTTAATTCTCAATGGATTTAAAAATTGTAAGAAGCACAAGAATCAGGGAAATGAGAGCTTCATAATGATATCAAAGTTTGGAAGAATTGATGGAGAAATCTACCTATTGAAGTTCAGTTGCAGAGCTCTGTAAATAGACTTGGTCAGATCAATTCAGAAGGTTACAAGACTCAATTCTTCTTCTGTTAGCTTCAGGGAAGATCAAGGAAGGTGAATTGATAGAAAAAATGGATTGAAAAAGGCTTGAACAATAATTTCGAATTTGCATAAAAGTGAGTTACGGAGCGAGTTTGGCAGGGTGATTTTGGTTGTTCAAGCTTGAGAAAACGAATGGGATAGCTCATGCATTTATAGGAGAAGCAAATGGGATCAAAAGGAAGGGTGAATGATGCAATTTGGAGGGAATTCGTGTGGGTCTGCATCATGAAGAAAGTGTGACTTCTCTTTTGTCAAAACTCATCCAAAACACGTGTTTTAATGCACTAATCCACTTGGGGAAGTTGGCTAAACATGTTTAGACTCAAAACACGTGCTAATTTGAGGGTTAGAAGTTATAACATGAAATTCAAATTCTGACTTGTGATGAAACTTCAATTCCAAGTTACCACTTTTGAAACAATGGCATTCTCAGCTCAAGGGGTCTTAAGGCCTGGTTCTTGATGCTTTAGAAAGATGAGATTACAAGCTTTGCAATGGGAAAAGAATGGAATCAAATGGATGTTTGAGCTGAAAGTTGCAATGAGTCAAAGTTGGGAAAAAGAGGTTGACTTTCCATACTTAGAAATATTTCAAGTTTTTCTTCAAAAGTGACCTATAATGTTTTGCATCCAAACATGGCCTTCCTATTGGAATTTTCTCTTGACCAAAAAAGATGGCATGAAATAGACCTCTTGAATGACATTTTGAAACTTGAACCATCAAAAATTGAGAGAGTTATGAATTGTTGAAGTTGGCAAAAAAAATCATGAAATGACCTATAATCTTTTGTATCCTTAAGGCATCCTACATCTATTTTCTCACTTAGCACATAAAACAAGGAATAAAGTTCACAACCTCAAGATCATTATGGAAAAAGAGTGGGCTCAAGGTGATAAACATTGACCAAGTTATGATCATTTGAAGTCACACATGGGAAGTTGGGGGTTCATCTGGAGGACTTGTAATCTTTCTTCATCATCAAGTTTCTTCCATATAAAAACTCCTTGAAACTTTTGAAGTGATTTGTTAATAACCCTTTGAAGAGAAGGATGTTTTTAGAATCACTCAAAAATACCAAAAGATGAGCAAGATATACTTCTTTGAAGTTCAAAACCCTAGTTCCTAGATCAAGATATACTTTTGCTTTGTAGATAGAAGTTGTTGAGGATGATAATGAGAAATCATAGCAACAAAAACCACTTCCATATCTTAATAATTGAGAGAAATATGCACTTGTGACCAATGGGGACAAGGCCTTGTCTAACCATGACACCTTATTCAATCAACCCCTTGTATTTTTTAATAAATCATGATAACTTTGAAATGTGGTGAACCAAAATAAACCTTGCCATGCCATTTATTCCAAAACAACTTCAGTGGTGAGGTTTGAATTTATCAAGCTTTATTGACTAGGTCATGGAAATAAACTCATGAACCCATGGATCAACTTGCTAATCCGCATTGCCTTTACCTTCATTATTAACAAGTAAGACAAACCAACATTTCATTTTATTAATTAAAAGGAAAGTCAAAATAAAAAATGCATGATCACAAAAGAAAAACAAGTCAAGGTGCTTGGTGATTCCTCCAAGAGAAAAGCTAAAGATAGGGAGGGGAACCAAAAGCACTAATGTGATCTTGTTGTGATTGAATCAATATGGTACGATGAAGGGATCTTAGGGGGGAAAATTGGGGTACAACAACTTTCTATCCAGAGATACGAAGGTTAAAAATCTTCATGTCGACGTGATCGAAGATAATTAAATATAAAACAAACCCTATTTTTGGCCCTAAGATACCATGCAATGCTTATGAGTATGAATGCATATGAACAACTTCAAAGGGACGTAAAACACCATTGGGGATGTAGCAAAGGAAATAAGGATCAAAAGATAAACCCGACCAAGAAAATAATCACTAGTGAATCAAAAAGACCTGACTCTATTGGTGTAACACCCAAAGAAGAGATAAGGTAGCACCAACTCAGCTAAAGAGGAGATAATACAGGATACAAGTGATTGACAACCAACTGTGAACTACCAAACTCAATAGTCGGAGGTAGAAGATCAAAAGGATACACCAACTTTTACTGAAATTGAAACTACCAACGTTCACTGAAGGTATAAAGAGAAAAGAATAACAACACCGATGTTCACTAACGGTGAGCTACCAACATTCATTGAAGGTAGAGAGACAAAAATCGATGTTCACCGATGATGAACTACCAACTTTCACTGAAGGTAGAGAGAAAAGAAATATCATAGCACCGACGTTCACTGATGGTGAACTACCATCGTTCACGGAAGTTAGCAAAAAGATAGCAATCACCAACGTTCACTGATGGTGAACTACCAACTTTCACTGAAGGTAGAGAGAAAAGAAATATCATAGCACCGATGTTTACTGACGTTGAACTACCAACGTTAAGTGAAGGTAGCAAAAAGATAACAATCACCAGCATTCACTGATGGTGAACTACCAACTTTCACTGAAGGTAGAGAGAAAAGAAATATCATAGCACCGACATTCACTGATGGTGAACTACCAATGTTCACTGAAGGTAGGAAAAAGATAACAATCACCAACGTTCACTGATGGTGAACTACCAACTTTCACTGAAGGTAGAGAGAAAAGAAATATCATAGCACCGATGTTCACTGACGGTGAACTACTAACATTCACTGAAGGTAGCAAAAAGATAACAATCACCAACGTTCACTGATGGTGATCTACCAACTTTCACTGAAGGTAGAGAGAAAAGAAATATCATAGCACCGACATTCACTGACAGTGAACTACTAACGTTCACTGGAGGTAGCAAAAAGATAACAATCACCAACGTTCACTGATGGTGAACTAACAACTTTCAGTGAAGGTAGAGAGAAAAGAAATATCATAGCACTGACGTTCACTGACGGGGAACTACCAACATTCACTGAAGGTAGCAAAAAGTTAACAATCACCAACGTTCACTGATGGTGAACTACAAACTTTCACTGAAGGTATAGAGAAAAGAAATATCATAGAACCGAAGTTCGCTGACGGTGAACTACCAATGTTCACTGAAGGTAGAAAAAAGATAATAATCACCAATGTTCACTGATGGTGATCTACCAACTTTTACAGAAGATAGAGAGAAAAGAAATATCATAGCACTAACGTTCACTGACGTTGAACTACCAACGTTCACTGAAGGTAGCAAAAAGATAACAATCACTAACGTTCTCTGAAGGTAGCAAAAAGATAACAATCACCAACATTCACCGATGGTGAACTACCAACTTTCACTGAAGGTAGAGAGAAAAGAAATATCATAGAACCGACGTTCACTGACAGTGAACTACCAACATTCACTGAAGGTAGAAAAAAGATAAACAAGTTTCTCCAAAATTCTGGCGTTTCACCTAGAACGGGTCTCAATTTCTTCTTTAACCAAGGCATTCCACCTGGAAAGGGTAATACATATGCTGTCTCAAATAAAGAGACTATCACTTGTTGTTATAGGAATGATTGTAAAAATGACTTTCTGGGGAAAGCAATATGGCTTCCTGGGGAAAGAAATATGACTTCATGGGGAATGAATCATGATTTCCTGGGGAATGAATCATGACTTCTTGGGGAAATGCAAACATATTCCTGCTGAGGAGATAAAAGTTTTCTCGTGGCAAAATAAATGCACATTCTCAAACCAATGATCGAAGCTTGTAGAAATCCAAAGTAATAATATTGTTGGGAAATAAAGATTCAAACCAGAAATAAACTGGAGTGAAACAGTCAACCAAAATATATCCTTTGAGAAATAAACTCAAGAGGGAAACCCAATCTATCCAGACAAAGAGCTGTACAGGAAGGCTAAATCAAAAATCTTCCATGAGGGATAAATCAGTGGGGAAATTGAAAGAATATACACTTTCTGCTTAAGTCCGACACTCTATTGGAGAGAGGACAACACAACTCTGCAAAACAGGGTAATATGTCAACAAAATATTAACGAATGTGAATGAGTAATGATTTGCTAAATTTAACTATGCATGATGTACGTATGAATGTATGAGTGTTATCATGTATATGCTGACAAAACAAACATATAACACTAGGAGTAACCAGGCAAAACCAACTCGGGCACAATCAACACTCGGCTAAATCACATCCAAGATGAACATTCCATAAGAAAATAAGCACCAAACGAGGAAACAAAATCCTATTCATGGCTTAACTTTACTGGGAAGGAACATAACCCGACAGTAAACAAATCATAGTGACAAAATAGTACAGATACAGGGATATAACACCCTTCTCCAGGCTTCACCGGGGAATAACACTCAGACTTCAATGGGGAAACAAATGTTTTCATGGTCTTCACTTCTATTGGGAATTACAATACTGATTTCAAATAAGGCAGATGGAAACCATATCGGCAAAACATATACTGAGGATTTCGAGCTGACTTCATTGGGGGAACATCATACAGACTTCACTAGTGGAGATAACACCTTATCATCGAGATATCAACTGGGGACCTCATGTTGACTTCATTGGGGAGGCCAACACCACATCGAAGAGGGGAAACCAAGATATGTTCTTCAATATTGAGAGTAAGTATTACACTAACTTCTCTGGGGAAAAAGTATGAAACCTCATGGGGATAATAACTTGGGGAGTTAAGAAGTCAAACATTATAGCAAGAAATCAATCTTATGAGGATTTTAAATCAAACCCAGCACTTGGTGGGTGAAAACCCAAAAAATTGACAAATGCCTCAACACTTCTTAAATAAAACATTGCCCTTGCCTGATTAACGGGCAATCAAACAAAATGCAAGTACTGCCGAAAGGGAGTTGCTTCGCAAATGAGTCTAACTCAGTATGCACGGGGAGATGAGACTTTTATCAAATAGTGAAGCCTTCACTGGGGAATCTTGGATTGAGTCTTCATATCATGCAAACTTATTCCAACAAAAATGCCATGGGATAGCCTTCCTGGGGAATCAAGAAGTCAACATTATAGAAAGAGGTCAAACTCATGGGGATTTTAAATCAAACCCAGCACTTAGCGGGTGAAAACCCAAAGGGTTGACAACTGTCTCAAAACTTCTTAGAAAATATACTGCCCTGGTCTAGTTGCCTGAGAAATAAATACCAACAATAATGCCAATACTGCAGAAAGAGCTACATTTTGCAAATAGTTCCATCTCAGCACACCAAGGGAAAAGACCTTTCGTCACATGAGGGAAGACTTCGCTGGGGAATCTGGGTAGAGGCCTCAGACCATGCAAACCCAAAAAATCAAAAAAAATGAACTAAGACTTAACTGGGGACACTGGGATCACAAACCCAATAGTGCACCTTACGCTAATTGGTATCGTCTTCAATATACAAAAATCACACGCATACCAGCAAAAATGACCTGAGAAAAACTTCCCGGGGGAAACAAAACTTCCCAAAATTACCGGGGTTCGTCTATTCTTGGGATAATCACTTTTGTTTTCCTCTTGAATCACAAAATCTAAAGTAAAAGTAAGTTGTAAATTCTTTTTGAAAAATAATTTTGTTATTTAATCTTTTTTCTTTGAAAATTTTATCAATAATAAATGGAGTCTTTGTAAGATGAATAAAAATAAGAAATATAAAGAATTGGGTAAAAGCTCAAATTTTATTGATAGAATGGTAGTCAGCGAATGTCAAGACTCCATGAATGATTTCAAAGTTCATAAAATGGTAATATATAATGGAAAAGATACAATGACCACTATTCCCTCTAACAACTTTGAAATTCTGAGCAGTAACTTCCGTTGAAGTATGGTGAGGATCCAAGAAGATTGTTGCTTCAATGATCAAGTCTTGTCTGATGTAGTTACTTGCCAAGAAAGTCCCTAAATTTTTCCTAAGCTGCCCTTGTGGGTTTTCAACTTAGCGGGAAATTTTATTCTGTTTATGTCTCTAATTTTTGCCTAGACCGCCCTTTCGGGGTTTCGGCCTACCGAGACGCTCCTTTTTGCCTAAGCTGCCCTTTCGGGTTTTCAACTTAGCGAGATATTCTTTTATTTCTATAGGTGAAGTATTTCTTGACTGCATCAGCATTCATGGGACGTGGGAACTCCTCGCCATTCATAGTTTCAAGAATTAATGCACCACCAGAGAAGGCTTTCTTGACAACATATGGGCCTTCAAAATTGGGAGTCCACTTGCCCCTAGAATCAATGTTAAAAGACATAATCTTCCTGAGCACGAGGTCACCTTCTATGAATTCACGAGGTTTGACCTTCTTATCAAAAGCTTTCTTCATTCTCTTCTGATATAGCTTCCCATGACACAAAGCCGTCATTCTCTTCTCTTTGATCAATTGGTCAAATTCTCTTCTCTAGACCTATTCAGCCTCTGGAAACTTGGTTTCCATTATCACATGCAAAGAGGGAATCTCAACCTCGATTGGGAGCATCGCTTCCATTCCATACACAAGGGAGAATGGGGTTGCTCCTGTTGAAGGGCGGACAAATGTCTGATATCCATGTAAAGAAAAAGGGAGCATTTCATGCCAATATTTATAAGTAACAACCATCTTCTGGATAATCTTCTTAATATTCTTATTAGCAGCTTCAACAACCCCATTCATCTTCGGCCTGTACGGAGATGAATTGTGATGGACAATCTTGAATTCTTCATAAAGTTCTGTCATCATCTTGTTGTTCAGGTTCGAGCCATTATCGACGATAATTCTTCTTGGAACACCATACCGACATATGAGATTATTCTTAATGAAACGCACTACCACCTGCTTAGTAACATTACCATATGAAGCGCTTCCACCCATTTGGTGAAGTAATCAATTGCTACCAAGATAAAACAGTGTCCATTCGAAGCTTTAGGTTCTATCATTCCAATCATGTCAATACCCCACATAGAGAAAGGCCATGGGGAATAAATAACATTTAGAAGTGTTAGAGGCACATGAATCTTATCCGCATAAATCTGGAATTTATGGAACTTCTTTGCAAATCTGTAACAGTCAGATTCCATTGTCAGCCAATAGTAACCTGCCCTTAGCATCTTTTTAGCCATCAAATGTCCATTGGCATGAGTGTTAAATAAACCTTCATGAATATCATGCATCAACATGTCTGCTTCGTGTCTATCCATGCATCTGAGAAAGACCATGTCATAATTTCGCTTGTACAACATATTATCACTGAGGAAGAAGCTGCCAACCAATCTTCTCAATGTCATTCTATCTTTATTTGATGCACCGATCGGGTATTCCTGAGTCTGGAGAAAATGCTTGATATCATAATACCAAGGTTTCTCATCTTCTACCTCTTCTGTTGTAAACACATGAGCGGGCCTATCCAGTCGCCGAACTATAATTCGAGGTATATCATTCCAAGTATTCACTTGATACATAGAAGCCAGAGTTTCCAGTGCATCCGCCATTTGATTTTTGTCTCTGGGGATGTGATGGAATTCAACTTTACTAAATAAGGGTAACAATCTTCTAGCATAATATTTGTAAGGGATCGATCCGGGGTGACGAGTATCCCACTCTCCTTTAATCTGATTTATTACCAAAGCTGAATCGCCATACACATCTAGAATTTTAATTCTGAGATCAATAGCTTCCTCGAGCCCATGATGCAAGCCTCATATTCTGCCATATTATTAGTACAATCAAATGTCAACCTTGCAGTAAAAGGAATGTGTGATCCATGTGGAGTGACAATCACAACACCAATTCCTTTACCATAAGCATTCACAACTCCATCAAATATCATGCTCCAGCGAGATTCAGGATCAAGACCTTCTTCAGGCAATGGTTCATCACAATCTTTCACTTTCAGAAACATCACATCCTCATCGGGGAAATCATACTTCAAAGACTGATAATCATCAACTGGTTGGTGAGCAACATAATCTGACAACATGCTGCTTTTAATAGATTTTTGAGTGCGGTACTCGATATCATATTCAGATAACAGCATCTGCCAGTAGGCAATTCTCCCAGTAAGAGAAGGCTTTTCAAAAATGTACTTGATTGGATCCATTTTGGAGATCAACCAAGTAGTGTGATTAAACATATACTGCCGCAAACGTTTTGCCGCCCAGACTAGAGCATAACATGTCTTTTCCAGCATGGAATACCGTGACTCACAATCAGTAAACTTTTTAATGAGATGATAAATTGCATACTCTTTCTTCCCTGTTTCATCCTGTTGTCCCAGAATACAGCCCATGGAATTATCTAACACTGTCAGATACATAATCAATGGTCTTCCTTCAACAGGAGGGAGCAAGATAGGGGGTTCAAGAAGATATTCTTTAATACTTTCAAATTCCCTTTGGTAGTCATCTGTCCGCAGACAACCTTGATCTTTCTTTAACAACTTAAAGATCGGTTCACACGTTGCAGTCATGTGGGAAATGAATCTGGAAATATAATTCAAACGCCCGAGGAACCCCCTGACTTGCTTTTTAGTTCTCAGAGCTGGCATTTCTTGAATTGCTTTGACTTTATCAGGGTCAACTTCAATCCCTCTATGGCTAACAATAAAACCCAACAATTTCCCTGACCAAACACTGAAGGTACATTTATTTGGATTCAGGCGGAGACGATACTTCCTCAAACGTTGAAACAACTTCGACAAATCTTCTACATGCCCTTCTTTAGTCTGGGATTTAGCAACCATTTCATTAACATATACCTTAATTTCCTTGTGCATCAGATCATGGAATAGGTTTTTCATAGCCCTCTGGTACGTTGCACCAACGTTCTTGAACCTGAAGGGCATCACTCTGTAATAGAATGTTCCCCAGTGTGTGATAAACGTTGTTTTTTCCATGTCCTTAGGAGCCATCCTTATTTGATTATACCCGGAAAATCCATCCATGAACGAGAAAACTTTGAATTTTGCTGTGCTATCCACTAACATATCAATGTGTGGCAATGGAAAATCATCTTTTAGACTAGCTTTATTTAGATCTCTGTAATCTACGCACATGTGAACTTTTCTGTCTTTCTTTGGTACTGGGACAATATTGGTAATCCACGAGGGTACACTGATGTCACAAGAAAACCAGCATTAATCTGCTTTAGAACTTCTTCTTTGATCTTCACTACCATATCTGGGTGAGTTCTTTGCAACTTATGTTTGATTGGCGGGCACTCTGGATTCAGCGGCAAACGGTGCTCTACAATATATGTATCTAGACCAGGCATATCTTGGTAAGACCAAGCAAAAATATCCACATACTCTTTCAACATCTCAATCAACCTGCTCTTCACATCAGGATGCAGTAATGCTCCAATCTTGACTTCCTTCGGATGTTCTTCTGAACCCAAATTGATTACTTCAAATGGCTCTTCATATGACTGAATGGAATTCTCCTCGCGCTCAAGCAACCGCGAGACCTCTTCTAGAATCTCATCATAGTTTCTTCTTCAGCCTCATACACAGGACATTCAAAGTTGGGAGACGGTGTAGGGTTATTGTATTCAACGGGTTTTTTAATTAATCTGCACATATGATTTATGATTGTTTTTAGAAACCGACACATATAACAAGTGATCATGCATATTGAATTTCAGTTATTATTTATTCTGAAAGGTTTTTTTTTCTGATTACCATTTTCCAAGAAAAAAGCAAAAAATAAAGATACAATTTGGGAAACAAAGACAACTTTTATTATTGATTTTAAATAATCAAAGCAAATAGATAATCCCATACAATATCAATACTTTCACCTTGGGCAAAGTGAAAGCTTTTCAAAAAATTTAACAAAAACAAATTACTTTGAAACATGTATGCAAGAGGGAACATCAATGGTGATCCATTTCTGAATCCTAACTTTGTGCTTCACATAATTTGGCATTTCTGGCTCTGCTTCATCTTCCACAATGGCATTAATCCCGAAAACAGTTGGATGAAGATAACCCCCGCTACGAAATATGTCTTGATACTTGCCTGCAGCAGACTTCAGCTTCATGCTCTTACCTTTATCATTCTTCACAGAGAACCCAAGCTAGCTCTACTCTTATTTACAGGTGGATCAACAATTTGTCCCCATACTTCACTATGGCCATTATGCACAACCTGCTGAGCATCCTTAAACGAAGCCATATAATTCTCATTTCCTCTTATATTATCAATGGATAAAGCTTGGAACTGGGTTCCAATAGCAGCTTCATCCGCCTCCACAATTCTGAAAGAGGACAAATGAGATATCAATAATGCATGTTCTCCATTTATAATTACGACTTTTCCTTCACGCATAAACTTCAACTTCTGGTGTAAAGTCGAAGTGACAGCCCCTGCCTCATGTATCCACGATCGTCCTAACAAATAGCTGTAAGCGGGTATAATACCCATGACCTGGAAAGTAATCTGAAACAAATGTGGGCCCATATAAATGGGCAAGTCCACTTCACCAATAACATATTTCCTTGATCCATCAAACGCTTTCATAATAATCCCACTTGGGCGCATGGGCGTTCCTTGATATTTCAAATTCATAAGCGTGCTCCTTGGTATAACGTTCAATGAGGATCCATTATCAATCATCACATTGGATAATGAATCATTCTTGCAGTTCATAGAGATGTGGAGGGACATATTATGATTCCTTACTTCATTTGGCAGTTCATCGTCGCAGAAACTCAGGTTATTACATGACGTAATGTTCCCTACCACACTGTTGAATTGGTCTAGTGGCATATCACTTTCCATGAAAGCTTGGTCCAATACCCTCATCAAAGATTCTCTGTGAGCAGAGGAGTTCATCAATAAAGCCAAGATAGATATTTTTGAAGGAGTCTGGAGTAGCTGATCTACAATTATGTAGTCTCTCATCTTGATTATCTTCAAAATATCATCCACCTCCTTTTCTAGCGTAGCTCCACTAGATTCACCCACTGCCTTCTTGGGTTCAACATCTTAAACAGTTTTCTTTCCAGTACTAACATCTCCACGAACAACTGGTGCAAATACACGACCACTACGGGTCACTCTGCTAGTCTCAACAATATTTCCAATATTAGGCATTGGATGGATGGGAACTACCATACCATCCACTAAAATTGTAGCATTATATTTGTAGGGTACAACCTTGTCTGACTTGTAAGGGACATGACTCGGTAAGCTAATCACCAATGGAGTAACAGCTTGCTTGCTTTGCTATTCCACTTAAAAAGGGGTGGATGCCCCAAAACAAGGCACAATAAAATTTACTCCCTCTTCAACACATTTAGTCATTATAGAGTCATCTCTAGAAAACACATCTTCATCTGAGGAGAAGAACTCATCCGCAGAGGCATACTCATCACCTGACTCCTCTTCAGCCAAACAAACCTCATTCTCATAAACCTCATTGTAATCATCCCTTTGGCTTGTAACCTTGATAGTTCCATTATCCAATAACAACTGAATACCTTTCCTCACAATTGAACATCCTCGGGAGTCCCGGTAGAAAATCCGACAAGATCCATATTGATGTTCTACCTGACCAGCCATGTGGCAGAAAGTAGCATGCAATTGTACAAGATCATCATTCATATATTCCACATCAAAGATTCTGAACTCTCCAAGACATCCAAAAACCATGTTTACTTCCTCTTCATACTCTTCCCTAGGCCTGATTATGTGGATGAGGCTGTCATCCATCATCTCTTGCAAATCAACCTTTATCTTGTCACAACACTGTATATCCGTACTGCAAATAACACAACTAGCATGGTCATGCGTATAATAGCTAAATTCACAGAGGTCTGCATTCATTTTTACCAAATCTCCTCTAACCAATTTAATATTAAAAATTTGGAATTCGCCTGGACAACCGACCACCATGTTCATAGCATTTTCTCCTCCATGCTTTGGTAAAGGATTATCTTTCACATTATGGCCAACATCTTTGAAGGATAAGATACAAGACTTCACCAATTTTTGTACTTCAGTTTTCAAAGAATACCAGTTCTCAATATTATGCCCTGGTTCTCCCTGATGAAAAGCGCATGTTTTGTCTGCCTTGTAATACCAAGGAAATGGTGATGGTATAGCGGGAGGTGGTCTGGTCTGAACCAACTTCTTTTGAATTAACATCGGGATTAATTATGTATATCTCATAGGGATAGGGTCATAACTCTCCCTTCTCTGATTATACCCTTGATTCCCCTGATGGGATGGTCTCTAATAAGCAACGTTGGTTGGAGCTACACCAACAACTGGAGTCACTGAGGCATCCTGTTGATGATGCTGATAATTTCTTCTAGGAGGATTAACCCTTCTCTCTTGCATAACAGCATTTGCATCTCCTTCCTTCTTTTTGGAAAACCCATAGGATGGCTTCTTCGTACTTCCATAATTTTCACTTTTTGTTAAGCGGCCCTCTCTTACAGCCTCTTCCAAACGGATACCCATGTGCACCATTTCACTAAAGTCAATTGTCGCACTCGCTACCATCATCTCATAGTAGAAATCACCCAGAGTCTTCTAGAAAATCTTATAAATGCTTCTCCCAAGTCTTTGAAAGTATGGATATTGACATTGTCCAAACTCATATACCACTTCAACGCAGCACCAGTCAAACTATCCTGAGAAAAGTGAACCTGCAGACATTGATCATTAGTGTGGGTAGTCATTCTTCTTATGTACATCACAAGATGAGCATAAGGGCAAGTGTTGCCCTTGTACTTCTCGAATTCTGGGACTTTAAACTTTGCAGGTATCTTGACATTCGGGACCAAGCATAAATCATTCACATTCTGCACAAACAATTCCTTTCCCTTGAGGGCCTTCATCTCCCTCTGCATCTTATAAAACTGATCTTGAAAATCATCCATTCTATCATAGATACAAAGCCTTCACTTGATGGAGGAAAAGGACGATACATAAGTTCTACCCCAATTTTTGCCCCTAAGATCCCTTCATCATATCATATTGATTCAATCACAACAAGATCACATTAGGGCTCTTGGTTCTACTCCATATCTTTAGCTTTGCTCTTTGAGGAATCACCAAGCACCTTGACTTGTTTTTATTTGGTGATCATGCATGTTTTATTTTGAATTTCCTTTTAATTAATAGAATGCAATGTTGGTTTGTATCACTTGTTAATAATGTAGGTAAAGGCAATATGCCTTGGCAATTTGATCAGTGGGTTCATGAGTTTATTTTCATGCCCTAGTCAATAAAGCTTGAGAAATTCAAACCTCACCATTGAAGTTATTTTGGAATAAATGGAATGGAAAGGTTATTTTGGTTCACCACGTTTCAAAGTTATCAAAATTGATTCAAAAGTACAAGGGGTTGATTGAAGAAGTTGTCATGGTTGAATATGGCCTTGTTCCCATTGGTCACAAGTGCATATTTATCTCAATTCTTAAGATATGGAAGTGGTTGTGGTTGCTATGATTTCTCATTATCATCCTCAACAAACTCTATTTACAAAGAAATAGTTTTGATACAATAATATTGTTCAAAATTGTCAAAGTTCCTCAAAGCATTTTCTTGATCTAGGAGCTAGGGTTTTGAACTTCAAAGAAGTATATCTTGCTCATCTTTTGGTATTTTTGAGTGATTCCAAAAACATCCTTCTCTTAAAATTGTTATTAACAAATCACTTCAAAAGTTTCAAGGATTTTTCATGTGTAAGAAACTTGATGATGAAGAAAGATTGCAAGTCCTTCAGATGAACCCCCAATTTCCCATGTGTGACTTCCAATGATCATAACTTGGTCAATTTTTATAACCTTGAGCCCACTATTTTTCCATAATGATCTTGAGGATGTGAACTTTATTCCTTATTTTATGTGAAAAGTGATAAAATGGATAGAAGATGCTCTAAGGATACAAACGATTATAGGTCATTTCATGATTTTTTGCCAAATTCAACAATTCATAACTCTCTCGATTTTTGGAGATTTTGAATGGTTCAAGTTTCAAAATGTCATTAAATGGTCTATTTCATGCCATATTTTTTGGTCAAGAACAAATTCCATGTGGAACGCCATGTTTGGATGCAAAAGATTATAGGTCACTTTTGAAGAAAAACTTGAAATATTTCTAAGTATGGAAAGTCAACTTCTTTTTCCCAACTTTGACTCATTGCAACTTTCAGCTCAAACATCCATTTGATTCCATTATTTTCCCATTGCAAAGCTTGTAATTTCATATTTCTAAAGCATCAAGAATCATGCCCTAAGACTCATTGAGCTGAGAATGCCATTGATTTGAACTTGGTAACTTGGAACTGAAGTTTCTTCAAAAGTCAGAATTTGAAATCCTTGATTTAGCTTCTAAACACATTGTTTTTGTGTGTTTTTGCTTCCAAACATGTTTAGTGAACTTCCAGAAGTGATTAGCATAGCAAAACACGCGTTTTGGATGAGTTTTGATCAATATAGAAGTCACATTTTTCTTGTTTTCAACTTCACACGATTTCCCTCCAAACTTCATTATTTCACATGCTTGAACATTCCATTTGATTCCCTATAAATAGAGGGTCATCCCCCATTCATTTCCTCAAGCTTGAACATCCAGAATCACCCTGTCAAACTTGCTCCATAACTCATTTTTCTGCAACTTCGAAATCAGTGTTCAAGCCTTTTTCAATCCAATTTTTCCATCAATTCACCTTCCTTGATCTTCCCTGAAGCTAACCATATAATCACCTTCAAGAATCCTGACCTATATTGATCCATAGAAGTCCAGTTTCAGAGCTCTGCAACTCAACCTCAACAAGTAGATTTCTCCATCAATTCTTCAAAACTTTGATATCATTGTGAAGCTCTCATTGCCCTGGTTCTAGTTGTAACACTTGATTTTATCTGAAAACATGTTTTGACCATAAAATTTCAAATCCCTTTTCAAAACTTTCTTTCCAAATTGCTTGAGCCACAATTTATATAAATTTGTCACGAAGGTGTGGTTGTCTTTGTCTTGAAGAGACGAAGCGAATGGCATAGGTCTCGTGATCTAATTTTACAGATTGAACAACCTGGTTTTGGGACTGGCTGGAGGTTGAAGATGACCAACGTGTCATCTTCCAACCAACGAAACAGTGCCATTTGTATTTTTTTGAATTTTTTATTTATATTTGATTCTATGATTTATTCAGTAATGACCATGATATGCACAGTGCGCCA
The DNA here is from genome assembly GCA_948472305.1 of Vicia faba. Classification (NCBI taxonomy): domain Eukaryota; kingdom Viridiplantae; phylum Streptophyta; class Magnoliopsida; order Fabales; family Fabaceae; genus Vicia; species Vicia faba. The sequence goes on along the minus strand of OX451736.1, from coordinate 1,081,262,946 downwards.
TATCCCTTGGATTTGATTACTAACGCGTTTTAAATCTCATCCAATGGTCCACATATTTTTGACTTTATTTTTTATTTCTGTTTTTTATTTTTAATTGCTTTAAACTTCAAAAAATCATAGAAAAATCATTTTATGTCCAAAATATCTGAAAAAAATTATGAAAAATATTTTTGATTTTTCTCTTTCTGATTTTTATTTTTTCACAATTTTATTTTGTGTTTTGATATTTTTTTTATAAATTTTCACTTTATTTGAATTGTTTTAAATGTTTAAAAATACTTTTACGCATTTTTAAATTCTGAAAAAAAATATGGAATGATCCAACGATATTGTGACAAATATTGGTGACCTCATTTATTTTTTATTTCTGACTTTGTTATTTTTTTTATCATTTTTGGTTTATTTTACTCATTTATTTTAATTTTAAAAATAATTTCTGACTTTAAAAAATTACCAAAAATTTTATAAAAATAATTGAGTTCATTTCCGATTTTTCTATGGTCTTACTTAATATTTCTTGATTAATTTGAATATAGTTTCCTTTTTTCTCTATTATTTTCATTTTTTAACCATTTTTAAACCCTAATACTTTTATTTTAAAATACAATTTAATTTTTGTATATTTTCTGGCTGATCTTGGGTTGAATTTTTGATCATGAACTTTATTAACATCATTGGATCCATGGTGTTGAGTCTAATTCCAGAAAAATGGATGAATGATTTTAATAATAGTTTGATTAAATTTTAACTCAAATGTGGTTTATATATTCTTTCCCACCCTTCTTCATCTTATCCCTTTCTTATTGCACCAAGTTTTATTGGAGCATGATCTATATATCATGTCTCAAAACAAATGGTGCATAGATTGCTATTGACCGACTACAAAATAGGTGCGACTTCTATATAAGTCCGCTTACGATTTCTAACATAGTGCTAAATTTTGTCCCGATTCGAATAAATGACCATTCATGGCTCAAACCTATGTTTGCAAGCCCAAGTATGTTAATTTGATCTCTTTGATCCAATAACCTTGAGATTCATTGTGTGGAGGCTTTAATTCTACCAATCTTCTAATGGATCTATAACACTTTTGGTCAACGCGGATCACTTAAACATCTTTGATCATTAAATGGTACTTTTGAGGATTCCAAATGGATGATATACTTGACAAAAAGAAAATGCAACTTGTTATGTAGAGGCTTTGGTTATACCAATCCTCTAATGAGTTCCAAATGCAAGATTCAAGATGGTCATCCAACTAACCACTAATTATTAAATTGTTTTTACTTTATGCTTTTATTTTTTATGCTTTATGTACCATTTACTTTAAGCATTACATTTCATACCATTTTTATTTTTTTCACTTGAGCATTTAATTTCTTGTCATTTTTATTTGGTTCACTTGTGCTTTTCTTTTCTCTTCTAAGACACCTAATAATCAACATGAACCATAAAAATCTTTAATGATACTTGGACTATTTGGTTACTATCCTTGGCATTATGGAGTATTGAACTTCTTGGACTTAGGATTATAGATTTTGGCCTATGTTGGAGACCTTGTCACCTTATTTGTTTTTTTGTCTGGAGTTCTTGAGGTTTACCTCAAGACATTGGGTTGTTTGTTTGTTTTGTGTGCAGGTACTTGTGATTACATTCTTTGTTTATAATCTGGAATTCACTCGTATACAGCCGTTACTCTGTCCAATTTTTGTGAAGGCTTAATACATTTGAAGTTTGGTTCTCTCAAGAGGTCTAATATCTTTGCTTGCTTGATTTCAATCCAAAGAATGGTAATTCTATCTTGACTCATAATATTAAGTATTGGCTTCTTGTTGGTTATATGATTCTTATCCTTAGCTTTTACCTTATGCTTTAGGATAGTATCTTCTTCTCCTTCCGTCTTCTTTAATTTCAAAAATCTTCTTCCTCCTTTTGAAAACTCTTCTTGTTTTTTTTAACTTGAACCACTTTCATAATAAACTTGGACTTATGTCCATGCATTTTCAAAACCATTTCATAAATAAATTTCAATCAACTTAATAATACTTTGACATTTTTTTTGTGAGAAGACTAAAAGTCAATCAATCTCATTTCAAACTATTTTGCCACTTTGGCTTTCCATTTTAAAACTTTTCTCAAAGATTAGACTCTTGTCAATCCTTGTAGTGATGCAAACAACTATACTTCTATAATATGTAGTGAAGAGAGATATTTTTCACTTGGGTGTTGAGTGAGGCATTGTTGATTTTAAAATCCAAGCCATATCATCCACTTTGAGATGATGCAAATTGTCCTTTCTCATGATTGTGGGTAGTAAGTATGTTTTCCACACGGACAATGAAGATAATGTCTTATCTCATAAAATTAACCAACACACTTGTGTTTTAAATTTTTTTTAAAGGTGAACTGCATGTACCCTGATCCCCTATTGCACGAAAGGTGGTACGTAGGTACTAAAGGTTCGCAACCACGGCGGGTGCAAAAATCATAAAAAAATTATACTTCTTTTCTCACATCCACCATATATTTTACATATAACATTTTATAGCCAAAGTATACAGATTTTACAAAGAAGTTCCTGCGGAGTACCGTAGATGTTTGAATGCTAATACCTTCCCTTTGCATAACCAACCCCCTTACCTTGAATCTTTCCCCCTATTTTTGGGTTACTCTCTCTTTTCCCATTCCCTTGGAAATAATAAAGCGCGGTGGCGATTTTTATTTTGATCTGTATAAGTCTAGTAAATCCAATGGCTTAGTCTTAAACATTTCTACCGCTACAGAAAAAAATGGAGACTTCACTGGGGATAGATTGTCCTCTTGCTGGTCCATCCCTAAGTTGGTTAAGCCTATCTTTGTTTGCATCTGTATATGTGCAATTGTTGTTTATGTGTTATATGTTGTATATATATTTGTCTGGACTTTCCTGGTTTTCAGGGTGTTTGGTGATTACTTATAAGTCCTATACCCAGACTTGGGAAAACTTTAAGATAGGACGGGAGATATAGTCATGTTAACTTTGATGGAGTAATCCCAAAAAAGGAGGCATGAGATCCCCCACTCAGTGGAGGTCCCTTTGATTATAGTGTTGTTTATCGAGTAATCGGGAAGACGTACTACTTTCAACCTGGGAGCCTGCTGAAGCTGAGGACCATAGAATACCTAACCCATCTTGGCCTTTTATGTGTAGTGCGGAAGCTATGACAGAGTAATCCAGAAATAGTTGTCACGCGATACTACGCTTGGACGAGTTTTTCTTGAGAATATTACTAATTACCAAGTTAATCAGGAAGTTGGTAATATCCAAAGGAAGGATGTAGACTCTGGGAACCTCTAGAACCTTGTTCGGTAGGTGATAACTTTTATACCATACCTTATGGGTAGTACTTTCGACCTCATGCTCGTGACGTTGAACCTATGAACCCTATGTTTGTGATCTTGTGTGTGATTGTTGCATCATGCATCCATGAACTCATAAGCATCTTTTGAAGAAATTTTATGTCAAGGGACTTGAAAGTTGACCATTTGTGAATATCTCAGGTACCTTTTGACCATGGATTCTGGAAAAAGAAAGACCGAAAAATACAGTTTCAAAGATCCCAAGATAGATGAGTTGATCAGTCTAATTCCCGAGATTGAGTGTTCTGCAGATTTTTAGAAGAAGTATGGATCCATTATCCCTCTCATAAAGCTTAGGATGAAGGAGGGTATTATCTCAACCTTGTCCAGTTCTATGATCCTATGTATCATTGCTTTACTTTCCCGGACTATCAGTTGATGCCTACACTAGAGTAGTATTCTTATCTGTTGGATTTAACTATTATCGATCGTGTTCCTTTTACTGATTTGGAGGGTGAGCCAAAACCACATGAGATTGATGCTTTGATCCATCTGGGGAAGTCTGAGGTTGAATCCCATATGACTAATAAAGGAGGTATTAGAGGATTATCAACACAGTTCTTATTGGAGAAAGCTTGTTACTTTGCCAGGATGAAGAGTACAGTCGCTTTTGAGGCCATCTTTGCTCTACTTAATTATAGGTTGTTCTTATTTCCTAATGTGGACAAGTTTGTTGACATCAATTCTATCAGGATCTTCATGATTGGAAACCCAGGTCCTACATTGTTGGATGATGCTTATTACTCTATTCATCTTCGGAATTCTTATCATGGGGGGATGATTATCTGTTGCACGCCTCTGTTGTACCGGTGGTTTATTTCTCATATGCCTCAATCTGATGCTTTCTGGGATGTCAGGAAGGAACCCCATTGGGCTCCTAAGATTATGGCACTTACTCACTCGGATATTGATTGGTATCATCAAGCTTACCAGGATGTAGAGATTGTCGATAGTTGTGGTAGTTTCCCCAATGTACCTCTTCTTGGTACAAAGGGAGGGATTAACTACAACCCTGTTCTTGCACGATGACAGCTTGGTTATCCGATAAGGGATAAACCAAATAGTATTCATTTGAGCAGTTTCTTTCTGAAGGAGGGAGAAGACCATAAGGAAGCCAAGGAGCAGATTGCGAAGGCTTGGCGTCACATTCATAGGAAGAGTAGGAAAGATCTGGGACCTAGGGGGACTGTTTCTTTGGAGCCTTATCTTCAGTGGGTCCAAACGAGAGCTATTCAGTTGAAGATGTCGTATTCCCGAGAAGCACCTATGCCAGATTTGTTTGTGAAGACCACTCCTCCCTTATTGGATGATATAGAAGAGCTACAACTTACTTTGGTCAGGATGCAGCAGGAAAAGAATGCTTGGAAGAAAAAGTGCCAAACTTTAGAGATTTCCTATAGAGCAGACTTGAAGGAGAAAGACGACTTGATTGAGATTCTTGAGAGTCGGGCTGTAGAGACCATGGAGAGGCAAGGTGATTTATTTTCTCCTAAGCCTCAGTTAGATGCTAGTTGCTCACTTCCTGATTCAAGATATTGGAAGAAGGTTGCCACCAGATATGCGGAAGAAAACCAGAGGTTGAAGGCTCAGATTGCCAGGCTTACAGGGAAGCGCCATCGTGTAGAGTGATCTCCATCAGCTTTACTTCTTAGGGTTTTAGACTTTATTTTCATCTTGTAATTGGGATTATTGAAACTTGTAATCCATTTTGAAATTATTATAATAAAATTTTTAAGTATTTCAAATGTGTTATTACTTTGATGTTTGCAATGTGTCTATAAATCTTTAAGTCCCTTGAAATATTAATAATAAAAATAAATCATGTGCACTGCATATCATGCATCATATTGCACATATTTATTACATTTATTATGCATATCCAGGTGTCTTACCAAGCTTATTTACTTTTTTCAGCAAGTGTCTTACTACTATAACACTCGAGCTAATTTCAGAAGGAAGATGGACAACTTAGAACAAGAGAATCACGAGTTGCGCAAGGAAGTTTCTGCTCTGAAGGCCAGAATGGCCAATCTTGCTACTCTGATGGAATCTCTGGTGCCTGCTCAGAATCAACCACCGAGTGTTCATCCTTAACAAATAAGGGTTACTACTGAAGCTCGGACTGTTCTTGTGTCTGCTACTCCAGCTGATGTTCAGAATCGTATTCCTCAAGGTTGTCCATGGGGAATGCCAGAGAACTTTTCACCTGAAGGTTTCAATCTTGGTCCTCAAGATACTCCAGTTGTTCATACTACTGTTGCTCCTACACCTTTTATGGTGCAATCTGCTCCTGCTGCGCCTCCTTCGGTGAATATGGTCCCATTTGCTAATGATGATATGTGTCATCCTTTTCCTCCACCAAGTAAAGACTTGGGTCTCTATGATAGAATGGAACATTTTCAAGAACAGTTTGACAAGATGTAGAGGGAGATGAAGGCCCTCAGGGGAAAGGAATTGTTCGGGAAGAATGTGAATGATTTATGCTTGGTCCTGAATGTCAAGATACCTGCGAAGTTTAAGATCCTGGAATTTGAGAAGTACAAGGGAAACACTTGTCCTCGTGCTCATCTTGTGATGTATGTAAGAAGAATGTCTACCCATACTGATGATCAGTGTCTGCTGTACAAGGGAAACACTTGTCCTCGTGCTCATCTTGTGATGTATGTAAGAAGAATGTCTACCCATACTGATGATCAGTGTCTGCTGATTCACTTTTTTCATGATAGTTTGACTGGTGTTGCGCTGAAGTGATATATGAGTTTGGACAGTGTCAACATCCATACTTTCAATGACTTGGGAGAAGCATTTATCATACAATACAAATACAACATGGACATGGCGCCTGACCGTGATCAACTCAGGGCCATGGTCCAGAAGGACATGGAATCATTCAAAGAATATGCACAGAGATGGTGTGAGGTAGCCGCCCAAGTGATACCTCCCATGGAAGAGAAGGAGATGACTAAGATTTTCTTGAAGACTCTGGGTTCTTTCTACTATGAGAGGATGGTAGAGAGTGCACCAAGTGACTTTACTGAAATGGTAGGCATGGATATTCGCTTAGAAGAGGCTATAAGAGAGGGTCGTCTAACAAAAAGTGAAAGTTTTGGAAGTGCGAAGAAACCATCCTATGGGTTTTACAAAAAGAAGGAAGGAGATACAAACGCTGTCATGCAAGAAAAGAGGGTTAATCCTCCTAGAAGAAATTATCAGCATCATCAACAAGTCGCCTCAGTTACTCTAGTTGTTGGTGTAGCTCCAACCACTGTTGCTTATCAGAGACCATCCCATCAGGTGAATCAAGGGTATAATCAAAGAAGGGAGAGTTATGATCCTATCCCTATGAGTTATACAGAATTACTCCCGGCGTTAATTCAAAAGAAGTTGGTTCAGACCCGACTACCTCCCGTTGTACCATCACCATTGCCTTGGTATTACAAGGCAGACCAAACATGCGCTTTTCATCATGGAGCACCAGGGCAAAATGTTGAGAACTACTATCCTTTGAAAACTGAAGTACAGGAATTGGTGAAGTCTGGTATCTTATCTTTCAAGGATGTTGGCCCTAATGTGAAATATAATCCTCTACCAAAGCATGGAGGAGAAAATGCTATGAACATGGTGGCCGATTGTCCAGGCGACTTCCGGATTTTTGATGTTAATCTGGTTAGAGGAGATTAGGTGAAAATTCATGCAGACCTCTGTGAATTTAACTATTATACGCATGACCATGCTGGTTGGGCTATTTGTAGTACGAATATACAAGTTTGTGACAAGATAAAGGTTGATTTGCAGGAGATGATGGATGAGGGTCTCATCCATATAATCAGGCCTAGGGAAGAGTATGAAGAGGAAGTTAACATGGTTCCTGGATGTCTTGGAGAGTTCAGAATCTTTGATGTGGAGTATATGAATGAGGACCTTGTGCAATTGCACGCTACTTTTTGCCACATGGCTGGTCAGGTGGAACATTAGTATGGATCTTTCCGAATTTGCTTCCGAGACTCCCGAGGATGTTCAATTGTAAGGAAAGGTGTGCAGTTGTTGTTGGATAATGGAACCATCAAGGTTACAAGTCAAAGGGATGATTACCATAAAGTTGATGTGATTGAGGTTTGTTTGGCTGCAGAAGAGTCAGAGGATGAGTATGACTCTACAGATGAGTTCTTCTCTTCGGATGAAGATATGTTTTCCAGAGATGACTCTATAATGACTGATTGTATTGATGAGTGACTAAATGTTATTGTGCTTTGTTTCAGTGCGCCTACCCATTTTGAATTTGAATATCACAACAAGCTAGCTGTTACTCCATTGGTGATTAGTTTGTCGGGTCATGTCCCCTATAAGTCAGACAAGGCGGTACCCTACAAATATAATGCTACAATTTTAGAGGATGGTGTGGAAGTCCTCATCCAGCCAATGCCTAATGTTGGAAATATTGCTGAGACTAGCAGAGTGAACCACAGTGGTCGTGTATTTGCACCCGTTGTTCGTGGAGATGTTAGTACTGGAAAGAAAATTGTTGAAAATGTTGAGACCAAGAAGGATGTGGGTGAATCTAGTAGAGATACGCTAGAAAAGAAGGTGGATGATATTTTGAAGATAATCAAGATGAGCGACTATAGAATTGTAGATCAGCCACTATAGACTCCTTCAAAAATATCTATCTTGGCTTTATTGATGAACTCCTCTGCTCACAGAGAATCTTTGATGAGGGTATTGGACCAAGCTTTTGCAGAAAGTTACATGCATGTAGACCAATTCAGCAGTGTAGTAGGGAACATTACATCGTGTAATAACCTGAGTTTTTGCGACGATGAACTGCCCAATGAAGGAAGGAATTACAATCTGGCCCTCTACATCTCTATGAACTGCAAGAATGATTCATTATCAAATGTGCTGATTGATAATGGATCCGCATTGAACGTTGTACCAAGGAGCACACTTATGAAGTTGAAATATCAAGGAACACCCATGCGCCCAAGTGGCATTATTATGAAAGCGTTTGATAGATCCAGGAAATCTGTTATTGGTGAAGTGAACTTGCTTATTCATATAGGCCCACATTTGTTTCAGATTACTTTCCAGGTCATGGATATTGTACCCGCTTATAGCTGCTTGTTGGGACGACCGTGGATACATGAGGCAGGGGCTGTCACTTTGAATATACACCAGAAGTTAAACTTTGTACGTGAAGGAAAAGTGGTAATTATAAATGGAGAACAAGCATTATTGATATCTCATTTGTCCTCTTTCAGCATTGTGGAGGCGGACGAAGCTGCTGTTGGAACCTAGTTCCAAGCTTTATCCATTGATAACATAAGAGGATATGAGAACTATATGGCTTCGTTTAAGGATGCGCAGCAGGTTGTGCGTAATGGCCATAGTGAAGTATGGGGATAGATTGTTCATCCACCTGTAAACAAGAATAGAGTTGGCTTGGGGTTCTCTGTAAAGAATGATAAAGGTAAGAGCTTGAAGCCGAAGTCTTCTGCAGGAAAGTATCAAGACATCTTTTGTGGCGGGGGTTATCTTCATCCAACTGTTGTTGGGATTAATGCCATGGTGGAAGAAGAAGCAGAGCCAGAAATGCCAAATTATGTGACGCACGAAGTTAGGGTTCAGAACTGGATCACCATTGATGTTCCCTCTTGCATACATGTTTCAAAGTAATTTGTTGATATTAATCTTTTTGAAAAGCTTTCACTCTGGCCAAGGTGAAAGTATCAATATTGTATGGGCTTATCTGTTTGCTGTGATTTTTTAAAATCAATAATAAAAGTTGTCTTTGTTTCCGAAATTGTGTTTTTATTTTTTGCTTTTTCTTGGAAAATGGTAATCAGAAAAAACATTTCAAAATAAATAATAACTGAAATTTAATCTGCATGATCACTTGTTATATGTGTCAGTTTCTAAAAGCAATCATAAATCATATGTGTAGATTAATTAAAAAACCCGTTGAATACAATGACCCTGCACCCTCTCCCAACTTTGAATGTCCTGTGTATCGGGCCGAAGAAGAAGACTATGGTGAGATTCCAGAAAAGGTCTCACGGTTTATTAAGCGCGAGGAAAATTCCATTCAGCCATATAAAGAGTCATTGGATGTAATCAATTTGGGTTCAGAAGAAGATCCGAAGGAGGTCAAGATCGGAGCATTGTTACATCCTGATGTGAAGAGCAGGTTAATTGAGATGTTGAAAGAGTATGTGGATATTTTTGCTTGGTATTACCAAGATATGCCTGGTCTAGATACATATATTGTAGAGCATCGTTTACCGCTGAAGCCAGAGTGCCCTCCAATCAAGCAGAAGTTGCAAAGAACTCACCTAGATATGGAAGTGAAGATCAAAGAAGAAGTTCTAAAGCAGATTAATGCCTGTTTTTTTGTGACATCGGTGTAACTCTAAATGGATTGCCAATATTGTCCCAGTACCGAAGAAAGACATAAAAGTTTGCATGTGTGTAGATTACAAAGATCTAAATAAAGCTAGTCCAAAAGATGATTTTCCATTGTTGCATATTGATATATTAGTGGATAGCACAACAAAATTCAAAGTTTTCTTGTTCATGGACAGATTTTCCGGGTATAATCAAATAAGGATGGCGCCTGAGGACATGGAAAAAACAACGTTTATCACACCCTGGGGAACATTCTGTTACAGAGTGATGCCCTTCGGGTTAAAGAACGTTGGTGCAACGTACCAGAGGGCTATGATAACCCTATTCCATGATATGATGCACAATGAAATTGAGGTATATGTTGATGATATGATTTCTAAATCCCAAACTAAAGAAGGGCATGTAGAAGATTTGTTGATGTTGTTTCAGCGTTTGAGGAAGTATCGCCTTCGCTTAAATCCAAATAAATGTACCTTCGGTGTTCAATCAGGGAAATTGTTGGGTTTTATTATTTTCCAAAAAGGGATTGAAGTTGACCCTGATAAAGTCAAAGCAATTCAAGAAATTCCAGCACCGAGAATTGAAAATCAAGTCAAAGGGTTCCTCGGGCGTTTGAATTATATTTCGAGATTCATTTCCCACATGACTGCAACGTGTGAACCAATATTTAAGTTGTTAAAGAAAGATCAAGGTTGTGTATGGATAGATGACTTCCAAAGGGCATTTGAAAGTATTAATGAATATCTGTTTGAACCTCCTATCTTGCTCCCTCCTGTTGAAGGAAGACCATTGATTATGTATCTGACAATGTTAGATAATTCCATGGGTTGTATTTTGGGACAAAAAGATGAAACGGGGAAGAAAGAGTATGCTATTTATTATCTTAGTAAAATTTTTACTGATTTTGAGTCACGGTATTCCATGGTAGAAAAGACATATTGTGCTCTGGCCTGGGCGGCAAAACGTTTGCGGTAGTATATGTTGAATCACACTACTTGGTTGATCTCCAAAATGGTTCCAGTCAAGTACATTTTTGAAAAGCCTACTCTTACTGGGAGAATTGCCCGCTGGTAGATGATGTTATCTGAATATGATATTGAATACCGCACTCAAAAAGCTATTAAAAGCAGCATGTTGGCAGATTATCTTGCTCACCAACCAGTTGATGATTATCAGTCTATGAAGTATGATTTCCCCGATGAGGATGTGATGTTTCTAAAAGTGAAAGATTGTGATGAACCTTTACCTGAGGAAGGTCATGATCCTGAATCTCGTTGGAGTATGATATTTGATAGAGCTGTGAATGCTTATGGTAAAGGAATTGGTGTTATGATTGTCACTCCACATGGATCACACATTCCTTTTACTGCAAGGCTGACATTTTATTGTACTAATAATATGGCAGAATATGAGGCTTGCATCATGGGTCTCGAGGAAGCTATTGATCTCAGAATTAAAATTCTAGATGTGTATGGCAATTCAGCTTTGGTAATAAATCTGATTAAAAGAGAGAGGGATACTCGTCACCCAGGCTTGATCTCTTACAAAGAATATGCTATAAGATTGTTACCCTTCTTTAATAAAGTTGAATTCCATCACATCCCTAGAGATGAAAATCAAATGGCGGATGCTCTGGAAACTCTGGCTTCTATGTATCAAGTGAATACTTGGAATGATATACCTCAAATTATAGTTTGGCGACTGGATAGGCATGCTCATGTGTTTACAACAGAAGATGTAGTAGATGAGAAACTGTGGTATTATGATATCAAGCATTTTCTCCAGACTCAGGAATACCCGATTGGTGCTTCGAATAAAGATAGAAAGACATTGAGAAGATTGGATGGCAGTTTCTTCCTCAGTGAAAATGTGTTGTACAAGAGAAATTTTGACATGGTCTTGCTCAAATGTGTGGATAGACATGAAACATACATGTTGATGCATGAGATTCATGAAGGTTCATTTGGCACTCATGCCAATGGACATTCGGTAAAGATGCTAAGGGTAAGTTATTATTGGATGACAATGGAATCTGACTGTTACAAATTTGCAAAGAAGTGCCATAAATGCCAGATTTATGCGGAGAAGATTCATGTGCCTCTGACACTTATCAATGTTATTTCTTCCCCGTTGCCTTTCTCTATGTGGGGTATTGATATGATTGGGATGATAGAACATAAATTTTCAAATGGACACTGTTTTATCTTGGTCGCAATTGATTACTTCACCATATGGGTGGAAGTTGCTTCATATGCTAATGTTACTAAGCAGGTGGTAGTGCGCTTCATTAAGAATAATCTTATATGTCGTTATGGTGTGCCGAGCAGAATCATCACCGATAATGGCTCGAATCTGAACAACAAGATGATGACAGAACTTTGTGAAGAATTTAAGATTATCCATCACAATTCATCTCCGTACAGGTCGAAGATTTATGGGGCTGTTGAAGCTGCTAATAAGAATATTAAGAAGATCATCCAGAAGATGGTTGTTACTTATAAAGATTGGCACGAAATGCTTCCTTTTGCTTTACATGGGTATCGGACATCTGTCCGCACTTCAACAAGAGAAACCTCGTTCTCCCTTGTATATGGAATGGAAGTTGTGCTCCCAATCGAGGTTGAGATTCCCTCTTTGTGTGTGATAATGGAAACCAAGTTGTCAGAGGCTGAATGGGTCCAGAACAGGGTTGACCAATTGAATTTGATCAAAGAGAAGAGAATGATGTCTTTGTGTCATGGGAAATTATATCAGAAGAGAATGAAGAAAGCTTTTGATAAGAAGGTCAAACCTTGTGAATTCAGAGAAGGTGACCTCGTGCTCAGGAAGATCATGTCTTTTAACGCTGATTCTAGGGGCAAGTGGACTCCCAATTTTGAAGGCTCATATGTTGTCAAGAAAGCCTTCTCTTGTGGTGCATTAATTCTTGAAACTATAGATGGCGAGGAGTTCCCATGTCCCATGAATGTTGATGCAGTCAAGAAATACTTCGCCTAAAGAAATAAAAGAACAGCTCGTTAAGTTAAAAACTGAAAAGGGCGGCCAAGGAAAAAAAGAGCATCTCGGTAGGCCGAAAACCCAAAAGGGTGGTCTAGGCAAAAGTTAGAGACATAAACAGAATAAAATTTCCCTCTAAGTTGAAAACCCGCAAGGGCAGCTTAGGAAAAAGTTAGGGACTTTCTTGGCAAGTAACTGCATCAGACAAGACTTGATCATTGAAGCAACAATCTTCTTGGATCCCCGTCATACTTCAACAAAAGTCGCTGCTCAGAATTTCAAAGTTGTTAGGGGGAGTAGTGGTCATTGTATCTCAATGTATCTTCTCCATTATATATTACCATTTTCCAAACTTTGTAATTATCCATGGAGTCTCGCCATTCGCAGACTACCATTCTATCAATAAAATTTGAGCTTTTACCCAATTCTTTGTAATTCCTATTTTATTAAGCTTACAAAGACTCCATTTATTATTGATAATAATTTTCAAAGTAAAAGGATTAAATGACAAAATTATCAAAAAGAATTTACAACTTACTTTTACTTTAGATTTTGTAATTCAAGAGGAAAACAAAAGTGGTGATCCCAGGAAAGGACGAACTCCAGTAATTTTGGGAAGTTGTGTTTCCCCCAGGAAGGTTTTCTCAGGTTGTTTTCGCTGGTATGCGCATGATTTTTGTATATTGAAGACAATACCAATTGGCGTAAGATGCAGTATCGGTTTTGTGATCCTAGTGTCCCTAGTCAAGTGTTGGTTCATTTTTATGATTTTTGGGTTTGCTTGGTCTGAGGTCTCTATTCCGGATTCCCCAATGAAGTCTTCTCTCATATGACAAAAGGTCTTGTTCCCTTGGTGTGCTGAGATAGAACTATTTGCAAAATATTGCTCCTTTTGGCAGTGTTGGCATTATTTTTAGTATTTATCTCCCAGGTAACTGGACCAGGGCAGTATATTTTCTAAGAAGTGTTGAGACAGTTGTCAACTTTTTTGGGTTTTCACTCGCCAAGTGCTTGGATTGATTTAAAATCCCCAAGAGTTTGACCTCTTTCTATATGTTGACTTCTTGATTCCCCGGGAAAGCTATCCTAGGGCATCTTATGTTGGAATAGGTTTGTGTGATATGAAGACTCAATCCAAGATTTCCCAGTGAAGGCCTCACTTATTTGATGGAAGTCTTTTCTCCCCGTGCATGCTGAGTTGGACTCATTTGCGAAGTACCTCCCTTTTAGGTTGTACTTGCATTTTATTTGATTGCCTGATAATCAGGCAAGGGTAATGTTTTATTTAAGAAGTGTTGAAATGGTTATTAACTTTTTGTGTTTTCACTCGCCAAGTGCTGGGTTTGATTTAAAATCCCCATAATTTTGATTTCTTACTGTTATGTTTGACTTCTTAACTCCCCAAGCTGTTATCCCTATGAGATTTCATACTTTTTCCCCAGAGATGTTGGTGCAATACCTACTCTCAATATTGAAGAATGTATCCCTGGTTTCCCCAGTGAAGAACGTATCATGGTTTCCTCCCTTTAATATGGTGTTGGCCTCCCCAATGAAGTCAGCACGAGGTCCCAAGCTGATATCTCGATGATAAGGCACTATCTCCCCTAGTGAAGTCTGTATGACATTTCTCCATTGAAGTCAGTTCGAGATCCTCAGTTAATGTTTTGACGATATGGTTTTCATCTGCCTTATTGATTTCAGTATTGTAATCCCCATTAGAAGTGCGGACCGTGAAAGCATTTGTTTTCCCATTGAAGTCTGAGTGCTATTCCCCGTTGACACTTGGAGAAGGATGTTATATCCCTGTATCTATACTGATTTGTCGCTATGATTTGATTACTTTCGTATTATGTTCCTCCCCAGTGAAGTTAGTCCACGAAATAGGATTTTGCTTCCTCGGTTGGTGCTTATTTTTCTTATGGAATGTTCATCTTGGATGTGATTTAGCCGAGTGTTGTGTGTGCCTGAGTTGGTTTTTCCTGGTTACTCCCAGTGTTATATGTCTGTTTTGTCAGCATATACATGATAACACTCATGCATTCATACATACATCATGCATAGTTAAATCTAGCAAATCATTTCTCATTAACATTCGTTATTATTTTTGTTGACATATTGCCTTGTTTTGCAGAGTTGTGTTGTCCTCTCTCCAATAGAGTGTCGGCCTTAAGCAGAGAGTGTATATTCTTTCAATTTCCCCACTGAATTATCCCTCGTTGAAGATTTTTTCCTTAGCCTTCCTGTACAGCTCTTTGTCTGGATGATTTGGGTTTCCCTCTTGAGTTTATTTCTCATAGGATGTATTTTGGCTGACTGTTTTACTCTAGTTTATTTCTGGTTTAAATCTTTAATTCCCAACAATATTTTTACTTTGGATTTCTGCAAGCTTCGAGCTTTGGTTCGAAAATGTGCATTTATTTTGCACGAGAAGACTTTATCTCCTCAGCAGAAATATTGGCATTTCCCCAGGAAGTCATGATTCATTCCCCAGGAAGTCATATCTCTTTCCCCAGGAAGTCATGATTCATTCCCCAGGAAGCCATATTGTTTTCCCTATAAAATCATTCTTGCAATCCTTCCTATAGCAGCAAGTAGCAGGTCTCTTTATTTGAGCAACTTGTACTTCCCTGTAAAAGTCGACGTTACTTTTTTTTGCTATCTTCTCTATGAGTGGATAGTTTGCAGTTCATTGTCAAATTACTCCAGTGGATGGCAAGTCTTTTCAATATGAAAAAGACAATTCATTTTGAAATCTTTGTAATTGTTAGTCTCTTTATTTGAGACAACTTATATACTACCCTTTCCAGGCGGAGTTCCTTGGTTAAAGAAGAAGTTGAGACCCGTTCTAGGTGAAACGCCGGAATTTTGGGAAAAACTTGTTATCGTTGTGCTACCCTCAGTGAATGTTGGTAGTTCATCGTCAGTGAACGGCGATGCTATGATATATTTTCTCTTTACCTTCAGTGAAAGTTGGTAGGTCACTGTGATACGGTCGCAGAGCCGACTGTTTGTGAAAAAATGTTGTTTTGCATTTTGCGTTTTGCATTCGCAAAATGTCGCGGTAAGCAAGAGTCGCCACCGACTTTTATTTTATCCAACTGGAAAGGAAAAAAGAACAGAAAAATTCCTTTTTTGAGATTTTGAGTACGGGGGGTAGATTATAGAAAGGGAAGGTGTTAGCACCCTTTCTATCTATGGTTTTCCATGGGCTCTTAGGTACTTGCTCATCTTTTAAAATTTCTTGTGTGTGTTTGTTTTGAAAAGTTTTGTTTTTCTTTGTTTTAACCCTTGTTTTTGTCCTCAAGAGTGTTACGAAGTTGTTTTTGAAAACTTTGTTTGAAAAGTGTTTGGTGTGAAAAGTTTGATTTTGAGCAAGTACCTACTAGCATCTACCTACTCGAAAAAAGATTGTTTCTATTCTTGTTTCCTTTAGACAGTACTATCCCACTATTAAAGAGTAGGTAGTACTGTTGTTGGAGTTGTAAGGGTCAATTCGTAAGGGGCATACGATCACTAAAGAAATGTTAGGACGCCTTAGTAATAACCCTAATGTCTTAAGATCATATTCGAGGCAACATTTCCGAGGCAACCTTTCCGAGGCAACATTTCCGAACGGAACATATGATCTTTGTTTAGACAGGAGGGCAACCACTAAGACACCCTATACTTAATGACTGTTTACCGAAGGCAACCGAAGTGAGAGTATACCCTAGGAGTGCGCATGTGCGAGTGATTTGATTTCGGTTATTATCTTTGCATATTAGGGTTTTCTAGCCATTTTAAATTATCATGCAATCTTGTCATACAATCCTATTAACATACATCTAAACAGTTATTATTTGCGAGAATTAAAATGTGAGAAATAAAACCTACGCTATTACAAGGCTCCGGGGTAGGGATTAATTACATAGCCAAAAAAACCCGTAAAAGACGATAGATAAAGAAAATCTTAATTTAAACTATTACATACCGTGAGCAGTTACATTAATATTGCAAAAATAGTACACGCGCGCGATGAATCGAGAACGAGAAAATTAGGGTTTTGACCCCGACTAAGCCTAATTAAAAGAAACATAATTTTTTTTTGTGTTATTTGAGAAAAAAATAAAGTTTAATTGAATAAAATAAAAAAAACCTAATTACTAATTAGTTTTAAAATTAAGAAAAATAATTAAATTAATCTTATTTTGTATTTTTATTTTATTGAGAAGTGAAATAAAAATTAAATCAAGAGTTAACCCTAATTTTTCCTAATTGATTTTAATTACATAAAAAAGTTATAATTCATTCTAAATTAAATTTAAACTAATATTAAATTAAATTTGATAAAATAAAAAAAGAACCTAATTCTAAATTTGTGAAATTTGATTTTATGATTTTTTGTGAAAGAAAGAAATTAATTTTGTTAGAAAATAATTTAAAAAATTAAATTAAAAAACAAATTAGAGAAAAGAAAGAGAAAATGGCCTGATATTGCTTAGCAAGAAGGGGGTGTGATTTGTAAATCTGGGCCCAATACATTATGGCCTTTGTTGACTTTGCTAGATCCTGTGTGCACGCTTGACTTATGCTCATGGTGGTCCCTCAGGGATAAGGCGTTGGATCTGCAGCCTTGAGGATCTAATGGTGGGATATTAATGATGCATGGTAGACTTGTGGGACACATGTGCACCTGATTATGCAAAGCAAAATAATATGAAGCCATGTTAGGACCTGTGGATCGAACCCAGGTCCTTGAGCCTTATCACCCTGCACGCTTGCCAACTGAGCTGGCATGTTTAGTTGTACAAGTAATAACAAACAAGCATTATATGGTAAAAACAAAATAATAATTCTTAAACGCGCGAAATTTGAATTGGCAAGTCAGGGAGTGCCACGTTACTTTCTTCTTCCTCCCACTGTCGCTGTAAATTACATGGCTTTTACCTATGGACGCCAGGCATAGGTATAACCCCGTGCATCTCCAAAACCCTGTGCAAGCATGATAAATCACAACCAATGGTACCAATCAACTTGTTGCAACCTCAGGAGCATCATGGTACCATTATCCATGCCTAATTGTTCCTGTACACAAAACCCCTAAAAACGAAACTAGAACCCTAGCCATGGCAACTTGTTGTATAGTCAATAAAAATACAATTGGATATAACCATTAGCTTGTAAACATCTCAAGGATTAAGAATATATCAATGAATCATGCTAAATATGCCAGAATTATGATATTCGAATTCAAGAAAATATGGAAACCGTGTGAAACTTACAACACGATTCTGAGTGTGAGGAAGCTTTTTAATGGTTGAAACACATTCCTGGGATGTCTAGCAAACGATTGGTGTCCTTAGAATGGCTTGAGATAGCCTGAATCTTGAAAATCAGTTTACACATTTTCTTGAATTTTTTTGTAATTTTTTCTCTCTCTTGCACGCCTCCAACCCCTTTGTTTTTGGTCTGCAATTGTCCTTTATGTATCCAAGAATGAATTAGGGTTACCATTGGTTTCAAATCTTCTCCCATTATGAACATAGATTCATGATTTAATTCTTGTACCAAATCTTTCCAAATCAAGCAAATCCAATCTTTTTCTGTTCATTTTGAGTCTTGCACGATTTGATTTTGTTTCCAGCTGTGTAATGAACCTAAACATGCACAAAATCTCAAGATTTAATTAGCTTTTGATATTTTCATTATTTTATTTTGATTTGATTTGATTTAATTTAAATAAAATCAAAATAAATGACAAAAATAAAATAATGACAAGTGGAAGAGCTCATGGGTCGTGGGTCACATTACAAACTCAGTGCAAGCATAAAAAGTTGGGCCCATTTGACAAAAAATGCAATTTTGGGCACTTTGACTTTTGGCAATTTTGCAAAAAGGGTCAACTTGGCCAATGCATAACTCCCTCAATTTTGACCCTAGAGAGGTGTTATTGGACTTTTTATAAAGCTTAAGATGTCCTATAAGCAACCCTTTTGGTCTCATATCAATTTAGTCTTCCATGTTCATGTATGAATCTTTGACCGAAAAGGTGTTTTTGTTGACTTTTCAAAATGATCTATAATGTCCAAATTCATATCTTCTTGTGAGTGCATATTTTGAACTTGGGAGCTGGATATGGATTGTAGGGAATTAGGTCCTCTTCAAAATGAGCTTTGGATGGGTCATTTTTGATAAAGTATGAGAAAGTTATGCTTGGTCAAAGTTGAGTTGACTTTTCCTACAAAACCCTAATTTAGCAACTTTTGGGTTTTGATGAATTGTGAGCAATCCTTGAGGAATCATGATCAACCCTTGATAAAATTATGAATAATACTTCAAAATGAGAATGTTGACCAAAAATCTTGAAGTTTGACTGTATGTGGGCCACATTTGACTTTTGCCCTAGCAAAGTCGATTTTTAGGCCTTTGAGCAATTGACAGAGCAAACTTCCTCTGTAAGGCTTGAAGCTTGACATGGATGATACTGAGAACATATTAGGACAATGGTGAGAATTTCGGAACCTTTGGACTCAAGCATCTTGATGCAAAGTGAAACCCTAATTTAGGGTAGACTGCCTTAGGAGAGAATTTGTCTGGCCAACTCTTGGACTTCCTTGAGCAATTTGAAGACCTTACTTAACATGTATCGAGAAATATGGGAGGGAAATTTTTGAGGTACAACATCTTCCCCTGTACAATCTTCTTAAACCTGAGGATGTAGATTGGCTTGTCTGCCTTTCGTGATCCGGAGGTGGAAGATGATTGAACACTAGAATGCCCAGAAATTTGCACTCGCATGAAGTGGTATTGGTCTTGCAATATCTGGAACGGGCTTATAGATGTCGTTTGGAAGTCAATGATGGAAGATGGGCTGAAATATGCCATCAGAAGAAGTGTCGATTGCATAAGAGATTCCTTTGTGAGAACCCGTATACCTGTTGTTGAGGAGGATTTCACTGGGGAATACTGGTCTCTGTCTTGAGAGAAATAGAATTTTAGGAGCTTCAGTTGTCCGTTATTCTACTGGGGAACCATCTCTTAGTCGAGGAGGTGAAAATGGACTGCTATCTGGTCGTGCTCTAGGCTTTACAGTGATTTTCTTAGAAACATAAGATCGACTGTTATCTGGTCGTGCTCCAGGCTTTACAATGACTTACTGGGGGGATGAGATTAAACTTGCTATCTGGTCGTGCTCTAGGCTTTGCAATTTCTCAATTCTTATTTGGTCGTGCTCTAGGATTCAGAAGGAATCAAGTGGTTATCCGGTCGCATCCGGGTTTCCACCTGAATTTAAGGCATACTAATATCCGGTCGATTTCCAGGCTTCATAGTAATTGGCCAAGTAAGCTGCTATTTGGTCGAATTCCAAGCTTCGCAGTACCTTATATTGTTATCTGGTCGTGTCCCAGGCTTCAGTGTCCTTTTCCACTATCTGGTCGTGATCCAGTCTTTGCAGCGTCTTATACCATTATTTGGTCGATTCCAGGCTTCATGGTATCTTTTATTGCTATCTGGTCGATTTCCAGGCTTCACAATAACTTACTGAGGGTTAAGCTATTTTCTGGTCGATTTCCGAGCTTCATAGCTTGTATTTAAGACATACCACTATCTGGTCGATTCCAGGCTTCGTAGTATTCTGGAGATATCAAGATATTATTCAGTCGATTTCCGGGCTTCATAGCTTGAACTGGAATAGAAATCTTAGTATCTATTTGACTGAACCAGAAAAATGTTGGAATATCCTTAACTGGAATAGAAACCTTGGTATCGGTTTGACTAAACCAGAGAAAACTTGTGAGAACATGATTGCATCCTTCCCTGAAAGGTAAAGGGTTAGTCGTATGCAATGTCATGATGTATGAAATGTATTGAGTAATGATGTTCTTAAAATAAATGAGATTGTGCTGTATGATGCACATGTGTATGCCATAATGTATGGGTATGCAATGTTCTTGTGATATTCTCCGGCAGGGGAGAATAAATCCTGGACTGCTGTTGGAGAGTACAAGGAGTTGAGTTCTTCGTTCTCACTGGGGATAGTGACTAAAGATGATTAGCTGGAGACTTGCGTCCGTTCTGCTTGAGAACAAATCGCCGGGAGAGACTCTGTTTGAGAATAAACCTGTGGGAGAATGACTCTATGGGGAAGAGAGATACTCTATTGGACGATCTGCCGATTTGGAGAAACAACTCAACAGGGGATGAATTACCGTTCTGGTGATAGATAAACTCTGCTTAGGGAGAATTTTGCCGACTCATTCGCGATCATGAACCTCGGCTGGGGAGAACTAACACCACTGTCTTTGGATACTTCCTACTCTGCAGGGAGTGTACGAACCTTTAGTCATATTCTCAAGCTGGCTCTATCCTTGTACCTGGTGGGTAGAGCAACTGTAAGGTTCAGACACTTCTTGTTTGCCCTGTTCTTAGAATTACGAGTAATTGTCTTTTGTTTCTTATGTAAATATTTATGAGCAGCAATTATTCTCAAATGCATATATTAAAAATGAATCATTGGACGTTCTTGCAAAACAAAACAAAAAAAGAAAAAACAAGTTGAAATTTTTGGTAAAATGAATTGTATTGATTTTGAAGTTGGCCTGTAATAGGCGTTTTGTACAAAGAGGTTGACGTCCTAGTAAGAGAATGCCGCCGAAAGACAGG
This sequence comes from Vicia faba, assembly GCA_948472305.1. Lineage (NCBI taxonomy): Eukaryota > Viridiplantae > Streptophyta > Magnoliopsida > Fabales > Fabaceae > Vicia > Vicia faba. The sequence continues at coordinate 1,081,241,505 of OX451736.1, read as the reverse complement.
AATTATAAATTTTGTGAAAGAGAAAGAAAAACAGCTATGTGAACAATCCCATTGGGTTCCAACTCTGCTATTTCCTTTATATCTTCGAGCGTCTCATCACTTTGCTACTTGGTCGAAGGTAGATCAGATTGACTGGCACTGTCTGAGCTTGATAGTCGATACCGAAGTCTGGTCACAAGATGATCCAATGAGACATAGTGTTACGCTTTAATCCCTAATTTTTGCCTGGACCGCCCTTTCGGGTTTTTGGTCCATCGGGATACCCTTTTTTGCCCAAGTCGCCCTTTCAGGTTTTTAACTTGCCGGGTGTATAGTTTTTTCATTTTCATCCCTTACTTTTGCCCGAACCCTTTTGGTTTGCCGGGAAGCCCTTATTTTTTCCTAGGCCAGTCAACCTAGCGGGTCTTTGATTAGGCATAGTATTTTTTCACTATGTCTGCATTGACGGGGTGAGGAAGGTCGTCACCATCCATGGTGGTTAGAATCATAGCTCCTCCTAAGAAAATGTTCTTAACCACAAATGGCCCTTCGTACGTAGGGGTCCATTTTCCCCTGGGATCACCTTGCGGCAGTATGATGCGTTTGATCACCCGACTTGATATTCTTGACGTCTAACTTTCTTGTTAAAAGCCTTGATCATTCGCTTTTGATACGCCTGACCATGACAAATAGCAGTAAGTCTCTTTTCATTGATTAAGTTCAGCTGATCAATCTGGATTTGGATCCAGTCATCTTCGCTCAAACCTACATCCTTCATAATCCAGAGAGAGGGTATCTGGACTTCGATGGGTAGGACTGCCTCCATCCCATACACCAGAGAGTAGGGTGTTTCCCTTGTCGATGTCCGTGCTGAGGTATGATACCCATGAAGAGCGAATGGTAACATCTTGTGCCAGTCTTTATATGTCACCGTCATCTTCTGCACAATCTTCTTGATGTTCTTTTTAGCTGCTTCAACAACCCCATTCATCTTCGGCCGGTAGGGAGAGGAGTTATGATGCTGTATCTTAAACTGTTTACAGATCTCGGTGATCATTGTATTGTTGAGATTTGTACCATTGTCTGTAATGATCCTCTCCGGTACACCGTATCGACAGATCAAGTTGTGTCGGATGAACCGGGCCACAGCGTTCTTGGTTACTATAGCAAAGGAAGTCGCCTCGACCCACTTCGTGAAATAATCAATAGCTACCAGAATGAAACGATGTCCGTTAGACGCAGTAGGTCTGATCTCACCTATCATGTCGATGCCCCACATTGCAAAAGGCCAAGGTGCAATCAAAACATTTAGAGGAATTTGAGGTACATGCACCTTATCAGCATAGACTTGGACTTATGACAGGTCCGAGAGTGCTGATAACAATCGGCTTCCATTGTGGTGCAAAAGTATCCTGCCCGTAGGATTTTCTTTGCCATGGTATGTCCACTGGAATGAGTTCCGAAGGTACCTTCATGTAACTCTGCCATGATCCTTTCTGCCTTGCTTTTGTCTACACATCGCAGTAAGGTTGAATCATGGTTACGCTTATAAAGAATCTCGTTATTGATGAAGAACTTCACAGTGAACCTTCTCAAGAACTTCTTATCATTAACAGATGCACCCTCGGGGTACTCTTGAGTCTCAAGATACCTCTTTACCTCGTAGAACCAGGGTTTATTTGCTACCTCTTCAGTCTCAATATCACATCAATGTGCGGGTTCGTCCATCCTCTCAATGGTAATCTGGGGAGCTTCATTGTCCCACCTGCCTTTGAACATAGAAGACATGGTAGCTAGCGCGTCCGCTAACTGATTCTCTTCTCTCGGGAAGTGTTCAAAGGTTATCTTTTCAAAGTGCGGGAGCAATGTCAGTACATACTCTTTGTAAGGAATAAGATTTGGGTGCTTCGTGTCCCACTCGCCCTTGATCTGACTGATCATTAAAGCAGAATCTCCGAATACACTCAAAAACTTAATCCTCAGGTCAATAGCAGCTCGAAGACCCAGGATACATGCTTCATACTCCGCCATATTGTTGGTGCAGTTAAAACATAATCGGGCGGTGAATGGAGTATGACAGCCCTCAGGAGATATGATCACAATGCCAATGCCATTACCCAATGCGTTTGATGCTCAATCAAAATACATAGACCATCGAGATCCTTCCTCAGGTCCTTCATCAGGTCTAGGTTCTTCATAGTCGGTCACCAACATGATGTTCTCATCTGGGAACTCGAAATTCATGGACTGGTAGTCATCCACGGCTTGATGTGCCAAATGATCCGCCAGTACACTCCCCTTGATTGGTTTTTAGGTTGTGTATTAGATTTCATACTCAGTTAAGATCATCTGTCACCTTCTATTCTTTCGGACAAGGAAGGCTTTTCGAAGATATACTTAATTGGATCCATCTTTGATATCAATAGGTTGGTGTGAGTCAACATATACAATCTCAGCCAGTGAGCAGCCCATGCCAAAGCGCAACAATTTTTCTCGAGAAATGAGTATCGGGTATCATAGTCGGTAAACGTTTTGCTAAGGTAGTAAATAATGTGCTCTTTTCGGCAAGACTCGTCATGCTGCCCCAACACACACCCCATTGAATTGTCGAGTACTGTCAAGTATAAGATCAAAGGTCTTCCTTCAACTGGAGGCATCAGGATAGGTGGCTCTTGGAGGTATTCCTTGATCCTTTCGAAAGCGGTATGAAATTCATCATTCCATTTTACCACTTGATCTTTCTTTAACAGCTTGAAGATTGGCTCACAAGTAGCAGTCAGGTGTGAAATGAATCTGGCAATGTAATTTAGACGTCCCAAAAAGCCTCTAACTTCCTTTTCTATGCGGGGAGCCGACATCTCTTGTATGGCTTTCACCTTGGCAGGGTCCACCTGAATACCCTTATCACTGACGATGAAACCCAGCAGCTTACTAGACCTTACCCCGAAGGTGCACTTGTTCAGGTTTAACCTTAGCTTGTACATTTCAACCTGTCGAATAGTTTCTGGAGATGGTCAAGGTGTTCTTCCTCAGTCTGGGACCTTGCTATCATGTCATCAACATAAACCTCAATCTCATGATGAATCATGTCGTGGAACAAAGCAACCATGACGGGCTGATAAGTTGCCCCAGCGTTCTTCAACCCGAAAAGCATTACCTTGTAACAGAAGGTTCCCCACTGCGTAACGAAGGTTGTCTTCTCCATGTCCTCAGGAGCCATCTTGATCTAATTGTAACCAGAAAAACCATCCATGAAGGAGAATATCTTATGTTGCGCGGTGTTGTCGACCAGAACATCGATGTGAGGAAGTGGGAAGTCATCCTTGGGGCTCGCCCTGTTCAGATCTCTATAGTCTACTCACATTCGTACCTTACCATCCTTCTTAGGCACGAGAACAACGTTGACAATCCACTGCGGGTAAGAAGTAACAGCTAGAAATCCCACGTCGAACTATTTCATGACCTCAACTTTGATTTTCTCAGACATCTCAGGGAGTATACAGCGAACCTTCTGCTTTACCGGAGGACAGTCTTCTTTAGTCGGCAGGCGGTGTACCACAATATCAGTGTCCAAACCAGGCATATCTTCATAAGACCAAGTGAAGATCTCAACATAGTCGCGTAGCATCTGTATCAACCGTTGTTTGACACTAGGCTCCAGATTCGGACTTATCTTGACCTCTTTCTTGTCTTCCTCTGTACCCAAATTCACTGATTCAACTGGCTCTTCATGAGGCTGTATGGCCCTTTCTTCCTGTAGTAACAGTTTAGCAAGTTCTCCGGGCACCTCACAATCATCCTCACCTTCTTCCTCGGCTTGGTTGATCGGATTTTCGAAGTCATAACTGGAAGTAGCAGAGTCGTTATCAATGGGATCGAGATTGGATATGGATCTTCATTATGATATGTGAGTTTGTGTAAGAGAATAGTTGTTTTTGATAAAGCGAGAGACAGAAAAAAGAAAAACAAGGAGCGCAAAATTTGTAATGCAAGAAACATCCAATGCTTTATTGATGATATCTGAAATGACAAATAATAAGCCCTCACAAGCAAAGCCAACGTGCCTTGGGCAAGGCACTGGGCCGTAAAGTTTCAAACTGTCTATTACAACTCTTAAAACAAAAGTCAATTACTGTGGAATAAAAGAAACAGGTATGAAGTCCTTCGCCATCCAATTGTTCAATCCACCATTGGTTGTAGGGTAGATCCAGCTGTCGATGTCTGGGTTCTCATCATCAACATCTTATGCGGCAGAGACAACCTCAATAGCATTGATTCCCGAGCCATGCTTGGGCATGGGTGCAGTTATGACGTTGGGCTTCTCCAGAGCGTCAAACTCAATCTCTTTGGCTTTGATCAAGTCTTGCACTTTGTTTTTCAAGGCCCAACAGTTGTTTGTATCATGACCTGGACTTTCGGAGTGATAGGCGCAGCGGGCATTCGGGTTATAGTGGGGAGAAGTGGTGTTGGGGTTCTTCAGGGCTTCCCTCAGAGTTACCAGATTGGTCTAAAATAATTATGGTAGAATTTGAGACAAGGTCATATTGATCCGAGAGTACTGTCTCTGTGGTCTTTCCACGCTTTGTTGATTGTTGCATTGTGGAGCAACTGTGGGTCTTGATATCACTACCGCATTTACTGCTTGACGGTGTTCAGGTCTGCTTTGGCCCCTCGGGCCGTAGACTGCACTAGCTTCTTTCTTACCAGTGAAAGGTTTCTTTACTGCACTTGATGAAGTATCCTTCTGTATCTTGCCACTTTGGATACCAACTTCTACTCTCTCTCCAGTCAAGATCAACTCAGTAAACCCAGATGATGAACTGCCGATCAGATGATTGAAAAATGGTTCAGATAGCGTCCCTAGAAACATGTCAACCAAATCCCTATCAGACAAAGGGGGTTGGACTCTTCCAGCCAAATCTCTTCACTTTTGAGCATAGTCCTTAAAACCTTCGCTTGCACCCATCGACATACCCTGAAGCTGAGTACGAGTGGGAGCAAGGTCGGTGTTATATTGACACTGCCTGTAAAAAGCAGCAGCAAGGTCTTCCCAGTTTCCGACATTGGCTCCTTCCAACTAATAAAACCATTCAAGTTGAGTCCCTGACAGACTATCTTGAAAGAAATGCACCCACAAATTTCTATCAGCAGTGTGGGGTTGGATTTTCCGGACGTACGAGCGAAGATGGAGTTTTGGACAGGATACTCCATCGTACTTGGCAAAAACAGCAGCTTTGAAATTATGAGGGATCACCACTCCAGATACCAGTCCCAGTTCTCCGAAATCCAAACCATGGATCTTCTGAATCTCCATAGCACCCAGACGGTCTTCTAGCTGCTTGTATCTATCCTCAGCAGGAGGATATTTCTCATCATCATAATCCGTATCATTATCAGAGATTGCAGGACTGGGGCCCTTTTCTTCTTCTTGGTTCTCCCCTTCCTTGGATGAAGAGGTCAGATCAGCTGGTTGTTTCAACCTATCCCCAAACCTTTTGCCTATATTCAGAAGAACGACCTTCTTCTTCTTCTTCTCTTTCAGAATGAGAGTCTTCAGATCCTCTTGCCCTTTAGCCAATCTTAAGAACATATGTTGGAATTGGGCGTTTTGTGCCTGAAGATCTTTGATGGCTTTATCGGAAGACATTTCTGCTGAAATAAACAGCAAAGAAGATGAGAAACCTATAATGGTACTTGTAATGGCGTGCATGATAATGGGATGCGTATGTAATGATTTCAAAAACTTTGGGAGATTTAAATTTGCAAACCAAAAATAAACAAACTTTATTAGATTAACTTGTCAAAAGGTTCAACAATACCTTTAAGGCGTTACAAAGGAATAACTGGAAAACAAATCTAAACTAGAAAAGCAAAATAAAAAATCCCTTGGACGCTTCCTCTTTGTGCTGACGTAGTCATTGATCGTTCTTTCTTCCTCGAGCTGCCTGGTGAGCTTCAAGATCTTCCTTTCTTGCTCATGGTACTTCTCCCGGTAAGTATCCATCTCCTCTTTCAGCTGAATCCAAGACCTTTGCAATGCCCCAGGATTAGTGGGCATGTAAGGATAAAGAAATGTGTAAGGAATGCCTTCTTCATTAGTGGGCTCCACAATCACTGGCAATACAGCTTCATAAGGCATCCCAAGCTTCTAGGCACGAGCTCGGACCCATTGTAGGTAAGGCTGCATAGGAAGGGAAGTCCTTGGTCCTAGCTCTTGGGGGTCAGATCTGTTCACCATGCCCCAAGCTCGTATAAACCTCTGGCGATGCTCGTCAACGTCTTCCTTGTAGTCAAATGCAATATCCGTAAGAAGTAGCTCATGGGGACCGTCTCTCCGAGCACGACCAAATTATCGCAAAGCTAGACAAGGATTGTAGGTTATACCCCCTCTGATTCCAAGCAACGGGACATTAGGGTATCCCCCACAACGGTCAATGACAGTAGTGTCTTCCATAGCCTTAGAACTCCAAAGAATATCTGTATGGGCAAGTGGCATTATTCTGTAGGACCATCCCAAACCTTCTTCATTCTTCAGCACAAATTTAGGGAGGTGTGAAGTAAAAAACCTCGATAGTAATGGCATGCAACACATAAGAGTTACTCTTCTTCGCACAGTACGAGTGTAGAGGGCATGCAAGATATCACCCAGAAGAGTAGGCACTGGATTGCGAGAGAGGAAAATCTTGACCGCATTCACACCTATAAAGGAATCTGGATTCGGGAAGAGAACCAAACCGTAGATAAGGAGAGCCAAGATATCTTCGAAAGCCTGAAAATCCAAACTATCCAAGAAAAGTTGAGCCTGGTCTATTAGAAACTTGGCTAAGAAACCTTCGACCCCGCTTCGTGTTTCCCAATTGGATACTACATCAACCCGTTTCAAATGCAGAGCTGAGGCAATGTCTTCTAGTCTAGGAGTCTCTTCCATACCTGTGAAGGGCATCTGTTCAAGGATGGATATGCCCAATAAGTGAGAAAACTCTTCCAAAGTGGGAACCAACTGATAATCTGGGAAGGTGAAGCAATGATGTACAGGATCGAAGAACTGGACAAGCACACTCATCATCTGCTCATCAAACTTTGAGGTAACCAGGATAAGAAGCTGACCATGTCTTTTAATGAACGTAGAAGTCTCAGAAACTCTTTAGGCTAACTCTTTAAGTTGAGCAGGTATTTGCACAAAGTTAACTCGGATGGTATTTTTGCGTATGGAATCCATAATCTGCAAAACAGAACAAAGATAAATCCCCTCGGTCTTTGAAATGGTTAGTATAATGAAGTGTGAATGCCATGTTATGATGCATGATGTCATGATAAAAAGCAACATGTATAGCAGATAAAATGCATGGAAAAGGCAAACAAGTCACACAAAAGCCCTTAAGTTTAAGGCTTGCATGGGGTCAAAGGTATTACCCTCTTGAAGTTCAGTTGGTTTCAACCTATCCTAGAAAAATTAACCAGGTTCTAGAGGTTCTCAATATCACTGACCATCCTCCATCGGTCATGGTTTCAGCTCACACAATCTTTTCTTGCGGCCGGAACTATCTCGAGAGTATGGTCTCAATGAGTGTAGCATCGAGTATCAACCAGTTCTCAGCTTTACACCGAGGCCGGCTATCTCACTACTTTCTAATGGCCAAGTTGGTCGATTAAAGGTTCTAAGGTCATTTGATGCTTAACGACACACATAGAGGCCCTGTATTCTCCTCGTTTCTCCACAAGGGATACCGGTACCAACCAATGTGCCACATCAACGTAGCTACTGCTTCAACCGTATCGGTCTACGCCGTACAGTTCCCTCACAGTTTATTGCTACTTACCTAAAAGGTGTCCCTAGATCTAGGTTAGGATCTATAGTAACTCCCAAACAAAAACCCTTAAAAGTAAAGCAACCAAAACAAACAAGAGAAGCAATTTATAATGAACTAAATCCTAAGGTATACCCCACTTATAAACTCCCCAGTAGAGTCGCCAGTTCTGTGATACAGTGACAGATCCGACTGTTTGTGAAAAAATGCTGGTTTGTGTTTTGTATTTTGTATTTGCAAAATATCGCGGTAAGCAAGAGTCACCACCGACTTTTATTTTATCCAACTGGAAAGGAAAAAAGGACAGAAAAATTCCTTTTTTGAGATTTTGAGTACGGGGGGTAGATTATAGAAAGGGAAGGTGTTAGCACCCTTTCTATCCATGGTTTTCCATGGGATCTTAGGTACTTGCTCATCTTTTAAAATTGCTTGTGTGTGTTTGTTTTGAAAAGTTTTGTTTTTCTTCGTTTTAACCCTTGTTTCTGTCCTCAAGAGTGTTACGAAATTGTTTTTGAAAACTTTATTTGAAAAGTGTTTGGTGTGAAAAGTTTGATTTTGAGCAAGTACCTACTAGCATCTACCTACTTGAAAAAAGATTGTTTCTGTTCTTGTTTCCTTTAGATAGTACTATCCCACTATTAATAAGTAGGTAGTACCGTCGTTGGAGTTTTAAGGGTCAATTCGTAAGGGACGTACGATCACTAAAGCAATGTTAGGACGCCTTAGTAATAACCCTAATGTCTTAAGGTCATATTTGAGGCAACATTTCCGAGGCAACATTTCCGAACAGGACATTTGATCTTTGTTTAGACAGGAGGGTAACCACTAAGACACCCTATACTTAATGACCGTTTACCGAAGGCAGCCGAAGTGAGAGTATACCCTAGGAGTGCGCATGTGCGAGTGATTTGATTTCAGTTATTATCTTTGCACATTAGGGTTTTCTAGCCATTTTAAATTATCATGCAATCTTGTCATACAATCCTATAACATACATCTAAACAGTTAATATTTACGAGAATTAAAATGCGAGAAATAAAACCTACGCTATTACAAGGCTTCGGGGTAGGGATTAATTACATAGCTAAAAAAACCCATAAAAGACGATAAATAAAGAAAATCCTAATTTAAACTATTACATACCATGAGCAGTTACATTAATATTGAAAAAATAGAAAACGCGCGCGATGAATCGAGAACGAGAAAATTAGGGTTTTGACCCCGACTAAGCCTAATTAAAAGAAACATCATTTTTTTGTGTTTTTGTGTTATTTGAGAAAAAAATAAAGTTTAATTGAATAAAATAAAAAAAACCTAATTAAAAATTAGTTTTAAAATTAAGAAAAATAATTAAATTAATCCTATTTTGTATTTTTGTTTTATTGAGAAGAGAAATAAAAATTAAATCAAGAGTTAACCCTAATTTTTCCTAATTGATTTTAATTACATAAAAAAGTTAGAATTCATTCTAAATTAAATTTAAACTAATATTAATTTAAATTTGATAAAAAAAAAACTAATTCTAAATTTGTGAAATTTGATTTTATGATTTTTTGTGAAAGAAAGAAATTAATTTTGTTAGAAAATAATTTAAAAAAATTAAATTAAAAAATAAATTAGAGAAAAGAAAGAGAAAAGGGTCTGATATTGCTTAGCAAGAAGGGGGTGTAATTTGTAAATCTGGGCCCAATACATTCTGGCCTTTGTTCACTTTGCCAGACCCTGTGTGCACGCTTGACTTATGCTCATGGTGGTCCCTCATGGATAAGGCGTTGGATCTGCAGCCTTGAGGATCTGATGGTGGGATATTGATGATGCATGGTAGACTTGTGGGACACCTGTGCACCTGATTATGCAAAGCAAAATAGTATGAAGCCATGTTGGGACCTGGGGATCGAACCCAGGTCCTTGAGCCTTATCACCCTGCACGCTTGCCAACTGAGATGGAATGTTTAGTTGTACAAGTAAAAACAAACAAGCATTATATGGTAAAAACAAAATAATAATTCTTAAACGCGCGAAATTTGAATTGGCAAGTCAGGGAGTGCCACGTTACTTTCTTCTTCCTCCCATCGTCGCTGTAAATTACATGGCTTTTACCTACGGACGCCATGCGTAGGTATAACCCCGTGCATCTCCAAAACCCTGTGCAAGCATGATAAATCACAACCAATGGTACCAATCAACTAGTTGCAGCCTCACGAGCATCATGGTACCATTATCCATGCCTAATTGTTCCTGTACACAAAACCCCTAAAAACGAAACTAGAACCCTAGCCATGGCAACTTGCTGTATAGTCAATAAAAATACAATTGGATATAACCATTAGCTTGCAAACATCTCAAGGATTAAGAATATATCAATGAATCATGCTAAATATGCCAGAATTATGATATTCAAATTCAAGAAAATATGGAAACCGTGTGAAACTTACAGCGCAGTTCTGAGTGTGAGGAAGCTTGTTAATGGTTGAAACACGTTCCTGGGATGTCCAGCAAACGATTGGCATCCTTAGAATTGCTTGAGAGAGCCTGAATCTTGAAAATCAATTTACACTTTTTCTTGAATTTTTTGTAATTTGTTCTCTCTCTTGCACGCCTCCAACCCCTTTGTTTTTGGTCTACAATTGTCCCTTATGTATCCAATAATGAATTAGGATTACCATTGGTTTCAAATCTTCTCCCATTATGAATATTGATTCATGATTTGATCCTTGTACCAAATCTTGCCAAATCAAGCTAATCCAATATTTTTCTATTCATTTTGAGTCTTGCACAATTTGATTTTGTTTTCAGCTGTGTAATGAACCTAAACATGCATAAAATCTCAAGATTTAATTAGCTTTTGATATTTTCATTATTTTATTTTGATTTTATTTGATTTAATTTAAATAAAATCATTATAAATGACAAAAATAAAATAATGACAAGTGGAAGAGCTCATGGGTCGTGGGTCACATTACAAACTCAGTGCAAGCATAAAAAGTTGGGCCCATTTGACAAAAAATGCAATTTTGGGCACTTTTGACTTTTGGCAATTTTGCAAAAAGGGTCAACTTGGCCAATTCATAACTCCCTAAATTTTGACCCTAGAGAGGTGTTCTTGGACTTTTTAGAAATCTTAAGATGTCCTCTAAGCAAACCTTTTGGTCTCATATCAATTGAGTCTTCCATGTTCATGTATGAAGCTTTGACCCAAAAGGTGTTTTTGTTGACTTTTCAAAATGACCTATAATGTCCAAATTCATATCTTCTTGTGAGTGCATATTTTGAACTTGGGAGCTGAAGATGGATTGTATGGAATTATATCCTCTTCAAAATGAGCTTTGGATGGGTCATTTTTGATAAAGTATGAGAAAGTTATGCTTGGTCAAAGTTGAGTTGACTTTTCCTGCAAAACCCTAATTTAGCAACTTTTGGGTTTTGATGAATTGTGAGCAATCCTTGAGTAATCATGATCAACCCTTGATCAAATGATGAATAATACTTAAAAATGAGAATGTTGACCAAAAATCTTGTAGTTTGACTGTATGTGGGCCACAATTGACTTTTGCCCTAACACAATCGATTTTTAGGCCTTTGAGCAATTGATTGAGCAAACTTCCTCTGTAAGGCTTGAAACTTGACATGGATGATCTTGAGAACATATTAGGACAATGGTGAGAATTTGGGATCCTTTGGACTCAAGCATCTTGGTGCAAATTGAAACCCTAATTTGGGGTAGACTGACTTATGAGAGAATTTGTCTGGGCAACTCTTGGACTTCCTTGAGCAATTTGAAGACCTTACTTGAAATGTATTGAGAAATATGAGAGGGAAAATTTTGGGGTACAACAGTCACCATCAGTGAAAGTTGGTTATTGTTATCTTTTTGCTACCCTCAATGAACGTTGGTAGTTCATCGTCAGTGAATGGCGGTGCTATGATATATTTTCTCTCTACTTTCAACGAAAGTTGGTAGCTAACCATCAGTGAAAGTTGGTGATTTTTATCTTTTTGCTACCCTCAGTGAATGTTGGTAGTTCATCGTCAGTGAATGGCGGTGCTATAATATATTTTCTCTCTACCTTCATTGAAAGTTGGTAGGTCACCATCAGTGAAAGTTGGCGATTGTTATCTTTTTGCTACCCTCAGTGAACGTTAGTAGTTCATCGTCAGTGAACAGTGGTGTTATGATATATTTTCTCTCTACCTTCAGTGAAAGTTGGTAGATCACCATCAGTGAAAGTTGGTGATTGTTATATTTTTTCTACCCTCAGTGAACGTTGGTAGTTCATCATCCGTGAACGGAGGTGCTATGATATATTTTCTCTCCACCTTCAGTGAAAGTTGGTAGTTCATCATCAGTAAACGTCGGTGTTGTTATTCTTTTCTCTTTCTACTATCAGTGAACGTTATTAGCTCACCATCAGTAAACATCAGTGTTGTTATTCTTTTCTCTTTCTACTTTCAGTGAATGTTGGTAGTCTCGCCTTCAGTAAAAGTTGGTGTATCCTTTTATCTTTTACCATCCTCTATGAGTCGGGTCTTTTGATCCACCAGTGATCTGTTTTCCTGGTCGGGTTTCTCTTTTGATTCCTTATTTCCTTTGCTACATCCCCAGTGGTGTTTTGCGTCCCTTTGAAGTTGTTCATATGCATTCATATTCATAAGCATTGCATGGCATCTTAGGGCCAAAAATAGGGTTTGTTTTATATTATAGTATCTTCGATCGCATCGACACGAAGATTTTTAACCTTCATATCTCCGGATAGAAGAAACTTAAATAAGGGAATCTATTGTACCCCAATTTTTTCCCTTAAGATCCCTTCATCATACCTTATTGATTCAATTACAACAAGATCATATTAGGGCTCTTGGTTCTCCTCCTTATCTTTAGCTTTGCTCTTTGAGGAATCACCAAGCACCTTGACTTGTTTTTCTTTGGTGATCATGCATGTTTTGTTTTGACTTTCCTTTTAATTAATAAAATGCAATGTTGATTTGTCTAACTTGTTAATAATGTAGGTAAAGGCAATATGGCTTGGCAATTTGATCCATGGGTTCATGAGTTTATTTCCATGCCCTAGTCAATAAAGCTTGAGAAATTCAAACCTCACTATTGAAGTTGTTTTGGAAGAAATTGAATGGCAAGGTTATTTTGGTTCACCAGATTTCAAAGTTATCAAAATTGATTCAAAAGTACAAGGGGTTAATTGAAGAAGTTGTCATGGTTGGACAATGCCTTATTCCCATTGGTCACAAGTGCATATTTCTCTCAATTATCAAGATATGGAAGTGGATGTGGTTTCTATGAGTTCTCATTATCATCCTTAACAACTTCTATTTACAAAGCAAGAGTGTTGGTACAAGAAGATTTTTCAAAATTGTCAAAGTTCCTCAAATCATTTTCTTGATCTAGGAGCTAGGGTTTTGAACTTCAAAGAAGTATATCTTGCTCATATTTTGGTATTTTTGAGTGATTCCAAAAACATACTTCTCTTCAAAGGGTTATTAACAAATCACTTCAAAAGTTTCAAGGAGTTTTCATGTGGAAGAAACTTGATGAAGAAGAAAGATTACAAGTCCTCTAGATGAACCCCCAATTTCCCATGTGTGACTTAAAATGATCATAACTTGGTCAATTTTTATCACATTGAGCCCACTCGTTTCCACAACGATCTTGAGGATGTGAAATTTATTCCTTATTTTATGTGCAAAGTGAGAAAATGGATGGAAGATGCCATAAGGATACAAAACATTATAGGTCATTTCATGATTTTTTGCCAACTTCAACAATTCATAACTCTCCCAATTTATGGATATTTTGAATGGTTCAAGTTTCAAAATTTCATTCATGAGGTTTATTTCACGCCATCTTTTTTGGTCAAGAACAAATTCCAAGTGGAAGGCCATGTTTGGATGCAAAAGATTATATGTCACTTTTGAAGAAAAACTTTAAATATTTCTAAGTATGGAAAGTCAACTTCTTTTTCCCAACTTTGACTCATTGCAACTTTCAGCTCAAACATCCATTTGATTACATTGTTTTCCCATTGTAAAGCTTATAATCTCATATTTATAAAGCATCAAGAATAATGCCCTAAGACCCCTTAAGCTGAGAATGCCATTGATCTGAACTTGGTAACTTGGAACTGAAGTTTCTTCAAAAGTCAGAATTTGAAATCCTTGATTTAGCTTCTAAACACATTGTTTATGCGTGTTTTTGCTTCTAAACATGTTTAGTGAACTTCCAAAAGTGATTAGCATAGCAAAACAAGCGTTTTGGATAAGTTTTGATCAATATAGAAGTCACACATTTCTTGTTTGCAACTTCACACGATTTCCCTCCAAACTTCATCATTTCACACGCTTGAACATTCCATTTGATTCCCTATAAATAGAGGGTCATCCCCTATTCATTACCTCAAGCTTGAATAGCCAGAATCACCCTTCCAAACTTACTCCATAACTCATTTTTCTACAACTTGGAAATCAATGTTCAAGCCTTTTTCAATCTAAGTTTTCCATCAATTCACCTTCCTTGATCTTCCCTGAAGCTAAACATATAATTACCTTCAAGAATCCTGACCTATATTGATCCATAGAAGTCCAGTTTCAGAGCTCTGTGTGATACGGTGGCATAACCAGACTGTTTTAGGAGAGTGCTGGTTTGCATTTTGCGTTCGTGTTTGCAAAATGTCGCGGTAAGAAAGAGTCGCCACCGACTTTTGTTTTATTCAACTGGAAAGGAAAAAAGCACAGAAAAATTCCTTTTTCGAGATTTTGAGTACGGGGGTAGATTATAGAAAGGGAAGGTATTAGCACCCTTTCTATCCGTAGTTTTCTACGGGCTCTTAGGTACTTACTCATCATTTTAAAAATTGCTTCCGTGTTTGTGTTTTTTGAAAAGTTTTTATTTTCCTTCGTTTTAACCCTTGTTTCTGTCTTCAAGAGTGTTACGAAGTGTTTTTGAAAATTTTGTTTGAAAAGTGTGTAGGTATGAAAAAAGTTTGATCTTGAGCAAGTACCTACTAGCATCTACCTACTCGAAAAAAGAATGTTTCTGTTCTTGTTTCTTTTAGACAGCGCTATCCTACTATTAGTGAGTAGGTAGCACCATCGTTGGAGTTGTAAGGGTCAATTTGAAAGGGACGTACGACCACTAAAGCAATGTTAGGACGTCTTAGTAATAACCCTAGTGTCTTAAGATCATATTCGAGGCAACATTTTCGAGGCAACATTTCTGAGGCAACATTTCTAAACAAGTCATTTGATATTTGTCTAGACAAGAAGGGCGACCACTAAAACACCCTATACTTAATGATCGTTTACCGAAGGAAACCGAAGTGAGAGTATACCCTAGGAGTGCGCATGTGCGAGTGATTTGATTTCAATTATTATCTTTGCACATTTAGGGTTTGCTAACCATTTTAAGATTTAACATACATTCTTGTCATGCAACCCTATTATCATACATCTAACAGTTAATATTTGCGAAAATTAAAATGCGGAAAATAAATCTACACTATTACAAGGCTTTGGGGAGGGGGATAAATTACATAACCAAAAACCCGTAAAACGATAAACAAAAGAAAAGTCCTAATTAAGCTATTACATCTCATGAGCAGTTACATTAATATTTCAAAAAATAAATAAACACGCGATGAATCGAGAATGAGAAAAGAATTAGGGTTTTGACCCCGTCCAAACCTAATTGCAAGAAAAATCATTTTTTTGTTGTTTTTGATTATTTTAAGAAAAATAAGGTTTCAAATAAATACAAACCTAATTACTAATTAATTAAAAGAAAAAAATAATTAATTTGCCCTATTTTATATTTTGGTTATTTTAAGAAAAGACAATAAAAATTAAATTAAGCAAAACCCTAATTTTCTAATTGATTTAATTTATTTACAAAAGGTTAAAATTGCCCTAGAATTAAATTGAACTAATTAAATTAATTTTTGATAAAAAATAAAACCTAAATCTAATTTGATGAAAATTGATTTTATGAATTTTTTATAAAAAAAAAGAATTAATTTTTTATGTGAGAAAATAATTAAGCAAAATTAAATAAAAGAAAATATATAAGATAAGAAAAGAGAACTGGGCCTGGTATGCTAGCAATTGAGGGGGGTGCCAATCTGATTTTCAAGCCCAACAAGCTTTGGTCCATGTTGACCTTCCTGATTCCATGTTGCACATTTGACTAGGCCTTTGGTAGACCCTTACATGCCAAGCGTTGGATTTAGTCTGCTTTAGATCCAAAGATTGAAAGCTGATGGTCCATGGTGGATCTATGGGAAACCTGCGCATGGAATCACACATTTCAAAATAATATTGAAGAACAAGGCAACCTAGGGATCGAACCCAGGTCCTTTGGCAATTTCCTTCGCTTATTAAGCAATTGAGCCAGCACGCTTTTTTGTATATAGGAGAATAAATAAAGATTATATGGAAAAACACAAATTATCATATGCCAGCGCGCGAATTTTCAAATGGACGAATGGTGTGTTGCCACGCCAACTTTCTTCTTCCCTCTTCCGTTGGCAAAGGTCCAGAGTTTTACCTATGGACAAAGTCTGTAGCTATAGCCCCTGTGATTTCTCAAAATCTCATACACGCACCATAAATGAAACCTAATGCTACAGACCAGTTCGTCTTGGCCTTGTGAACGTCATGGTACCTCTCTTTTGGGCCAATTTTACCTGCATAAGAAAACCCTAAAACGAGCACAGAAAACCTAACAATGGTGGATCTCTGTATGGTTAGAAAAAATGCAATTAATTGTTACCATTAGCTTGCAAATGTTTCAATGAACAAGAATATATAAATAATTCATGCTACAAATGCCAAATTCATGAGATTCGATTTCAAAAAGGGAGGGATGTCGTGAGGCACTTACATTGTGTTTCTGGGCACGAAAACACTTGTTGGTGATTGGTATAGACTCTTTGAACACCCAGGAAGCGAATGAGATAGCTTGGAAGGCTTGAGATAGCCTGGAACTATGAAATCAGATTACCACTTTTTCTTGATTTTTTGAAAGTTGTTTTTCACTGTACACGCCTCTAACCCTTGTGCATTTGGTCTGCAAATGTTCTATATGTAGTCTTGAGTGAATTAGGTTTACAATTTTGCTCCAAATCTCTTTCAATTAAGGTGATTGAATCAAGATTTAATTCTTATTCAAATCTTTCTAAATCAAGCAAAACTCAATCTTTTTGTGTACAAACATGCCTTGCACGATTTGATCTCCTTGCCAGCTATTCATGGACCTGAAATATGCACAAAATCTCAAGGTTTGAATGATTTTAATATTTTCATGATTTTATTTTGATTTAATTTGATTTAATTAAAATAAAAATAAAAATAAATGGAAAAAATAAAATAAAGGCAAGTGGGAAGGATCATGGGTCGTGCACCATGTTACAAACTCAATACAAGCATAAAAAGTTGGGCCCATTTGACAAAAATTGCAATTTGAGGCATATTTGACTTTTGGCAATTTTGAAAAAAGGTCAACTTCACCAATGCATAACTTCCTCAATTTTGACTCTATGAGGGTGTTCTATGACTTTTTAGAAAGCTTTAGATGTCCTCTAAGCAACCCTTTTTATATCATCTCAATTGAGTCTTCCATGTTCATGTATGAAGCTTTGGAAAAAAAGGTGTTTTTGTTGACTTTTCAAAGTGACCTATAATGTCCAAATTCATATCTTTTTGTGAGTGCATATTTTCAACTTGGGAGATGAATATGAATTGTAGGGCATTGCATCCTATTCAAAATGAGCTTTGGATGGGTCATTCTTGATAAAGTATGAGAAAGTTATGCTTGGTCAAAGTTGAGTTGACTTTTCCTCCAAAACCCTAATTTAGCAACTTTTGAGTCTTGATGAATTATGAGAAATCCTTGAGGAATCATGATCAACCTTTGATCAAATTATGAATAATACTTCAAAATGAGGATGTTGACCAAAAATCTTGAAGTTTGACTGTATGTGGGCCACAGTTGACTTTTGTCCTAACACAGTCGATTTTCAGGCCTTTGAGCAATTGACTGAACAAACTTTCTCTGTAGGGCTTGAAACTTGACATGGACGATCTTGAGAACATATTAGGACAAATGGTGAGAATTTGGGATCCCTTGGACTCAAGTATCTTGATGCAACATGAAACCCTAATTTGAGGTAGACTGCCTTAGGAGAGAGTTTGTCTGGTGAACCCCTTGGACTTCCTTGAGCAATTTGAGGACTTCACTTGAAATGTATTGAGAAATATGGGAGGGAAACTTTTTGGGTACAACAACTGCCCCTGTTAAATCTTCTTAAAACTGAGGATGTAGATTGGCTTGTCTTCCTTTCGTGATCTGAAGGTTGAAGATGATTGAACACTAGAGTGCCCAAGAATTTGCACTCGCATGAAGTGGTATTTGTCTTGTGATGTCGGGAGTGGGATTATAGATGCCATTTTGAGATTGATGACGAAAGATGGGCTTAAAGATGCCATCCGAAGGAGTGTCGATCGCCTAAGAGATTCCTTAGCGAGAACCCGTATACCTGTTATTGAGGAAGATTTCGTTGGGGAATGCTGATCTCTGCCTTGAGAGAAATAGAATTTTAGAAGCTTCATTCGTCCGTTATTCTACTGGGGAATCATCTCTTAGTCGGAGAGGTGAAAATGAACTACCATTCGGTCTTGATCCAGGCTTCATAGTGATAAGATCGACTGCTATCTGGTCGTGCTCCAGGCTTTACAGTGACTTACTGGGGAGATGAGATTAAACTTGCTATTCGATTGTAATCCAGGCTTCACAATTTATCAATTCTTATCTGGTCGTAATCCAGGCTTCAGAAGGAATTAAGTTGTTATCCGGTCGCATCCAGGCTTTAACTTGAATTTAGGGCACACTAATATTCGGTCGACTCCAGGCTTCTTAATGATTGTCTAGGTAAACTGCTATTTGGTTGAAATCCAAGCTTCATAGTGTCCTTTATCGTTATCTAGTTGTAATTCAGGCTTCACGATGTTTCATACCATTATCTGGTCGAATCCAGGCTTCATGGTGTCCTGTACTGCTATCTGGTCGATTTCAGGCTTCACAATACCTTACTTCTTATCTGGTCGTATTCCAGGCTTCAGAAGAAATCAAGTGGTTATCCAGTCACATCCGGGCTTCCATTTGATTTTTAGGCCTACTAATATCCGGTCGATTTCCGAGCTTCATATTAATTGGCCGGGTAAACTGCTATTTGGTCAAAATCTAAGCTTCGCAGTGTCCCTTACTGTTATCTAGTCGTAATCCCAGGCTTCAGTGTCCTTTACCGCTATCTGGTCATAATCCAGGCTTCATGATGTCTTATACCGCTATCTGGTCGTAATCCAGGCTTCACGATGTCTTATACCGCTATCTGGTCGTAATCCAGGCTTCACGATGTCTTATACCATTATCCGGTCGAGTCCAGGCTTCATGGTGTTCGGGGAAATCAAGATATTATCCGGTCGAATCCAGGCTTCACATCTTGCATTAAAGATATACCACTATCTGGTCGACTGCAGGCTTCGTAGTATTCTTGGCTACTATCTAGTCGTAATCCAGGCTTCACAGTACCTTGTTAAGCTGTTATCCGGTTGATTCTCGGGCTTCACGGCTTGTGTTTATGATATACCACTATCTGGTCGACTCCAGGATTTATGGTGTCTTTGTATTGCTATTTGGTCGTAATCCAGGCTTCACAACAACTTGCTGGGGATTAAACTATTATCTGGTCAAATCCGGGATTCATAGCGTGTTTTTAAGAGATACCACTATATAGTCGTAATCCCAGGCTTCTTGGTATTTGATACTGTTATCCGGTCGTCCTCCGGGCTTCACAATATGGTGGAGAAATCAAGATACTATCCGGTCGGATCCGGGCTTCACAGCTTGAACTTTGTGAGAATTTTGGTTGTACCTTTCCATGAAAGGTAAAGAGTTAGTCGTATGTAATGTCATGATGCATGAAATGTATTGGGCAATGATGTTCTCAAAATAAATGAGACTGTGTTGTATGATGCGTATGCGCATGTCATGATGTATGGATATGCAATGTTTTTATGATGTTCTCTAGTTGGGGAAAATAAATCCCAGACTGCTGCTAGAGAATATAAAGAGTTTCGCTCGCTGGGGATAACGACCGAAGATGATTTGAGAATAACTTGGCAGGAGAATAATTTTACTGGAGAATAAACTGGCGAGAGAATGACTCTGTGGGGAAGAGATACTCTGTCAGAAGATCCGCTGATTTGGAGAAATAACCTCGATTGGGGATGAATTACCGTTGCTAGCGATGATGAACTCTGTCGGGGATAAAGTTTCTGTTTGTGGAAGAAATAAACTCCACTGGGATGGTCTTCCATTGTTGGTGAAAGATGAACTCTGCTTGGGAAGAATTAACACCACTGTATTCTGGTACCTCTTACTCTGCGGGGAGTGTATATACTTTTAGTCATTTTCTCAAGCTGGGTCTATCCCTGTACCTGGTGAATAGAGCAATTGTAAGGCTTGGACATTTCTTGTTTTCCCCTGTTCCTGGAATTACGGGTAATTGTCTTTTGTTTCGCGTGTAAATATTTATGAGCAACAAATATTTTCAAATGCATATATCAAAAATGAATCATTGGACGTTCTTGCAAAACAAAACAGAAAAAGAAAAACAACTTTGGAATTTATTGTAAAATGAATTGTATTGATTTTGAAGTTGGCTTGTAATAGGCATTTTGTACAAGAGGCTGACGTCCTAGTAAGAGAACGCCGCCGAATGATAAAATTTATACAATTTGTGAAAAACAAAGAAAAATAGCTATGTGAATAATCCCACTGGGTTCCAACTCTGCTATTGCCTTTATATCTTCGAGCATCTCATCACTTTACTACTTGGTTGAAGGTAGATCAGATTGATTGGCGCCGTCCGAGCTTGATAGTCGATACCGAAGTCTGGTTACAAGATGATCCAATGAGACATAGTGTTACGCTTTAATCCATAATTTTTTCCTGGACCGCCCTTTCGGGTTTTCAGTCCACCGGGATACCCTTTTTTTCCAAGCCGCCTTTTCAGGTTTTTGACTTACCGGGTGTACAGTTTTTCATTTTCATCCCTTATTTTTGCCCAAACTCTCTTGGTTCTCCGGGAAGCCCTTATTTTTTACTAGGCCAGTCGACCTAGCGGGTGTTTGATTATGTGTAGTATTTTTTTCACTATGTCTACATTGACGGGGTGAGGAAGGTCGTCACCATCCGTGGTGGTTAGAATCATAGCTCCTCCTGAGAAAATGTTCTTAACCACAAATGGCCCTTCGTACGTGGGGGTCCATTTGCCCCTGGGATCACCTTGTAGCAGTATGATGCGTTTGATTACCAAATCCCCGACTTAATATTCTTGTCGTCTGACTTTCTTGTTAAAAGCCTTGATCATCCACTTTTGATACGTCTGACCATGACAAATAGCAGTAAGTCTCTTTTCATCGATTAAGTTCAGCTGATCAAGCCAGGTCTGGATCCAATCGTCCTCGCTCAAACCTGCATCCTTCATAATCCGGAGAGAGGGTATTTGGACTTAAATGGGTAAGACTTCCTCCATGCCATACACCAGAGAGTAGGGTGTCGCCCCTGTCGATGTCCGTGCTGAGGTACGGTACCCATGAAGAGAGAATGGTAACATCTCATGCCAGTCTTTGTATGTCATTGTCATCTTCTGCATAATCTTCTTGATATTCTTATTAGCCTCTTCAACAGCCCCATTCATCTTTAGCCGGTAAGGAGAAGAGTTGTGATTCTGTATCTTAAACTGTTTGTAGAGCTCGGTGATCATTGTATTGTTGAGATTTTTACCGTTGTCCGTAATGATCCTCTCTAGTACACCGTATTGACAGATCAGATTGTGTCGGATAAACCACGCCACGACGTTCTTGGTTACTGTAGCAAAGGAAGTTGCCTCAACCCACTTCATAAAATAATCAATAGCTACCAAAATTAAATGATACCCGTTAGACGCAGTAGGTCTGATCTCACCAATCATATCGATGCCCCACATTGCAAAAGCCCAAGGAGCTGTCAAGACGTTCAGAGGAACGGGAGGTACATGCACCTTATCAGCATAGACTTGGCACTTATGACAGGTCCGAGAATGCTGATAACAATCGGCTTCCATAGTAAACCAATAATATCCTGCCCGTAGGATTTTCTTCGACATGGTATGTCCACTGGAATGAGTTCCGAAAGTACCTTCATGTAACTCTTCCATAATCCTTTTTGCCTCGTTCTTGTCCATATATCACAGTAAGGTTGAATCATGGTTACGCTTGTAAAGAATATCATTACTGATGAAGAACTTCGCAGCGAACCTTCTCAAGAACTTCTTATCATTAACAGATGCACCCTCGGGGTATTCCTGAGCCTCAAGATACCTCTTTACCTCGTGAAACTAGGGTTTATCTGCTACCTCTTCAGTCTCAATATCACAACAATGTGCGGGTTCGTCCAACTTCTCAATGGTAATCTGGGGAGCTTCATTGTCCCACCTGACTTTGAACATAGAAGACATGGTAGCTAGCGTGTCCGCTAACTGATTCTCCTCTCTAGGGAAATGTTCAAAGGTTATCCCCTCAAAGTGTGGAAGCAATGTCAATACATACTCCTTGTAAGGAATAAGATTTGGGTGCTTCGTATCCCACTCGCCTTTGATCTAACTGATCACTAGAGTAGAATATCCGAATACACTCAAGAACTTAATCCTCAGGTCAATAGCTGCTCGAAGACTCATGATGCATGCTTCATACTCTTCCATATTATTGGTGCAGTTAAAACATAATCGGGCGATGAATGGAGTATGACATCCTTCAGGAGATATAATCACAACGCCAATTCCATTACCCAATGCGTTTGAAGCTCCGTCAAAATACATAGACCATTGGGATCCTTCCTCAGGTCCTTCATCTGGTCCAGGTTCTTCACAGTCAGTCACCAATATGATATTCTCATCCGGAAACTCGAAATTCATGGATTGGTAATCATCCACGACCTGATGCGCCAAATGATCCGCCAACACACTCCCCTTGATTTCTTTTTGGGTTGTGTATTGGATTTCATACTCAATTAAGATCATTTGCCATCTTGGTATTCTTTCGGACAAGGTAGGCTTTTCGAAGATATACTTGATTAGATCCATCTTTGATATCAATAAGGTGGTGTGAGTCAGCATATACTGTCTCATCCGGTGAGCAGCTCATGCAAAAGCGCAGAAAGTTTTCTCGAGAAATGAGTATCGGGTCTCGCAGTCGGTAAACTTTTTGCTAAGGTAGTAAATAGCATGCTCTTTTCGGCCAAACTCGTCATGCTGCCCCAGCACGCACCCCATTGAATTATCCAGCACTGTCAAGTATAAAATCAAAGGTCTTTCTTCAACTAGAGGCATCAGAGTAGGTGGCTCTTAGAGGTATTCCTTGATCCTTTCGAAGTCGGTCTGACATTCATCATTCCATTTTACCACTTGATCTTTCTTCAGCAGCTTGAAGATTGGCTCACAAGTAGTGGTCAAATGTGAAATGAATCGGGAAATATAATTCAGGCGTCCCAAAAATCCTCTTACTTCCTTTTCTGTTCGGGAAGCTGGAATCTCCTGGATAGCCTTCACCTTTGCAGGATCCACTTGAATACCTTTATCACTAACGACGAAACCCAGCAGCTTACCAGACCTTACCCCAAAGGTGCACTTGTTCGGGTTTAACCTCAGCTTGTACATCTTTAGCCTGTCGAACAGTTTCTGGAGATGGTCAAGGTGTTCTTCTTCAGTCTGGGACCTTACAATAATTTCATCAACATAAACCTCAATCTCATTGTGAATCATGTCGTGGAACAAAGCAACCATGGCGCGCTGATAAGTTTCCCCAACATTCTTCAACCCGAAAGGCGTCACCTTGTAACAGAAGGTGCCCCACTGCATAACGAAGGTTGTCTTCTCCATGTCTTCGTTAGCCATCTTGATTTGATGGTAACCAGAAAAACCATCCATAAAAGAGAAGACCTTATGTTGCGCGGTGTTATCGACCAAAACATGGATGTGAGGCAGTGGGAAATCGTCTTTGGGACTCACCCTGTTCAGATCTCTATAGTACACGCACATCTGTACCTTACCATCCTTCTTAGGTACCAGAACAACATTGGCAACCCACTGTGAATAAGAGGTAACAACTAGAAATCCGGCGTCAAACTGTTTCATGACCTCAGCTTTGATTTTCTCAGACATCTCGAGGCGCATACGGCGAACCTTCTGCTTTATCGGAGGACAGTCTTCTTTGGTCGGCAGGCGGTGTACCACAATGTCAGTGTCCAAACCAGACATATCTTCATAAGACCAAGCGAAGATCTCAACATAGTCATATAGCATCTGTATTAATCGTTACTTGACACTAGGCTCCAGATTTTCACCTATCTTGACCTTTTTCTTGTCTTCCTATGTACCCAAATTCACTGATTCCACTGGCTCTTCATGAGGCTGTATGGCCCTCTCTTCCTGTAGTAACAGTCTAGCAAGTTCCCCAGGCAATTCACAATCATCCTCACCTTCGTCCTCGGCTTGGTTGATCGGATTTTCGAAGTCATAACTGGCAGTAGCAGAGTCGTTATCAATGGGATCCAGAGTGGATGTGGATCTACATTATGATACGTGAGTGTGTGTAAGACAATAGCTGTTTTGATAAAGTGTGAGATAGAAAGGAAAAACAAGGAGCACAAAATTTGTAATGCAAGAAAACGTCCAATGCTTTATTGATGATATATGAAAATGACAAATAATAAGCCCTCACAAACAAATCCAAGGTGCCTCAAGCAAGGCACCGGGCCATAAAGTTTCAAACTGTCTATTACAAATCTCAAAACAAAAGTCAATTACTGTGTAATAAAAGAAACGGGTACGAAGTCTTTCGCTGTCCAGTTGTTCAATCCACCATTGGTAGTCGGGTAAATCCAGCTATCGATATCTGACTCTTCTTCATCATCCTCAATTGCATTCACTCCCTGATCATGTTTGGGCATATGAGTAGTTATGACGTTGGGTTTCTCCAGAGCATCAAACTCAATCTCTTTAGATTCAATCAAATCTTGCACCTTATTCTTCAAGGCCCAACAGTTGTTTGTATCATGACCTGGACTATCAGAGTGATAGGCGCAGCGGTCATTCAGGTTATATAGCGGAGATGTGGTGTTGGGATTCTTCGGGGCTTCCCTTAGAGTTACCAGGTTGGTTTTCAATAATTATGGTAGAATTTGAGACAATGTCATGTTGATTCGAGTGTACTGTCTTTGTGGTCTCTCCATTCTTTGCTGATTGTTGCGTTGTGGGGCAACGGTGGGTCTTGATATTACTACCGCATTCACTGCTTGACGGTGTTCAGGTCTGTTTTGGCTCCTCGAGCTGTAAACTGCACTAGCTTCTTTCTTACCAGTGAAAGACTTATTTTCTTCACTTGATGAAGTACTTTTCTGTATCTTACCACTTCGAATACCAGCTTCTACTCTCTCCCAAGTCAAAATTAATTCAGTAAATCCAGATGACGAACTGCCGATCAGATGATTGAAAAATGGACCAGACAACGTCCCTAGAAACATATCAACCAACTACCTGTCAGACAAAGGGGGTTGGACTCTTCCAGCCAAATCTCTCCATTTTTTAGTATAGTCCTTAAAACCTTCACTTGCACCCATGGACATACCCTGAAGTTGGGTACGAGTGGGAGCAAGGTCGGAGTTATACTGATACTGCCTGTAGAAAGCAGCAGGAAGGTCCTCCCAGTTTCAAACATTAGCTCCTTCCAATTGATAAAACCATTCAAGCTGAGTCCCTGACAGACTATCTTGAAAGAAATGTACCCATAAATTTCTATCAGCAGTGTAAGGTTGGATTTTTCGGACATACGAGCGAAGATGGAGTTTTAGACAGGACACTCCATCGTACTTGGCAAAAACTGGAGCTTTGAACATGTGAGGGATCACCACCCCAGATGCTAGTCCCAGATCTCCGAAATCCAACCCAGGTATCTTCTAAATCTCCATAGCACTCAGACGGTCTTCAAGTTGTTTGTACCTATCCTCGGCAGGAGAATACTGTTCATCATCAAAATCAGTATCATTATCAGAGACCACAGTGCTGAGACCCTTTTCTTCTTCTTGGTTTTCCTCTCCTTTGGATGAAAGAGACAGATCAGCTTCCTGTCGCAGCCTATTCCCAAATCTGTTGCCCTTATTCAGAAGAACCACCTTCTTCTTCTTCTTCTTCTTCTTCTCTTTCAGGATGAGAGTCTTCAAATTCTCTTGCCCTTTAGCCAAGTTCAAGAACATCTCTTGGAATTGGGAATTCTGTGCCTGAAGATCTTTGATGGCTTGATCGATAGGTATTTCAGAAGACATAATTGCTGAAATAAACAGTGAAGAAGATGAGAAACCTGTAATGATACCTGTAATGATGTGCATGATAATGGAATGCGTATGTAATGATTTCAAAGACTTTGGGAGATTTAAATTTGCAAACCAAGAAATAAACAAACTTTATTAGATTAAACTTGTAAAAATGTTTAACAATGCCTTTAAGGCGTTACAAAAGAAATAAATGGAAAACAAATCTAAACTAAAGAAAGCAAAATCAGAAATCCCATGGACGCTTCCCCTTCGTGCTGACATAGTCATTAATTGTCCTGTCATTCTCAAGTTGCCTCGTGAGCTTCAAGGTCTTCCTCTCTTGCTCATGGTACTTCTCTCGGTAGGTATCCCTCTCCTCTTTCAACTGAATCCAGGATCTCTTTAATGCCCCAAGATCAGTGGGCATGTAGGGATAAAGGACTGTATAAGGAACAGCCTCTTCATTGGTAGGCTCCACAATCACTAGCAACACAGCTTCATAAGGCATCCCAAGCTTCTGGGCTCAAGCTCGGACCCACTGGAGATAAGGCTGCATAGGGAGAGAAGTCTTTGGTCCTAGCTCTTGAGGGTCAAACCTGTTCACCATGCTTCATGCTCGTATAAACCTTCGGCGATGCTCGTCAACGTCTCCCTTGTAATCAAAGGCAATATCTGTAAGAAGTAGCTCATGAGGACCGTCTCTCCGAGCACGACCAAATTGTCGCAAAGCCAAGCAAGGACTGTAGGTTATTCCCCCTCTGATTCCAAGCAACGGGACATTAGGGTATCCCCCACATCGATCAATGACACCAATGCTTTCCATAGCCTTGGAACTCCAAAGAATGTCTGTTTGGGAAAGGGACATTATCCTGTAAGACCATCCTAAACCTTCTTCGTTCTTCAACACAGACTTGGGGAGGTGCGAAATAAACCACCTCGCCAGCAGCGGCATGCAACACATGAGAGTCCCTCTTCTTCGCACAGTACGAGTATAGAGGGCATGTAAGATATCACCCATAAGAGTAGGCACAGGATTGCGAGACAGGAAGATCTTAACCGCATTCACATCTATGAAGGAATCTGGATTCGGGAAGAGAACCAAACCGTAGATAAGGAGAGCCAAGATGTCTTCAAAAGCTTGAAAGTCCAAATTATCCCAGAACAGTTGAGCTTGATCGATCAAAAACTTGGCCAAGAAACCTTCAACCCCGCTTCGTGTTTCCCAATTAGACACTACATCAACCCTTTTTAGATGCAGAGCTGAAGCAATGTCTTTTGGTCTTGGAGTCTCTTCCAAACCTGTGAAGGGCATCTGCTCGAGGATGGATATGCCCAATAAGTGAGAAAACTCTTCCATAGTGGGATCTAGCTGATAATCCGGGAAAGTGAAGCAATAATGCACTGGATCGAAGAATTGGAAAAGCACACTCATCATCTGCTCATAAAACTTTGAGGTAACCAAGCTAAGAAGCTGACCATGTCTCCTAATGAATTAAGAAGTAACAGAAACTCTCGAGGCTAAATCTTTGAGTTGAGCAGGTATTTGCACAAAGTTAACTCGAATGGTGTTTCTGCGCACGGAAGCCATAATCTGCAAAACAGAACAAAGATAAATCCCCTCAATCTTTGAAATGGTTAGTATAATGAAGTATGCATGCTATGTTATGATGCATGATGTCATGATAAAACACACAACAGGTATAGCAGATAACATACATGGTAAAGGAAAACAAGTCACACAAAAGCCCTTAAGTTTAAGGCTTGCATGAAGTCTAGGTACTACCCTTTTGAAGTTCAAATGGTTTCAACCTGTCTTAATAATAGTAACCAAGTTCTAGAGGTTCTCAATATCACTGACCATCCTCCATCGGTCATGGTTTCAGCTCACGCAATCTTTTCTTGCAGTCGGAACTATCTCAAGAGTATGGTCTCAATGAGTGTAGTATCGAGTATCGACCAGTTCTCAGCTTTACACCGAGGCCGGCTATCTCACTACTTCCTACTGGCCAAGTTGGTCAACTATAGGTTCTAAGGTCAGTTGATGCTTAACGACATATATAGCAGCCTCGTATTCTCCTCGTTTCTCCACGAGGGATACCAGTACCAACCAATGTGCCACATCAACGTAGCTACTGCTTCAATCGTATCGTTCTACGCCGTACAGTTCCCTCACAGTTTATTGCTACTTACCTAAAAGGTGTCTCCAGATCCGGGTTAGGATCTATAGTAACTCCTAATACAAAACCCTCAAATATAAAGAAATCAAATCAAACAAGAGAAGCAATTTATGATGAACTAATCCTAAGGTATACCCCATTTATTAATTCCCCAGCAGAGTCGCCAGTTCTGTGATACGGTGGCAGAACTGGACTGTTTTAGGAGAGTGCTGGTTTGCGTTTTACGTTCGTGTTCGCAAAATGTCACGGTAAGCAAGATTCGCCACCAACTTTTATAATATCCAACTGGAAAGGAAAAAAGCACAGAAACATTCCTTTTTCGAGATTTTGAGTACGGGGGTAGATTATAGAAAGGGAAGGTATTAGCACCCTTTCTATCTGTAGTTTTCTACGGGCTCTTAGGTACTTTCTCATCATTTTAAAAATTGCTTCCGTGTTTTTGTGTTTTGAAAAGTTTTTATTTTCCTTCGTTTTAAACCTTGCTTCTGTCTTCAAGAGTGTTACGAAGTGTTTTTGAAAATTTTGTTTGAAAAGTGTGTAGGTGTTATAAAAGTTTGATTTTGAGCAAGTACCTACTAGCATCTACCTACTCGAAAAAAGAATGTTTCTGTTCTTGTTTCTTTTAGACAACGCTATCCTACTATTAGTGAGTAGGTAGCACCATCGTTGGAGTTGTAAGGGTCAATTCGAAAGGGACGTACGACCACTAAAGCAATGTTAGGACGTCTTAGTAATAACCCTAGTGTCTTAAGATCATATTCGAGGCAACATTTCCGAGGCAACTTTTCCGAGGCAACATTTTCGAACGGGACATTTGATCTTTGTCTAGACAAGAGGGCGACCACTAAAACACCTTATACTTAATGATCGTTTACCGAAGGCAACGGAAGTGAGAGTATACCCTAGGAGTGCGCATGTACGAGTGATTTGATTTCAATTATTATCTTTGCACATTTAGAGTTTGCTAACCATTTTAAGATTTAACATACATTCTTGTCATGCAACCCTATTATCATACATCTAACAGTTAATATTTGCGAAAATTAAAATGCGGAAAATAAAGCTACGCTATTACAAGGTTTCGGGGAGGGGGATTAATTACATAGCCAAAACTCGTAAAATGATAAATAAAAGAAAAGTCCTAATTAAGCTATTACATCCCATGAGCAGTTACATTAATATTGCAAAAAATAAATAAACGCGCAATGAATCGAGAACGAGAAAAGAATTTGGGTTTTGACCCCGTCCAAACCTAATTGCAAGAAAAATCATTTTTTTTTGTTTTTGATTATTTTAAGAAAAATAAGGTTTTAAATAAATACAAACATAATTACTAATTAATTAAAATAAAAAATAATTAATTTGACCTATTTTATATTTTGGTTATTTTAAGAAAAGACAATAAAAATTAAATTAAGCAAAACCCTAATTTTCTAATTGATTTAATTTATTTACAAAAGGTTAAAATTGCCCTAGAACTAAATTAAACTAATTAAATTAATTTTTGATAAAAAATAAAACCTAAATCTAATTTGATGAAAATTGATTTTATGAATTTTTTATATAAAAAAAAAGAATGAATTTTTTATGTGAGAAAATAATTAAGCAAAATTAAATAAAAGAAAATATATAAAAGAAAAGAAAAGAGAATTGGGCCTGGTATGCTAGCAATTGAGGGGGGTGCCAATCTGATTTTCAAGCCCAACAAGCTTTGGTCCATGTTGACCTTCCTGATTCCATGTTGCACATTTGACTAGGCCTTTGGTAGACCCTCACATGCCAAGCGTTGGATTTAGTCTGCTTTAGATCCAAAGATTGAAAGTTGATGGTCCATGGTGGATCTATGGGAAACCTGCACATGGAATCACACATTGCAAAATAATATTGAAGAACAAGGGGACCTGGGGATCGAACCCAGGTCCTTTGGCAATTTCCTTCGCTTATTAACCAACTGAGCCAGCATGCTTGTTTGTATATAGGAGAATAAATAAAGATTATATGGAAAAACACAAATTATCATATGCCAGCGCGCGGATTTTCAAATGGACGAATGGTGTGTTGCCACACCACCTTTCTTCTTCCTTCTTCCGTTGGCAAAGGTCCAGACTTTTACCTACGGACAAAGTCCGTAGCTATAGCCTCTGTGATTTCTTAAAATATCATACACACACCATAAATGAAACCTAATGCTACAGACCAGTTCGTCTTAGCCTTGTGAACGTCATGGTACCTCTCTTTTGGGCCAATTTTGCCTGCATAAGAAAACCCCAAAACGAGCACAGAAAACCTAACAATGGTGGATCTCTGTATGGTTAGCAAAAATGAAATTAATTGTTACCATTAGCTTGCAAATGTTTCAATGAACAAGAATATATAAATAATTCATGCTACAAATTCCAAATTCATGAGATTCAATTTCAAGAAGGGAGGGATGTCATGAGGCACTCACATTGTGTTTCTGGGCAAGAAAACACTTGTTGGTGATTGGTATAGACTCCTTGAACACCCAGGAAGCGAATGAGATAGCTTGGAAGGCTTGAGATAGCCTGGAACTATGAAATCAGATTACCACTTTTTCTTGATTTTTTGAAAGTTGTTCTTCACTGTACACGCCTCTAACCCTTGTGCATTTGGTCTGCAAATGTTCTATATGTAGTCTTGAGTGAATTAGGTTTACAATTTTGCTCCAAATATCTTTAAATTACGGTGATTGAATCAAGATTTTATTCTTATTCAAATCTTTCTAAATCAAGCAAAACTCAGTCTTTTTGTGTACAAACATGCCTTGCACGATTTGATCTCCTTGTCAGCTATTCATGGACCTGAAATATGCACAAAATCTCAAGGTTTGAATGATTTTGATATTATCATGATTTAATTTTGATTTAATTTGATTTAATTAAAATTAAAATCAAAATAAATGGCAAAAATAAAATTAAGGCAAGTGGGAAGGATCATGGTTCGTGGACCATGTTACAAACTCAATACAAGCACAAAAAGTTGGGCCCATTTGACAAAAATTGCAATTTGAGGCATATTTGACTTTTGGCAATTTTGAAAAAAGGTCAACTTCACCAATGCATAACTTCCTCAATTTTGAATCTATGAGGGTGTTCTTGGACTTTTTAGAAAGCTACGAGTCTTCCATGTTCATGTATGAAGGTTTGGCAAAAAAGGTGTTTTTGTTGACTTTTCAAAGTGACCTATAATGTCCAAATTCATATCTTTTTGTGAGTGCATATTTTGAACTTGGGTGCTGAAGATGAATTGTAGGGAATTGCATCCTATTCAAAATGAGCTTTTGATAGGTCATTCTTGATAAAGTATGAGAAAGTTATGCTTGGTCAAAGTTGAGTTGACTTTTCCTACAAAACCCTAATTTAGCAACTTTTAAGTCTTGATGAATTGTGAGCAATCATTGAGGAATCATGATCAACCTTTGATCAAATGATGAATAATACTTCAAAATGAGGATGTTGACCAAAAATATTGAAGTTTGACTGTATGTGGGCCACAATTTACTTTTTCCCTAGCACAATCGATTTTCAGGCCTTTGAGCAATTGACTGAGCAAACTTTCTCTGCAGGGCTTGAAACTTGACATGGATGATCTTGAGAACATACTAGGACAAATGGTGAGCACTTGGGATCCCTTGGACTCAAGTATCTTGATGCAACATGAAACCCTAATTTGAGGTAGACTGCCTTAGGAGAGAGTTTGTCTGGTGAACCCCTTGGACATCCTTGAGCAATTTGAGGACCTCACTTGAAATGTATTGAGAAATATGGGAGGGAAAATTTTGGGGTACAACACTCTGCAACTTAACTTCAATAGGTAGATTTCTACATCAATTCTCCAAAACTTTGATATTATTGTGAAGCTCTCATTGCCCTGGTTCTAGTCGCAACACTTGCTTTTATCCGGAAACACGTTTTGACCATGAAATTTCAAATTCCTTTTCAAAACTTTCTTTCCAAATTGCTTGAGCTACAATTTATATAAATTTGTCACGAAGGTGTGGTTGTCTTCGTCTTGAAGAGACGAAGCGAATGACATAGGTCTCATGCTCTAATTTTACAAATTGAGCAACTAGGTTTTGGGACTGGCTGGAGGTTGAAGATGACCAATGTGTCATCTTCCAACCAATGAAACATCGCCATTTGTATTTTTTGAATTTCTGATTTATATTTGATTATATGCTTTATTCAGTAATGACAATGTTATGCACAGTGCACCAGATCCCTTGGATTTGATTACTAACGCGTTTTGGCTCTCATCCAATGGTCCACATATTTTTGACTTTATTTTTTATTTCTGTTTTTTATATTTAATTTCTTTAAACTTCAAAAAATCATAGAAAATCCATTTTAAGTCCAAAAAATCTGAAAAAATTATGAAAAATATTTTTGATTTTTGTCTTTCTGATTTTTATTTTTTCACAATTTTATTTTATTTTTGATATTTTTTATGAATTTTCACTTTATTTGAATTGTTTTAAATGTTTAAAAATACTTTTATGCATTTTTAAATTTTGAAAAAAATACGGAATGATCCAATTATATTGTGACAAATATTGGTGACCTAATTTATTTTTTATTTTTGACTTTGTTATATTTTATCATTTTTGGTTTATTTTACTCATTTCTTTTAATTTTAAAAATAGTTTCTGACTTTAAAAATTACCAAAAATTTTATAAAAATATTTGAGTTCATTTCTGATTTTTCTATGGTCTTAATATTTCTTGATTAATTTGAACATAGTTTCCTTTTTTCTCTATTATTTTCATTTTTTAACCATTTTTAAACACTGATTCTTTTATTTTAAAATACAATTTAATTTTTGTATATTTTATGGCTGATCTTGGGTTGAATTTTTTATCATGAACTTTATTAACATCATTGGATCCATGGTGTTGAGTCTAATTCCACAAAAATGGATGAATGATTTTAATAATAGTTTGATTAAATTTTAATTCAAATGTGGTTTGTATATTATTTCTCACCCTTCTTCCTCGTATCCCTTTCTTATTGCACTAAGTGTTATTGGAGCATGATCTCTATATCATGTCTCAAAACAAATGGTGCATAGATTGCTATTGACCGACCTCAAAATAGGTATGACTTCTATATAAGTCCATTTAAGATTGCTTAACATAGCGCTAAATTTTGTCCTGATTCGAATAAATGATCATTTGTGGCCCAAACCTATGTTTGCAAGCCCAAGTATGTTAATTTGATCTATTTGATCCTATAACCTTGAGATTCATTGTGTGGAGGATTTGGTTCTATCAATCCTCTAATATCTACAACACTTTTGGTCAACGCGAATCACTTAAACATCATTGATCATTAAATGGTACTTTTGAGGATTCTAAATGGATGATATACTTGACAAAAAGCAAATGCAACTTGTTTTATGGAGACTTTGGTTCTACCAATCCTCTAATGAGTTCCAAATGCAAGATTCAATATGGTCATCTAACTAACCACTAATTATTAAATTGTTTTTACTTTATGCATTTATTTTTTATGATTTATGTACCATTTACTTTAAGCATTACATTTCATGCCTTTTTTATTTTGCTTACTTGAGCATTTACTTTCTTGTCATTTTTATTTTTCTCACTTGAGCTTTTATCTTCTCTTCTAAGACACCTAATAATCAACATGAACTATAAAACCTTTAATGATACTTGGACTATTTGGTTACTATCCTTGGTATTATGGAGTATTGGACTTCTTGGACTTAAGATTAGAGACCTTGGCCTATGTTGGAGACCTTGTGACCTTATTTGATATTTTGTCTGGAGTTCTTGAGGTTTGCCTCAAGACATTGGGTTTTTTGTTTGTTGTGTATGCAGGTATTTGTGATTACATTCTTTGTTTGTAATATGGAATTCACCTGTATACAGCCGTTACTCTGCCTACTTTTTGTGAAGGCTTAATACATTTGAAGTTTGGCTCTCTCAAGAGGTCTAGTATCTTTGCTTGCTTGGTTTCAATCTAAAGAATGGGAATTATATCTTGACTCATAATATTAAGTATTGGCTTCTTGTTGGTTAGATAGTTCGTATCCTAGCTTTTACCTTATGCTTTAGGATAGTCTCTTCTTCTCCTCTCATCTTCTTTAATTTCAAAAATCTTCTTCCTCCTTTTGAAAACTCTTCTTGTTTTTTTAAACTTGAACCACTTTCATAATAAACTTGGACTTATGTCCATGCATTTCCAAAACCATTTCATAATTAAATTTTAATCAACTTAATAATACTTTGACATTTTTTGTGAGAATACTAAAAGTCAATCAATCTCATTTCAAACCATTTTGCCACTTTGGCTTTCCATTTTAAAAGATTTCTCAAAGATTAGACTCTTGTCAATCCTTGCAGTGATGAAAACAACAATAATTCTATAATATGTAGTGAAGAGAGATATTTTCCACTTGGGTGTTGAGTGAGTCATTGTTGATTTTAAAATCCAAGCCATATCCTCCACTTTGAGATGATGCAAATTCTCCTTTCTCATGACTGTGGGTAGTAAGTATGTTTTCCACACGGACAATGACGATGATGTCTTATCTCATAAAATTAACCAACACACTTGTGTTTTAATTTTTTTTAATGGTGAACTACGTGTACCCTGATCCCCTATTGCATGGAAGGTGGTACGTAGGCACTAAAGGTTCGCAACTGCGGCGGGTGCAAAAATCATAAAAAAATATACTTCTTTTCTCACCTTCACCATCTATTTTACATACAACATTTTATAGCCAAAGTATACAGATTTTACAAAAAGGTTCCTGTGGAGTATCGTAGATGTTTAGGATGCTAATACCTTCCCTTTGCATAACCAACCCCCTTACCTAGAATTTTTCCCCATCTTTTTAGGTTACTCGCTCTTTTCCCATTCCTTTGGAAACAATAAAGCATGGTGGTGATTTTTATTTTTATTTGTATAAGTATAGTCAATCCAATGGCTTAGTCTTAAACATTTCTACCACTACAACATGTTATCATTAGCAAATGGGACCATATTCACCGAAAGAGGTGCAGTAGGAGTAGTATGCACCACAAGAGGTGCAGGAGTAACAGTAGTCTGAACAACTGGAGTAACGTGAGGATCAAGATTGAAATCTTAAGGCAAAAAGTTCTCTGGCATTCCTCATGGATATCCTTGAGGCATACGATTCTGAACAACAGCTGGAGTAGTAGACACAGGAACAGTCGGAGCTTCAGTAGTAACCCTTGTTTGTTGAGGTTGAACACTTGGTGGCTGATTCTGAGCAGCCACCAGAGATTCCATCATAGTAGTGAGATTTTCCATGCCGGCCTTCAGAGCATAAACTTCCTTGCGTAGCTCGCGATTCTCTTGTTCTAATTTTTACATCTTCCTTCTGAAATTAGCTCGAGTATTGTAGTGGTAAGATAGCTTGCTGAACGAAGTAAAGAAGCTTGGTAAAACACCTGGATATGCATAATAAATGCAAGTAATATGTGCAATACGATGCATGATATGTAATGCACATGATTTATTTTATTAATATTTCAAGGGACTTAAAGATTTATAGACACATTACAAATATCAAGGTAATAACACATTTGAAATACTGAAAATTTTATTATAATAACTTCAAAATGGATTACAAGTTTCAATAATCTGAAGTACAATAGGAAAATAAAGCCTAAAACCCTAAGAAGTAAAGCTGATGGAGATCACTTTGTACGCTGATGCTTCCCTGTAAGCCTGGAAATTTGAGCCTTTAACCTCTGGTTTTCTTCCGCATATCTGGTGGCAACCTCCTTCCAATCACCTGAATCATGAAGTGAGTAACTAGCATCAGACTGAGGCTTAGGAGAAAATAAATCACATTGCCTTTCCATCATCTCTATAGCCCGACTCTCAAGAATCTCAATCAAGTCGTCTTTCTCCTTCAAGTCTGCTCTATAGGAAATCTATAAAGTTTGACACTTATTCTTCCAAGCGTCCTTTTCCTGCTGCATCCTGATCAAAGCAAGATATAGCTCTTACACATCATCCAATAAGGGAGGAGTAGTATTCACGAACAAGTCAGACATAGGTTCTTCCTGGGAATATGGCATCTTCAACTGGATAGCTCTCGTTTGGACCCACTGAAGATAAGGCTCCAAAGAAACATCCCCCCTAGGTTCCAGGTCTTTCCTACTCTTTCTATAAATGTGACGTCAAGCCTTCGCAATATGCTCCCTAGCTTCCTTATGGTATTCTCCCTCCTTCAGGAAGAAACTACTCAAATGAATACTATTTGGTTTATCCCTCATCAGATAACCAAGTTGTCGTCGTGTAAGAACTGGGTTGTAGTTAATTCCTCCCTTTGTACCAAGAAGAGGTACATTGGGGAAACTACCACAACTGTCGATAATCTCTACATCATGGTAAGCCCGGTGATACCAATCAACATCTGAGTGAGTAAGTTCCATGATCTTAGGAGCCCAACGAGGTTCCTTCCTGACATCCTAGAAAGTATCAGACTGAGGCATATGAGAAATAAACCACTGACACAATAAAGGCGTGCAATAGATAATCATCCCCCCGTGATAAGAATTCCGAAGATGAATATAGTAATAAACATCACCCAACAATGTAGGAACTGAATGTCAACAAACTTATCCACATTAGGAAATAAAAACAACCCGTAAGCAAGTAGAGCAAAGATGGCCTCAAAAGCGATTGTACTCTTCATCCTGGAAAAGTAACGA
This sequence comes from Vicia faba, assembly GCA_948472305.1. Classification (NCBI taxonomy): domain Eukaryota; kingdom Viridiplantae; phylum Streptophyta; class Magnoliopsida; order Fabales; family Fabaceae; genus Vicia; species Vicia faba. The sequence goes on along the minus strand of OX451736.1, from coordinate 1,081,204,397 downwards.
GCTTTCTCCAATAAGAACTTAGCTGGTAATCCTCTAATCCCCCCTTTAGTAGTCATATGGGCTTCAACCTCAGACTTCCCTAGATGGATCAAAGCAGCAATCTCGTGTGGTTTTGGCTCACCCTCCAAACCAGTAAAAGGAACATGATCTATAACTAGTAAATCCAATAGATAAGAATACTCATCTAATGTAGGCATCAATTGATAATCAGGAAAATTAAAGCAATGATACATCAGATCATAGAACTGGACCAAGGTCGAGAGAATACCCTCCTTCATCCTAAGCTTCAAGAGAGGAATGATGGATCCATACTTCTTCCGAAAATCTTCAGAACACTCAATCTTAGGAATTAGACTGATCAAATCATCTATCTTAGGATCTTTGAAACTGTATTTTCTAGTATTTCTTTTTCCAGAATCCATGGTCAAAAGGTACCTGAGATATTCATAAATGGTCAACTTTCAAGTCATTTGAAATAAAATTTCTTCAAAAGATGCTTATGAGTGCATGGATGCATGATGCAACAATCACACACAAGATCACAAACATAGGATTTATAGGTTCGACGTCACGAGCATGAGGTCAAAGATACTACCCATAAGGTATGGTCTAAAAGTTATCACCTTCCTAACAAGGTTCTAGAGGTTCCCAGAGTCTACATCCTTCCTTCGGATATTACCAACTTCCCAATTAACTCGGTAATTAGTAATATTCTCAAGAAAAACTCATCCGAGCATAGTATCGTGTGACATCTATTTCCGAATTACTCCTTCATAGCTTCCACACTACACCTAAAAGGCCAAGATGCGTTAGGTATTCTACGGTCCTCAGCTTCAACAAGCTCCCAGGTCGAAAGCAACACATCTTCCCGATTACTCAGTAAATGACACTACAATCACAGGGGCTTCCACTGAGTGGGGGATCTCATGCCTCCTTTTTTGGGATTACTCCCTCAAAGTTAGCATGACTATACCACCCGTCCTATCTTAAAGTTTTCCCAAGTCCGGGTATAGGACTTATAAGTAATCACCCAGCACCTTGAAAACTAGGAAAATCCAGATAAACATATATAAATCATATAACATATAAACAACAATAACACATATACAGATATAAACAAAGATAGGTTCAACCCACTTAGGGATGAACCAGCAAGAGGTCAATCTTTCCCCATTGAAGTCGCCATTTTTCTGTAGCAGTATAAATGTTTAAGACTAAGCCATTGAATTGACTAGACTTATACAGATCAAAATGAAAATTGCCACCACACTTTATTGTTTCCAAAGGAATGGGAAAAGAGCGAGTAACCCAAAAGAGGAGGAAAGATTCTAGGTAAGGGGGTTGGTTATTCAAAGGGAAGGTATTAGCACCCTAAACATCTATGGTACTCCGCATGAACCTCTTTGAAAAAATCTGTATATTTTGGCTATAAAATGTTGTATGTAAAATAGATGGTGGAGGTGAGAAAAGAAATATATTTTTTATGATTTTTGCACCCGCCTAGATTGCAAACCTTTAGTTCCTACGTACCACCTTTAGTGCAATAGGGGGTCAGGGTACACGTAGTTCCTCTTTAAAAAAATTTAAGACACAAGTGTGTTGGTTAATTTTATGAGATAGGACATCATCGTCATTGTCCGTGTGGAAAACATACTTACTACCTACAATCATGAGAAAGGAGAATTTGCATCATCTCAAAGTGGAGGATATGGTTATATTTTAAAATCAACAATGCCTCACTCAACACCCAAGTGAAAATATCTCACTTCACTACATATTGTAGAAGTATGGTTGTTTGCATCACTACAAGGATTGACAAGAGTCCAATCTTTTGAGAAAGGTTTTAAAATAAAAATCCAAAGTGGCAAAATGGTTTGAAATGAGATTGATTGACTTTTAGTCTTCTCACAAAAAATGTCAAGGTATTATTAAGTTGATTGAAGTTTATTCATGAAAATGTTTTGAAAATGCATGGGCCTAAGTCCAAGTTTATTATGAAAGTGGTTCGAGTTTAAAACAAACAACAAGATTTTTCAAAAGGAGGAAAAATATTTTTGAAATTAAAGAAGATGAGAGGAGAATAAGAGACTATCCTAAAGCATAAGGTAAAAGCTAGGGAGAAGAACCATCTAACCAACAAGAAGCCAATACTTGACATTATGAGTCAAGATAGAATTCTCATTCTTTGGATTGAAACCAAGCAAGCAAAGATGCTAAACCTCTTGAGAGAACCAAACTTCAAGTGTATTAAGTCTTCACAAAAATTGGGCAGAGTAACGACTGTATACGAGTGAATTCCAGATTACAAACAAAGTATGTAATCATAATAACCTGCACACAAAACAAACAAATAACCCAATATCTTGAGGTAAACCTCAAGAACTCCTAACAAAATATAAATTAAGGTCACAAGGTCTCTAACATAGGCCAAGGTTTCTATTCCTAAGTCCAAGAAGTCCAGTACTCTATAATGCCAAGGATAGTAACCAAATAGTCCAAGTATCATTAAAGTTTTTTATGGTTCATGTTGATTATTAAGTATCTTAAAGAAAGAAAAGCTCAAGTGAGCAAAATAAAAATGACAAGAAAGTAAATACTCAAGTGAGCAAAGATGAAAAATAGAATGAAATGTAAATGCTAAAGCAAATGGTGCATAAAATAAAAGATCATAAAATAAAAACACAAAATAAAGTCAATTATTAGTAATTAGTGGTTAGTTGGATGACCATCTTGAAACTTTCATTTGGAACTCATTAGAGGATTGGTAGAACCAAAGCCTCCACACAACAAGTTGCATTTGCTTTTTGTCAAGTATATCATCCATTTTGGAATCCTCAAAAGTAACATTTAATGATCAACAATGTTTAAGTGATCCGCGTTGACCAAAAGTGATGTAGATCCATTAGAGGATTGGTAGAACCAAAGCCTCCACACAATGAATCTCAAGGTTTTGGATCAAAGAGATTAAATTAACATACTTGGGCTTGCAAACATAGGTTTGGGTCACGAATGATAATTTATTTGAATCAGGACAAAATTTAGCGCTATGTTAAGCAATCGTAAGTGGACTTTGAAGAAGTGAAAAACACAAGAAGGGGGGTTGAATTGAAAACTTAAAATCAAATGCGCATAGACACGATATTTTTGTCCTGGTTCGTTTGATCTCAAACTACTCCAGTCCACCCGTCAAGGTGATTTCGCCTCTCTCCAACGAGGACTTAATCCACTAATCAAAAACTGATTACAATCACTACTTTGACAACTGCCAAAGTCCTCTTGTATACAACCATAACCCGGTTAATCTCAAGGAAAACTATCTTAATCAAGATAAAGAATTATGTGTATGGTTGTTTTTCCTTACAAAAATAGTTATCACAATTGTGATATTTTACATAATTTTGAGCATAGAAAAGAGTATGTAAGCTTGCAGCGTTTAGAGATGTATTGCATTCGTATTTAGAAATCGTAAATGAGTTGTCCTCTTAGCTTGTTTATATAGGCATAGGAATCCCGTCCAACATAAAGTATGATAATGGGCATTTAAATTGTTTCCATATTGAGAAGATTCTTGTCTGAATAAAGCCGTTGCGTGTGATGTTGTCTTGATAGAATAGTAATGCTTCACAATCTTACAATCTTGAATGCTGCAATTGCTTTAGAACATTGATGACTTAGATATACGAGAATCTGGTTGTATATGAACCTTCTATTCAGAATCAGAGTATTCTTCACTTCAGCACAGGTTCTGATCATCATTCTTCAGCGCAGATTCTGATTACCTCAGCGTGAAAGCTTCTATAGCTTAACTTCTGATGTTGCTTTGGTTAGAACTTCTGCATATAAAATAACACAAATTTAGAGTGCATATTTGTTCTTTGTGTTTTTTATCATCAAAACTCTAATTAAGGGTTGTAGAATCAAACTATGTTCTAACAATCTCCCCCTTTTTGATGATGACAAAAACTAGGATTTTTAATGAAAAATATAGAACAAAAAGCTTAAGAGAGACTCCCCCTGAGTTGATTACTTCCCTGAAGTTCCTTCTCATTAGAGCTTTTGATGCATCTCCTTCTGTTCTTATCAAAATTTGTTCCTGTTCAAGCTTTTCAGAAAGTAGAGGTTAAAATATTCAGAATGTTTGAGACTTTGTCCCAGTATACTGTTATTGAAAATATCTTACTTTCTCCCCCCTTTTTGTCAGGTATCAAAAAGCAATATAATCAGAGTCAAAAAGATGAATTATATTAAAAACAGAATGCAATGACTAGTTTCAGAAACGAGGAGGTAAAGATAAAAAAAAATTACAAATAAACATTTTTAACGAAAATCTAAGAAAGAGGGGGAAGACGTGTGAACAACGCTTCCAACAAGCTCTTGATATGAGTGCTTGATTCTTCCTGCTTTCCCAGAATGTCTTTGATTTCTTTTGTAGTATCTTCTTGTTTATCCAGAATACCCTTGATCTCTTTGTCTGTATCCTCTTGCTTATCCAGTCTGGCATGGATTAAGGCATTCTCCTTCTTCAACTCTTCTAGAGTTTGCATGACTAGAGACGAAGATGGTGTATCTTCAGGGATTTCATGTTGTTCAGAACATTCTATAGCCTCTTCTAATTGAACCACTTCTTCTGCAACAATCATGTTTTCTAGAGCATTAGTCAGAGAGAGACTATCAGAATCTGGTTCAGTGACTTCTGAAGGATGGTGCTCTTTCCAGGGAGCATTATCCAGCGGAAGAATTTCTTCCTTGTACCATTGGCTCAGAACTTGATCTTGGAAGGCTTTCAGATGATCACTGAAGTTCTGATGAGCCCTTTCATTGCCTAATTCTTTCAGCTTCTGAGTTTCAGAGTTGAGCCATTTTCTGAATCTTTCCCACAGAGAATCAGAAGCAGCAGGATTAGAAATCTCTTGGCTTGCTTGCTTCAAAGAATTAATCCATTCCTGCATTTCTATTTAAAAAATCAACAGATTCATACCAACATATGATTTGGTTGGGGTTGGTTTAGGTTTGGGAATGGAAATTTTGTTTGAGGTGGAAGCTAGTTGGTCTAGCACTAGTGGATTAATGACAAGTCTGAGGTTGTCAGCTGGACGGTTGATGGGTGATGGAGTGGAAGAGTCAGAAATTATAATTGGTGTGTTAGAGGTGTTTGGTGGTGTAGATTCATATGGTGAAGGGAACCGTGAGAGGTAAGTGAACCGTAAGGGGTTCTGTTATTCCATGGATTGGGATAGTGGTATCATAATCTGAAGGGGAGTCTTCAGATTGGTTTACGGTAGCGTGTTGAGTTTCTGGTTCAAGAATTTCAGAAGATGGGTTTTTAAAAGGAGGAGAGATAGAGTTTCCATTCTCTGGTTGTGGTGAGTTGAGGTTCAGATGTTCTGGTTGAGGAGAGTGTGGTTGTGGATTTTCTAGTTGAAGAGAATGTGATTGTGGATTTTTTGGTTATTGTTGAGTGTTTTGATTTTTTGGTATTGGTGAGGAAAAGTCTTGATCTAACAGTTCAATGTCAGATAGAACTTTGGCAAGTTCTGGTTGATGATGTTCTGGATTTGGATTTTGATTGGGGGAGTGAGGTTCATTCAAAAAGTTTCCAAGAGTTACAGATGGGTCAAATTCTATGTCAAAATCCTCAAATGTTTGGGGTGAAGGATTTTCTATTGGTTGAGGGGGAATGGTTTCAGATGTTGGAACAACTATTGATTCTACAACAGAAATAGAAGATGGGTTACCTTTCTTTTTCGCAGCTTTAGGTGTCTTCTGAGACGATCCTTCTCCTGCTGCCTTCCTCTTTTTGGATTTCTTTAGCACAACCTCTGGAGCTGGCTTGTGCAGATCTTGAATGTTGATTTCTGGAATAGTCCCATCAGCCTTGCAAGCTTCGAGGTATCTGACTATGATTTTAGGGGAGGCATCTATCTCAGAAAATACTGGAAAATCCTTCAGAGAGATTTTCCTAGAAGTGATGGCCTCATGAGAAACAATAGTTGGTTCCTTCTTAATGTTCTCAATAATCTTCATTTTCTTCAAATTCTTGGCATTCAAAGGTTTCCCAGTGGTTGCTTCTAGAGTGCTTATTTCTTGAGCCTCTGTCAGATGTTCTATCAGCCTATTTTCTATTAGAATATCTGAAATCAGTCTTCCTAGGGGAACCCAATACCTCTTAGTTCTTTCGTCTTCTCTTGTCTCTTTCACACTTGTTCTGAGATGGTTGAAGAGCAAGTATGGAAGGTTTATCTTGGTCTTCTTTGCAATGAAGTAAATAAGGAATTTCTGATCAATATTAATGTAATCAGGAGAGCTTGTAGGCTTCCTGTGATTGATACATCCCAGAATTATTCTAGCCCAGATTCTGTGATGATCCTTCAAGTCTCTGATCTTGCTCGATGGCTGTCCAGAAGTGAAGATTTCCCTAGAAATATATTTTAGGTCAGAACACCTATCAGCCATATCAATGCATCTGACTCCATCGCCATTGTATCCAATGAATTTCCCAATTAAATCTTTTGTTATCACTATCTTCTTCCCCATAACATATGATGTAACCTGGTGGTTGGATGAGGTAGCATGAATCCAGAACTCTTTGACGATAATGGGAAACGTTGGACCCAACAGACGGTCAAAATATTTGTTCCATCCTTGTGCAATTACGTCTTCATAGAGATTAAACCCATTTTCTTGTAAACTTTCAAAATCAATGATCAATTCAGAGAGAACTTTCAGGTTGTCAACAGGAGTGACAAGTGTCCTAATGGGTACATCATATTGTTCCGTTGATGAAGATTCAGGAGCACTGAGATTCTTGAGACTTGATGACGATGCCATTGTTCACACGGGTTCTTTGAAGAAAATGGAAAGGGTTTTTGAAAACGAAACTTGGAACAAGAGAGAATATAAAAGAGAGTAAAATGTGAATGAATAAAATAGTAAATTAGGTTTATATAGGTTTTTAGAAAATGTAAACAGTAAGCAAGAAAATAAGTAATGATTATATGCATTAATGAAACCTAAAATTAGGGGATTTAGAAAGATATTGAACAGTTACCACTGACAAATGTCTCAATGCATCCAATCAGAGCCTTGGACCCTTCAGAATTTGAACGCGTGTTCAGCCTCAGAAGGTAGCTTGTGAGAGGATGACAGATGTTTAATGATGTGAACTGCACGCCTCTATCCTTGAAATGAAACGTTCAGATCTTCATAGATAGATTCTGAGGCAACTGTACTTCTCACTTCTGAAGACAAGTTAATCAGATGTTCACATAAAACAATAAAGTTCTGAGGGTTAAGATATGAAAATAAAACATTTTATTCTGGGCATAACTTCATGCTGAGATGTTTCAGAATGAAATTGAATCTATCTTCAGAAAGGGGTTTTGTAAATACATCAGCCCATTGATGGTCTGTGTCAATAAATTTTAAGGTAAGAATTCCTTTCTAAATATAGTCCCTAATAAAGTGATGTTTTATATCTATATGCTTAGCCCTAGAATGCAAAATGGGATTCCTACTGAGACATATGGATGAAGTGTTATCACAGAAGATAAGAATGTTACTCTCAAATATGTTGAAGTCTTCAAGTTGACTTTTCATCCAGAGCATTTGAGTGCTACATCCAGCAGCTGCTATGTCTTCAGCTTCTACTGTTGACAGTGCTATTGTGGACTGTCTCTTGCTGGTCCATGAGATCAGATTGTCTCCCAAAAACTGGCAGCTTCCAGAAGTGCTTTTGTGCTCTACTTTGTCTCCAGCAAAGTCAGCATCACAGTATCCTACTAATCTGTATTCATTGGATTTTCTATAAAACAAACCCAGATTAGTAGTACCTTTCAGATACTTGAAAATTTGCTTAACTGCTGTTAAGTGAGATTCTCTAGGATCTGATTGGAATCTAGCACATAAGCAGACACTGAATAAAATATCAGGCCTTGAAGACGTCAGATAAAGGAGAGAGCCAATCATACCTCTGTAGATTTTTGGTTATACCTTTTTACTTACCTCTTTCTTTTCTAGAATGCACGTGGGGTGCATTGGAGTCTTTGAGGGCTTACATTCTGCGAGGTCAAATTTCTTCAGAAGTTCTTTGACATATTTGCTTTGATGAATGTAAGTTCCTTCTGAAGTTTGGTTTATCTGAATACCCAGAAAGAATTTGAGTTCCCCCATTAAACTCATCTCAAACTCTTCCTGCATGCACTTAGCAAACTCTCTTCCCAGAGAAGGTTTAGTAGATCCAAAGATGATATCATCTACATAAATCTAACACACTAAAATGTCATTCTTAAATGTTTTAAAGAACTGTCCACTTTCCCTCTGGTGAATTCCTTTTCTAATAGGAAGTTACTTAGTCTTTCATACCAAGCTCTGGGAGCTTGTTTCAGACCATAGAGTGACTTCTTTAGTTTGAAAACATATTCTGGGTGTTTGGAATTCTCAAACCCAGGGGATTGGTGCACATATACCTCTTTATCTATGTAGCCATTTAGGAATGCACTTTTGACATCCATCTGATACAGAGTGATGCCATTGTTTACAGTAAATGAGATTAAGAGTCTGATAGATTCTAACCTGGCGACTGGAGCAAAGGTTTTTGTATATTCTATCCCCTTTTGCTGACTATAACCTTGTGCCACCAGTCGTGCTTTGTTTCTGATGACTTCTCCTTGCTCGTTCAGTTTGTTTCTGAACACCCACTTTCTTCCAATGACATTGAATCCTTTTGGTTTGGGAACCAGATCCCGTACGTCATTTCTGGTGAACTGATTTAATTCCTCCTACATTTCCAGAATCCAGTCATTGTCCAGAAGAGCTTCATCAATTGTTGTTGGTTTAATCAGAGAGACCAGTCCCATGAGGGATTCTTCAGAGTTTCTGAATGTTGATCTTGTTCTGATTGGATCATCCTTCTTTCTCAGGATCTTATCTTCTGGGTGAGCTATGCTGCTTCTGGATAACCTTTTCTGGAGTTGATCAACAGAAGGTGCTGGATTGCTTTTAACATTTATTTCTGAGGTTCTTGGAGCGTCTCTGTTGAGAACTTCTGACGTGTTGTCTTCAGTACCTATGAATTCAACTTCTATATCTAAAAAGAATTCATTCTGCTTTTACTTTTGAGGGTCGAGCTTATCATCAAATCTAACACTGATTGACTCTTCAACAATCTGTGTTTCTATATTGTATACTCTGTACCCTCTAGAGCGTTCAGAGTATCCTAACATAATGCACTTTTGTGCTTTAGAGTCAAACTTGTTCAAATAATCTTTAGTATTCAGAATGAAGTAAGTGCATCCAAAAGGATGGAAATAAGAAATGTTGGGCTTTCTGTTCTTCCACAGTTCATATGGAGTCTTTTCCAGAATAGGTCTTATAGAGATTCTATTCTGAATGTAACGCGCTGTGTTAATTGCTTCTGCCCAGAAGATCTTAGCAATGTTAGTCTCATTGATCATGGTTCTGGCCATTTCTTGCAGTGTTCTGTTCTTTCGTTCTACAACTCCATTTTATTGGGGAGTTCTAGGACAAGAGAAGTCATGCAAGATGCCTTTTTCATTAAAAAATGATTCAAAATTTTTATTTTCAAATTCTCCACCATGATCACTTCTGACTTTGACAATTCTAAGATCCTTTTCATTCTGAACTTGGTTACAGAATGCAACAAACATAGAGTGTGACTCGTCCTTGTGTCTTAAGAACTTTACCCATGTCCATCTGCTATAGTCATCTATGATCACTAACCCATACTTCTTGCCACTAACAAACGCAGTTTTTACTGGTCCAAATAAGTCTATGTACAGAAGTTCTAATGGCTTAGAGGTGGAAACAACATTTTTAGATTTAAAAGCAGGTTTTGCAAATTTTCCTTTCTGAAATGCTTCACACAGAGCATCTGAACTGAACTTCAGATTAGGAAGTCCTATGACCAGATTGAGTTTGTTAATCTGAGATATTCTTCTCATACTAACATGCCCCAATCTTCTATGCCATACCCATTGCTCGTTGTTAACAGAGAGAAGACATTTTACATTCTGACTTTTTAGTTCAGAAAGTTTTATCTTATAAATGTTGTTTTTCCTCTTTCCATTAAAAATGATAGTTCCATATTTCTGACTAACAGCTTTGCATGAATTTTGATTAAAGATTATATCATAACTGTTATCACTTAATTGACTTATGGATAACAGGTTATGCATTAATCCATCAACTAAGAGAACATTATTTATAGAAGGAAGATTTCCATTACCTACTGTTCCAGATCCAATGATCTTTCCTCTTTGGTTGCCTCTAAAGCCCACGTAGCCTCCAGGTTTAAGTTCCAAGTTTGGAACATATGATTTCTTCTCGTCATGTGTCGAGAGCATCCAAAGTCCAGGTACCATTACTGGTGTTTTAGCCTTGCTTCTAAAGATATCTGCTACATATATAATTTTGTCCTTAGGTACCCATATCTTCTTGGGTCCTGGTTTGTTAGTTTTACCAAAATTCTGGTTGAATTTTGGTTTGACAGAGTAATCATTACTAGTGTATTTTAGGTCACGTGTGTGCCCATATGTGAAGTGTGATTTTAGTGGTGTGCGTTTTATGACAAGGTCCATGACTTTCTTAGGTGTAGATAACTTTCCTTGATATCCTATCCCTTTTCTGCCATTCCTGCTAACTCCATAGATCATTGAAGCCATCTTTCTTCTATCTATGTTTTTAGCCAGAAACTTATGAAAGCTGTGATCATACTCTTTGATGATCTCATCAGCATTACTGGGAGTCTCTGAGATTATTTCGTTCTGAGAGTTTTTCAAATCGTTTTCTAATTTTGAAACTTTTTCTTTTAACTCGGAATTCTCTAATCTGAGACTCTCAGTCTTTTCAGAGTCAGAGACAAGATCCCTTTTCAGGTTCTTGAATTTGACTCTGATTTGCTGATACCTTTCCAGAATTTCATTTATACTTTCTGCAAGTTCAGCCTTAGTAAAATTAATAGTGAAGTCAGGGAATACCTCTTCAGTGTTTGATTCTGAGTCTGAACCAGAAGCTTCACTGTCTTCTGACACGTTTTTCATGAGATCTATGTTTGCTCTTTCATCATCTGACTCTGAGTCAGCATCAGAAGTGTCTGAACCGTCCCATGTTGCCATGAGGATTTTCTTCTTCTCCTTGAAGAACTTATTTTTGGGCTTCTCCTTCTGAAGCCTTGGACAGTCACTTTTGTAGTGCCTTTTCTCATTGCACTCCTAGAAGATGATGTCCTTGTTATTTGACTTTCTGTATCCTGAAGAACCTTCAGATCTTATGTGTCCAGAGAAAGACTCAGACTTTTTGTATCTCGAGGAGGATTCATTTTGATTCTCTGATCTTCTAGGGTTTCTGAATTTCCTTTGTCTCTTCTTCCACAGTTGATCTACCCTTCTGAAGAGGAGAGACAATTCATCTTCTTCTGATGAGGATCCATCAGAGGTTTCTTCCATAGCCTGCAAAACTTTAGAATCAAATTTTTTGTTAGATTTTTATGCTAGTGACTTACCTTGCTTTTGAGGCTCATCTTCTTCTAGCTCTATCTTGTGACTTCTGAGGGAGCTGACAAGTTCCTCCAGAGATATCTTGTTGAGATCTTTAGCTAGCTTAAGTGCTATGACCATTGGCCTCCATTGCTTGGGTAGACTTCTGATGATCTTCTTTACCTGATCAGCAATAGAATATCCTTTGTCAAGAACCTTCAGCCCAGCAACAAGAATCTGGAATCTTGAGAATATTGCTTATATATATTCACTGTCTTCCATATTGAATTCTTCATACTTCTGAATAAGCACAAGGGCCTTGGTTTCTTTGACTTGTATGTTGCCTTCATGCTTCATTCTCAGAGAGTCAAACATGTTTTTGGCTGTCTCTCTGTTTGAGATTTTCTCATATTCTGAGTATGAGATAGCACTGAGAAGTATTGTTCTGGCTTTATGATGGTTTCTGAAGCCACATTTTTGCTGGTCAGACATCCTTTTTATGTCTATCTTTTGACCACTTTCATCCACTGGATGTGTGTATCCATCAATTACCATGTCCCATAGATCAACATCATGGGCCAGAAAGAAGCTCTCAATTCTGCCTTTCCAGTAGTCAAACTTTTCTCCATCAAAGACTGGAGGTTTGCCACTGATTTTGTCCTTGTCCACATGATAGTCATTATTGATGTTTTGGCTTAATCCCACTATAGTGGTTTTTCTAAAGCTTGGATCTTGTACTGACACGGTTAAGTGTATGAACTCAGAACCAAGCGCTCTGATGCCAATTAAAGAAGTGAAAAACACAAGAAGGGGTGGGGGGTTGAATTGAAAACTTAAAATAAAATGCACAGAGACACAATATTTTTATCCTGGTTCGTTTGATCTCAAACTACTCCAGTCCACCCGTCAAGGTGAGTTCGCCTCTCTCCAACGAGGACTTAATCCACTAATCAAAAACTGATTACAATCACTACTTTGACAACTGCCAAAGTCCTCTTGAGTACAATCACAACCCGGTTAATCTCAAGGAAAACTAGCTTAATCAAGATAAAAGAATTTTGTGTATGGTTGTTTTTCCTTACAAAAACAGTTATCACAACTGTGATATTTTACACAATTTTGAGCGTAGAAAAGAGTATGTAAGCTTGCAATGTTTAGAGATGTATTGCAGTCGTATTTAGAAATCGTAAACGATTTGTCCTCTTAGCTTGTTTATTTAGGCATAGGAATCTTGTCCAACATAAAGCGTGATAATGGACATTTAAATTGTTTCCATATTGAGAAGATTCTTGTCTGAATGAAGCCGTTGCATGTGATGTTGTCTTGATTGAATAGTAACGCTTCAGAATCTTACAATCTTGCATGTTGCAATTGGTTCAGAACATTGATGACTTAGAGATATGAGGATCTGATTGTATATGAACCTTCTGTTCAGAATCAGAGTATTCTTCACTTCAGTGCAGGTTCTGATCATTATTCTTCAGCGCAGATTCTGATTACCTCAGCGTGAAAGCTTCTATAGCTTAACTTCTGATGCTGCTTTGGTCAGAACTTCTGCATATAAAATAACACAAATTTTTAGAGTGCATATTTTTTCTTTGTGTTTGTTATCATCAAAACTCTAATTAAGGGTTGTAAAATCAAACTATGTTCTAACACTTATATAGAAGTCGCACCTATTTGAGGCCGGTCAATATCAATCTATGCACCATTTGTTTTGAGACATGATATAGAGATCATGCTCCAATAACACTTAGTGCAATAAGAAAGGGATGGGATGAAGAAGGGTGGGAAAGAATATATAAACCACATTTGAATTAAAATTTAATCAAACTATTATTAAAACCATTCATCCATTTTTATGGAGTTAGAGTCAATACCATGGATAAAATGATGTTAACAAAGTTCATTATCAAAAATGCAACCCAAGATCAGCCAGAAAATAATCACAAAATAATATTAAATTTAATATATATATATATATATATATATATATATATATATATATATATATATATATATATATATATATATATATATATATATATATATATATATATATATATATATATATATATATATATATATATATATATATATATATATATATATATATATATATATATATATATATATATATATATATATATATATATATATATATATATATATATATATATATATATATATATATATGTTGAAAAGGGTTTAAAAATGAATAAAAATGAAAATAAAGGAAAAAAATATCAACTATATTCAAATTGATTCATAAAAATGAAATAAGATCATAGAAAAATCAAAAATAGACTCAAATATTTTTATAAAAGTTTTGGTAGTTTTTTAAAGTCAGAAACTATTTTTAAACTAATTAAAATTGCTCAAACAAATAGAAAATAGATCAAAAAATAGTAAACAACAATATAAAATTCCATTAAATTTTCAAATAGTCGAAAATATGTAAAATGATATTTATGAATTTTTTTAGAATTAAAAAATATCAGAAAGTATTTTTAAAGTAATTAAAAGAAAGCAAATAATGAAAAAAATATAAAAATATCAAATTTCAAAATAAAAATATGAAAAAAATAGTCATGAGATCAGAAATAATTCAAAGTATTTTTTTGAATTTTTTCATAATTTTTGGATAAAAAACAAAAGAGTTATGAATTTTTGAAAATTAAATCAATTAAAATATCAAATCAGAAAATAAAATAAAACCAAAAAGATGTGGGCCATCAGATCATAATCAAAACGCGTTAGTAAGCTGGTCCAATGGACCAGATGCATTGTGCTTGATATGGACCTTAGTGAGATACGCATAGGATCATAAAAAGGCAACCAATGAAATTAAAACGTTTGGCACGTTATCGTTGGCTGAGACGAGACATGTCATCGTCTTCAACCTCTAGACGCCCTGCAATGGAGATTTTATGAGATCTTTCAAATGGAAAAATTAGGATCCCAAACTAGTATCATTGGATTCGTCTCTTCAAGGCGATCCTAACATCACCATCGCGCCAAATTTATATAAGGTATGCAAAGAGATATGAATCAAAAACCCAGAAAATAGAGAGCACCTTCAATTTGAGATTTCTCTCTCAATTCTCAATGGATTTAAAAATTGTAAGAAGCACAAGAATCAGGGCAATGAGAGCTTCATAATGATATCAAAGTTTGGAAGAATTGATGGAGAAATCTACCTATTGAAGTTCAGTTGCAGATCTTTGTAAATGGACTTGGTCAGATTAATTCAGAAGGTTTCAAGGCTCAATTCTTCTTCTGTTAGCTTCAGGGAAGATCAAGGAAGGTGAATTGATAAAAAATGGATTGAAAAAGGATTGAACAATGATTTCGAAGTTACAGAAAAGTGAGTTATGGAGCGAGTTTGACAGGGTGATTTTGGATGTTCAAGCTTGAGAAAACGAATGGAATAGCTCATGTATTTATAGGATAAGCAAATGGGATCAAAAGGAAGGGTGAATGGTGCAATTTGGAGGGAATTCATGTGGGTCTGCATCATGAAGAAAGTGTGACTTCTCTTTTATCAAAACTCATCCAAAATATGCATTTTAATGCACGAATAAACTTGGGGAAGTTGGATAAACATGTTTAGAACCAAAACGCGTGCTAATTTGAGGGTTAGAAGTTGTAACATGAAATTCAAATTCTTACTTGCGATGAAAATTCAATTCCAAGTTACCACTTTTGAAACAATGGCATACTCAGCTCAAGGGGTCTTAAGGCCTGGTTGTTGATGCTTTAGAAAGATGAGATTACAAGCTTTGCAATGGGAAAAGAATGGAATCAAATGGATGTTTGAGCTGAAAGTTGCAATGAGTCAAAGTTGGGAAAAAGAGGTTGACTTTCCATACTTTGAAATATTTCAAGTTTTTCTTCAGAAGTGACCTATAATGTTTTGCATCTAAACATGGCCTTCCTCTTGGAATTTTCTCTTGACCAAAAAAGATGGAATGAAATAGACCTCTTGAATGAAATTTTGAAACTTGAACCATTAAAAATATCAAAAAATTGAGAGAGTTATGAATTCTTGAAGTTGGCAAAAAATCATGAAATGACCTATAATCTTTTATATCCTTAAGGCATCATCCATCCATTTCATAACTTTGCATATAAAAGAAGGAATAAAGTTCACATCCTCACGATAATTATGGAAAAAGAGTGGGCTCAAGGTGATCAAAATTTACCAAGTTATGATCATTTGAAGTCAAACATGGGAAGTTGGGGATTCGTCTAGAGGACTTGTAATCTTTCTCCATCATCAAGTTTCTTCCATATAAAAACTCCTTGAATCTTTTGAAGTGATTTGTTAATAACCCTTTGAAGAGAAGGATGTTTTTGGAATCTATAAAAAATACCAAAAGATGTGCAAGATATACTTCTTTGAAGTTCAAAACCCTAGCTCCTAGATCAAGAAAATGCTTTGAGGAACTTGGACAACTATAAACAACCTTCTTGTACCAACACTTTTTCTTTTTGGATAGAAGTTGCTGAGGATGATAATGATAACTCATAGCAACCAAAACCACTTCCATATCTTGAGAATTGAGTGAAATATGCACTTGTGACCAATGGGGACAAGGCCTTGTCCAACCATGACAACTTCTTCAATCAACCCCTTGTACTTTTGAATCAATGTTGATAACTTTGAAATGTGGTGAAACAAAATAAACCTTTCCATGCCATTTCTTCCAAAACAACTTCAATGGTGAGGTTTTAATTTCTCAAGCTTTATTGACTAGGGCATAGAAATAAACTCATGAACCCATGGATCAACTTGCTAAGCCACATTGCCTTTACCTACATTATTAACAAGTAAGACAAACCAACATTTAATTTTATTAATTACAAGGAAAGTCAAAATAAAACATGCATGACCACAAAAGAAAAACAAGTCAAGGTGCTTGGTGATTCCTCCAAGAGCAAAGCTAAATATAGGGAGGGGAACCAAAAGCCCTAATGTGATCTTGTTGTGATTGAATCAATATTGTATGATGAAGGGATCTTAGGGGGGGAAATTGGGGTACAATAATCATGAAGCAAACCTACCTAGGTTCCTTCTTATTTCCAGATGCAGCTTTACACAGACTCGTCCTGAAGCAGCCCTACCCAGGCTTCCCCCTCATATGTCTCATAAAGCAGCCCTACACAGGCAACCAAAAGTCCTCTTCTGGATAGATTCATTTCTTCCAATTAATAATTGGAGAATCAAAAACTTTTTCTGGTTATACTTATCTCTCCCATTTAAAAACAGGCAAAAGACATATACTATAGTATAAATCAACCAGAAGATTTATCCTAACACCTTTCCCAGTCACTCTGGATGGCATCTATAAGCCCATATCCAAAAACTTTCCATCATTTCTCCAAATGGCATCTTTAAGCCCATTCATTATGCAATCAACCATCACATCATCGAGTGAAAATTTTTGGGCACATTAGTGTTCAATCATCTTCCACCTTCAGGTCACGAATGACAGGCTCGCCAATCTAACTCTTCAGGTTTAAGAAGATTGAACAGGGGCAGCTGTTGTACCCCAAAAATTTCCCTCTTATTTAAAGGATTTTCTCATAAGATTTTTCCATGACTCAAGTTTGCAGCACTGATACATCAATTTGGGGTTGGAATTGGCATAAGTAGAAAAAGGTCAAAATGCACACTGAAAAGTCAAACTTTGACTTTTGGATCAAAATCAAGTTTCAAGAATCATATTTCATCAAGACATGTTATAATATGAAGTTTGTTTCATCAAGAAAGTAAAATGTCAAAATTACTTTGGAAAAGTCAAAATTATAAGCACTTAGAAATTTTTCTAAGTGTTAAGAAAAGATGATAGGTTCAGAACTTCTGGCCATATTTTCACCATGATGCAAGATGATTCTGGAAGAACTTCTGACACGAGAGTTGTAGATCTCAATGAAATCTAAAACATTGCAGAACATAAAACTTATCCTAGAAATGCTAGGATTTCAAGTTATAAATCCTTGAAGACACGTCCATGAAACTGAAGTACTTAGTAAATTCTGAGCATTTTCAAGACAGAATTTGGTTAGAACTTCTGGGCCAGTTTTCACGTAGGTTCAATCAGAGTTTGCAAGAGTGATTCAAAGAAGGTCTATAAAGCATGTTACAATATTTTTGAAAAGTCTGAGAACTCCTTCAGATCATGCTGGAATAGGGAGATTTAAAGATCAGAAGTTGGACATTTGTTCTTAATTTAAGTTATGTTTATGTTGAACTTCTGATCCAGATTCAAGCTATGATGCATAATCTCATATTGCAGGTTTTCTGCTTTGATAAATCTCATCATCATTTAATGCTCACACCCACTTTTGAGTCTTTATCCAAAGGATTTCCCCACGTGTGGCATAGAAGTACCATTGCTGTCCTTGAAAAGCAAACTTTTGTACAAAGTTTATGTTGGGCCCATGCTTTACTTTTTCTTTTGAGGTTACTTTTCCATAAATCATGCTTACAAATTCAGATTAGGCGCAGCTAAAGCTGCTAACCACTCTACTTTGTGACTTGAACCATACTTGTCTAAACTTGCTTCAAGAATAAGTCAGCGCCATAGCATATGATGGTTGTACTCTTGACTTCTCCAAGCTCCTAAATCCTTTGCCTATAAATTGAACTTCATTTGAAACTGTTAAAAAGGTAGAAGATTGGAGAAAAAGCCTTGAAACTTTGCTGAAAATTCCCAAGAACTTGGAACTACAGCCCAAACATAAAACCTGCTACTTTCTGGTTTTTGCATCCAAACTATAATTTTCCTTGTGCATCTCCTTGGCCAAATCACCCATACAGTTTCTGATATACACTTAGAAGCCGTCCCAACTTTTGCTTTCAGACTGTAACACAATCTTCACCAATCTCCATTTCAAAAATCAGAATTTTGCTTCTTGAATGCTCCAGAACATTCCAGCCATTCATAGCTCAAGTTAAGGGTTGTTCTAGCTTCTTGGGAACTTGAGGAAGCTGACCAGAACATCACAGCAATCAGAACTAGGCTCTAGTTCACAGAATAATTTCCAGCTGCAAGGTAAGTTTCTTCTGACGTTTATCTCATTACTTAGGCATTGTTAGGCTTGCATTTTCAAAGATACAATGTAGATATTATGACTCTGATTCTGTACATATTTATAGATTGCATTTACATAGCCTAAGTAGAGAGCTTTTCAGATCATAACTTCTTGAGGAAATTAGAGTGCAGAATTAGGATTAGCAAAGTTCATGCTTGTTTCTGTTTTAGAGTTCTGATGCTTTGTATTTCTGAAAACATGATGAAATTTGCCGTAACTGCTATGTTTGCATTTTCCATTTTTGTTGAGAAATGACTAAGTTACAGATGCTCTGATTGGCGTGAAGGAGAATATGAAGTTAATCGTCAGAACTTACTCTGTGATACATGCTTATATTTTTGCTTCTGATACCGGGTGTACAACCACCCCAGTGGTAGAAAGCGCGCACATAAGACACTAGTGTTAAGGGTCTAGGGTTCTGATCCCAAAAACACCTTTTACGTTTAGTTCTTAACATTTTTACCTCATCATTTGTCAAAACAGTACTCCTAGACCAGAACCTCTAGACATTCTCATCCAACAGCATTATCACCTCACTCTCTCAACAACCATAACTTCTGACCTTCCAGTAATACTAGAACTTCTAGATTCTCATCCATCAGAACTTCTAGACTCTCTCAGCAATCAGAACTTCTAGGAATTCCTTTGTTCCCAGTGACCTCAGAACATCAAGGTGTCTGGATCCAGAACTTCTGACCTTCCTTTTTGCTAAAATGTTCTTCCTGATTTGCAGCGTGCCTAAGTCAGAACTTGTGCTCTCCCCTCTTTCAGCAACACATTGATTTTGACTCTTGCTCTCTGTTATTTTTATCAGCACTTTTTATTCTCATTAATCAAAAACACCAAAAAAATACTTTATGCTCACATGCTTTATTTTATTTCTTTTAAAACAAAAAGACTAAAAACATTTACTTAAGAAAATTTATTTATTTTCTTAAAACAAAACAAGTCTATTTTACATTTTCTTGAACATTATTTCAATATGGTTGTAATAGATAATTAGGATTTTAATTTCTTGCAATCCCCATTTGTAAATTTGTACACCCCATCCCCCTAATGATTGTAATAGCATAGAATATTTACTTTCCGCAATTTATCTCTTTCATATAAATGCTAGTAAAGTAGGATTTGTATGGGAAGATAAAATCAACAAGTAGACAACTCCTTAATCAAATATTAAATACATGAAAATCAAACATTATTCACACATGCACCTCTAGGGTTAATTCCACTTGTTTCCTTATGAAAAATGGTCATGTTATGCACGTGATACGTCTTAGAAAAACAATCAAAAATACAAGATCATAGTCCCTCGGTGACGCTTCGAATGTTGTCTTACAAATGATCTTAGTCCCTCAAGAGAAATGCTAAGATATCTCACAACATTGCTATCATGACTATACGATGACCCACGCCTGTCCCTTTACATCTAAAGATAAAGCTTCTTACCAATCAATGGTAAGATAGAAACATCTAAAGGAGGAGGAAAAGAACAAAGACTTTTGAGTAGGTAGAAACGTTCTTAGTTGCTTGCTCATTTTAAAAAGAAACAAACATCTTTCCAAACACATACTGAACACTTTCCAAACATGAAATATTTTCAAAAGTCCAACACTTTGTATACATTCTTATAAAGACAAGAATCATTACAAAGTTTGCCTAAACGAAGGCACTTTTCAAAAATACTTTCAAAACCCACACCACAAAGCACACTTTCAAAAAAAAGCAATGATCTTGCAAGCAACTAAGAGCCCATAGATAACTATGGATGAAAAGGGTGATAAAACCTTCCATTTTCATAATCTACCCCCCGAACTCAAGAAAATAATCTCAAAGGTCTTTCCTGTTCTTTTCACCCTTTCCTTTATTTGGATAAAAGAAAAGTCAATGGTGACTCTTGCTATCCGCAATAATTGCGATCAAACGTAAAACATCCCAAGTCAGTTCTCCTACCGTGTTACAATACCATTTAAACTTTTGACTTTGGTAATAAAGCTTGTTGTAAGTGATCCAGCGGGACATAGTCGTACACTTTAATCCCTAACTTTTGCCTGGACCGCCCTTTCGTGTTTTTAGTCCACCAGGATACCCTTTTTTGCCAAAGCTGCCTTTTCAGATTTTCGAATTGCCGGGTGTATAATATTTTATATATAACCCTAATTTTTGCCCGAACCCTTTTGGTTCATCGGGACGCCCTTATTGTTTCCTAGGCCAGTCAACCTAGTGGGTCCTTTCATGCGTAGTATTTTTTAACTATGTCCATGTTCACAGGGTGCGGAAAATCTTCACCGTCTATAATGGTTAGTATCATAGCACCGCCCGAAAATACTTTCTTGACAATGAATAGCCCTTCATAGGTGGGAGTCCATTTTCCCCTTGGATCACCTTGCGGAAGAATGATGTGCTTTATTACCAAGTTCCAATTTTTTACAAAAAATGGTAATCAGATTGATATTTGTAGAGGGATTCAAGGAGTTTTGACGTTTGCAATCCATTCCCGGGGACATTCTGAGGCTAACAGCATCATTTCCAAGCATGAAAGCACCCATAATCATCACTCACATCATCACGGTTTGCACCTTATTTTTTTGAAATCGATTTTGATCATACATGCGTTAGAAATAGATTTTGAGTATGCAGTCTTATTTGTATGAGCATTTAGAACATGTTTGAATGATTAATTTCCAATTTTGATGCATATATGATAACTTTCCATTCTTAGGGTTTAAACGTTCATTTTAGGGTTTTCATATACATGTACAATTAAGCCATAAGAGGAGTACCATCATGCTCAGAGGATCAAACCCAGTTGATCCATGACCTTGAATTGAATTTATATTGCTTGTGTAAGATTTTTGAAATTTGTAGGTGATTTAGTGTCGGACACTGTCCATGGGTAAAAGTCCATAAGCTAAGACGACGGAGGGGTGGGGAAGATAAAGGCGTGGCACAACCTGGTTGGTCCATTTGAAACAGCGCACGTTTTCTTATAAAAAGAACTTCTGGCTATTTATTTAAATTATATTGTTTTGTGTTTGTTTCATATAACGAATGAACACTTGGCTTAGATGGTAAAGGAAACGCATTGGAAGGGAGAGGACCTGGGTTCGAGTCCCGTGTCTAACGTTTTATGTTTTCTAATTTATTTCTTACAGATCTAATACATTACACTCCCAGACGCGCATCATGGTCCAACCACATCATCACCATCAGATCTATCATCCCCAGATCCAACGTCCCTGGAAACGCTTCCCCATGATGGACCTCCCTTGCACAACAACACCAGATCAAACGCTAACAGTGGGCCAACCATACTTGGGCTTTGACATAATTCAATAGCACACCCCTGTAATTGGGTTTTCACCCGCTCAGGCCCATTTCTCAATTTCCTTTTTCTTTTTATTTAGTTTATATTTTTTTTAGTTTATTATTTTTTTAATCATAAAATCATAAAATCATCACAAAATGTTAGGACTTATTTTTTTTAATAAATTAACTTTTTTCAAAATTAATTAATTTAATTATTTGGGGCTTATTTCATTAATTAAATTTAATTAGAGAATTAGGTTAAATTCCACATTTTTTCCATAAAATACCAAAAAAACATTTTTGATAAACAATTAGATTTTTAGGGTTTAGAACTTTTTCCCGTCTTAATTTTGTGCGCTATTATTTTTTCCATACGATTTATTTTTTTACCACTTATGTAACTGCGCCCGGTTTGTAATAGCTAAATTAGGGTTTTTAGTTCCGCATTTTACTTTTCGTTCATTACTTATGTATCTACACCAAAGCCCTGTAATAGCGTAGGACTTCATTTCTCGCTTTTTCTTTACATGCTTGTATATAATTGTTAGTAACTTAGGCGTGTATGACAAGAATCAATTAATCAATAAATCACTAATTGTAAGATGAACATAATTGAAAAAAACACATTGTTGCACACTTGCACCCTTAAGGTATACCTCACTTGGTTGCCTCGGAAAATAATGGCCATGTCCCTCAAACATAGGTATATCTTAGAAAAGACCCTTAATTCTAAAGTCATCAAAAAGATCATGGTCCCTAACGTCCCTCGAGTTGCCTACGAGAAATGATCTTATCCCTCGATGTTGCCTATATGATGAAAGCTCCTTCGAAATGATAAGATATCCTTACATTGTTGCCTTCAATGACCATAGCGTCCCTTTTGATAGTCGCCCAAAATCCAACGATAGGGCTACCTACTCACTAATAGTAGGATAGCACTATCTAAAGGAAAGGAGGAAAAGAACGTCCTTTTTCGAGTAGGTAGATAACTCTTAAGTACTTGCTCAAACCTGAAATTTTCACATTTATACACTTTTAAAAAACTATTTTCAAAAACGCTTTATCACACTCTTGAGGACTGATACAAGAGTTACCATAAAGCAAACAAAAACTTTCAGAACACACAAATACCCAAACAATTTTAAAAAATGAACAAGTACCTAAGAGCCTGTGAAAAACCACGGATGGAAAGGTTCCAGAAAATCTCAAAAAAGGTCTTTTTTGTTCTTTTCATCTTTTCCTTTGTTGGATAAAAGAAAAGTCGGTGGTGACTCTTGCTTACCGCGACATTTACGAACAAAAAACGCAAACCAATATGAAACAGTCAGTTCTACCATCGTATCACAGAACTGGCGACTCTGCTGGGGAGAAACTTAAAAGTGGGGTTACCTTAGGGTCTAGATCATTTTGCTTCTTTGTTTGCTTGCTTGCTTTACTTCATAAGGGTATTGTTTGGGTTATTATAGATCCTACACCCGGATATGGGGAAACCTTTTAGGTAAGTAGTAATAGATCGTGGAAACTGTGCGGGGTATACCGACATGGTTGAAGCGATGGCTATGTTGATGCGACACTTTGGTTGGTATCGGTAGCCCTTGAGTTAATCAAGGAGAATACGGAGCCGCTGCGTGGTGTCATGAAGAGTCAATTGACCTTAGAACCTTTAATTGAACAACTTGGCCATTAGGACGTAGTGAGATGGTTGTCTTTGGTGTATTCCCAAAGTCGGAAGATACTCGATGCTACACTCATTGAGATTTGACTCTTGAGTTTTGTTCGATTGCAATTCAGTTGCCTATCGAACGAAGCTTGTGAGAAAGATCAGTGATATTGAGATCCCTTAGAATCCGGTTACTATTTATAGGACAGGTTGAACCAATCCAACTTCAAGAGGGTATGACCTTAAAACCCATGCAAGCCTTAAACCTAAGGTTTTGGTTTGATTTTCTTGTGCTTGCCATATATGTGATTTCTTAGCATAATCATGACATCATAACATGGCATATCATACTAACAATTTCAAGGATCTCAAGGGTTTGTGATGTAGGTTATGGTAAATCAAACGTCTAGTAAGGGGCAAAGGGGATTTATTTTCCTCTAGCCAATGCCGTCAAAATATCAAAACTCAACAACTTGAGTCGGGGGCTATGACCCACTTGATATGGCGAGCTTGACTTTTGTAGAAGGACACTCAATTATATGGAGTTCTTCAATCAAAACTGCAAATTTCAACTTCTGACATTTTCTTGTTTACCCCGCGAGATCCTTGAAAACATTGCATACATATATCATACATACCATTGCATAAACAAGTGTCATAGCAGGTTTCTCATCCTCTTCGCTGTTTATTTCAGCAATGGCTCTAGAACAAACAGTGAAGGATCTACAGACTCAGAGTGCAGAGTTTCAACAGATGATCATGGCTCTGGCCAAGGGGCAAGAGGAACTGAAAGCCCTGATCATCAAAGAAAAGACTAAGAAGCCAAGGAAGACAACTGGCATGGTAAATCTGGGAAGGAGATTCAAAGGACCGCTAAGGCAAGTGGTTGAGCTGACATATTCCTCCAAAGAAGGAGATAAACAAGAAGGGGAGACAAGATAGGAAGAGCCTAGTCTGAGGGAATCTGACAATGAGACTGATTACAATTAAGAACAGTACCCTCCGACTGACGGAAAATACAAATAGCTGGAGGAACGTCTGTATGCAATGGAAATCTAGAAGGTGCCTAGGCTGGATTTTGAAGAGCTGGGTTTGGTTTCTGGGGTTTTCATCCCAAAAAAGTTCAAGGTGCAGGTGTTCGCCAAATATGATGGGATTTCATGTCCCAAGATGCACCTCTGATCTTATGTAAGGAAGATCCAGCCTCACACTGTTGACAAGGACTTATGGGTCCACTTCTTTCAAGATAGTCTGTCTGGAACTCAACTAGAATGGTTCTACCAGCTGGAAAGGACCAACATCCGTAATTGGGAAGACCTGGCTGCTGCTTTATACAAGCAGTATCAGTACAATGTAGACCTTGCTCCTACCCGTACTCAACTCCAAAGTATGGCTATGGGTTCGAGCGAGGGCTTTAAAGACTACGCTCAGAAGTGGAGGGACTTAGCAGGAAGAGTCCAGGCTCCCCTATCTGATAGGGAGCTAGTGGATATGTTTATGGGTATCCTGTCTGGTCCATTTTTCCATCACCTGATTGGAAGCTCCTCAGCCGGCTTTACTGAATTGATCTTGACGGGGGAAAGAGTGGAAGCTGGAATTAGGAGTGGTAAGATCCAAAAGGATGCATTCTCCAGTACAGTAAGGAATCCATTTGCTGGGAAGAAAGAGGTTAGTGTTGTGTACAATCAAAGGAATCAGGACAGAACTGAACATCGTCCAGCGGTAGGTACTGTTATGATCTCTAAACCTGAACCTACTCAACAAAGAAACAATTAGCCTAGAGCAGAAAGGCTGATAAGACAGTTTACCCGGATAAATATAACTCTGTCTCAAGTCTTTCCACAGTTGTTTAAGTCCAATCTGGTAACTTTGAAGGAAGCCATGAAGAATCCTAATACTGCCTCTCCCCACTATAATCCAAATGCGCGATGTGCCTACCATTCTGAGACTCCAGGGCATGACACGAACGACTTCTAGGCTTTGAAGAACAAGGTGTAGGACCTGATCAACGCAAAGGAGATTGAATTTGATCCCCCTGAGACTCCCAACGTCATAACTGCACCCATGCCCAAGCATGGCTCGGGAATCAATGTCATTAATGTTGTCTCCGCCATAGAAGATGCTGACAATGAGTATGACGTGGATGGTTGGATCTTCCTTACTACCAACAGTGGACCCAGTAATTGGACGGAAAACGACTTTGTACCGATTAATTTTGTTCAGAAGTAATTGTCTTTCTTATTTTTTGGATATGTAATAAACAATATAAACTTTATGGCCATGTGTCTTACCAAAGGCACATTGGTTTGTTGGTGAGGGTTATCATGTTTCATTTTCATATGGCATTAATAAATCATTGGACGTTTTTGCATACAAATTTTATGCTCTCGGTTTTTTCTTTCCTGTTTTTTTACTTTGTCCATACAGTTATGCTCTTACACACACTCACGTATCAAACTACAGATCCATATCCACTCTGGATCCCATTGATAACAGTTCTGCTACTACCAGATATGACTTTGAACATACGATCAACTAAGCCGAGGACGAAGGTGAGGAAGATTGTGCGGTACCTGGAGAACTTAATAGGCTGTTACAACAGGAAGAGAGGGCTATATAGCCTCATGAAGAGCCAGTTGATAAAATAAACTTGGGCACATAGAAAGACAGAAAAGAAGTCAAGATCGATGCAAATCTGGGGCTTAATGTTAAACAGTGATTGAAACAGATGTTGCATGATTATGTCGAGATCTTTGCCTAGTCATATGAAGACATGCCAGGACTGGATACAGATATTATGGTTCACAGTCTGCAAACTAAAGAAGATTGCCCTCCGATAAATCAGAAGTTTCGTCGTATGCGCCTTGAAATGTCATAAGATCAAAGCAGAAGTTATGAAATAGTTCAACGATGGGTTCCTAGCTGTCACTTCTTATCCCCAATGGGTTTCTAACGTAGTTCCGGTGCCTAAAAAGGACGGAAAGGTACGGATGTGTGTGGACTACAGAGATTTGAACAGGGCAAGCCCCAAAGATGACTTTCCGCTCCCCCACATCGATGTTCTGGTTGACAACATCATGCAACACAAGATATTTTCCTTCATGGATGATTTCTCTGGTTACAATCAGATCAAAATGGCACCCAAAGACATGGAGAAGACAACCTTCGTTACACAATGGGGCACTTTCTGCTATAAAGTGATGTCGTTTGGGTTGAAGAACGTTGGGGCAACCTATCAGCGAGCCATGGTAGATTTTTTTCATGACATGATTTACCATGAGATAGAGGTCTATGTCGATGACATGATATCCAGGTCTCAAAGTGAGGAAGAACAACTTGATCATCTACAAAAGTTGTTTGATAGGTTGAATACGTACAAGCTGAGGTTAAATCCGAACAAGTGCACCTTCGGGGTAAGGTAGGGTAAACATCTAGGTTTCATTTTCAGTGACAAGGGTATTCAAGTAGACCATGCAAAGGTGAAGGATATACAAGAGATGCCAGCTCCTTGCACTGAGAAGGAAGTTAGAGGCTTCTTGGGATGACTAAATTACATTGCCAGGTTCATTTCCCGTTTAACTGCTACTTGTGAGCCAATCTTCAAACTCCTGAAGAAAGATCAAGTGGTAAAGTGGAATGACGAATTCCAAACTTCCTTCGAAAGAATCAAGGAATACTTTCAAGAACCACCAATTCTGATGCCTTCGATTGAAGGAAGACCTTTGATAATGTACTTAAAAATGATAGATAATTCAATGGGGTGTGTGCTGGGGCAGCATGACGAGTCCGGTCGAAAAGAGCATGCAATTTACTACCTTAGAAAAAGTTTACCGACTGTGAAACAAGATACTCATTGCTCGAGAAAACTTGTTGTGCTTTGGCATGGGCTGCTCGCCGACTGAGACAGTATATGTTGACCCACACTACTTTGTTGATATCTAAGATGGATCCGATCAAGTACATCTTCGAGAAGCACGCTCACTCCGGTAGAATAGAAAGATGGAAAATGATCTTGACCGAATACGATATCCAATGCACGACCCAGAAAGAAATCAAGGGAAGCGTATTGGCTGATCATTTGGCTCATCAGGATGTGGATGACTACCAGTCCATGAATTTTAAGTTCCCGGACAAGAATATTATGCTATTGACTGACTATGAAGAACCTGGGCCAAATGAAGGACCTGAAGAAGGATCCCGATGGACTATGGTTTTTGATGGAGCCTCGAGCGCACTCAGTAATGGAATTGGTGCTGTAATTATATCTCCCGAGGGCTGTCATACTCCATTCACCGCCAGATTATGTTTCAATTGTACCAACAATATGGCGGAGTTTGAAGTATGCATCATGGGTCTCAGAGCTTCTATTGACCTAAGGATCAAGTTCTTGAATGTTTTCGGGGATTCAACTCTGGTAATAAGTCAAATCAAAGGAGAGCGGGATACGAAGCACCCGAATCTCATCTCGTACAAAGAACACGTGTTGAAATTGCTTTCACACTTTGAAGAGGTCACCTTTGGACATTTTCCACAAGAAGAGAATCAGTTAGTAGACGCGTTAGCTACTATGCCATCTATGTTCAAGGTCAAGTGGGACAACGAGGCTCCTTGGATCATTATTGAGAGGTTAGATGAACCAGCATACTGCTACAAGATTGACACTGAAGAAGTAGCAGACAAACCTTGGTTTCATGAAGTGAAGAGGTATCTCGAGGCTTAAGAATATCCTAAGGGGGCATATGTCAATGATAAGAAGTTTCTGAGAAGGTTCTCCGCAAAGTTCTTCTTCAGTAATGGAATCCTCTACAAGTGCAACCATGACTCTACTTTACTTTGTGCATAGACAAGAGCGAAGCAGAGAGGATTATGGCAGATTTGCATGAAGGTACCTTTGGCACCCACTCTAGTGGACACACCATGGCTACAAAGATCCTACGGGCAGGATACTTATGGTCCACTATGGAAGCACACTATTATCAGCATTCTCGAACTTGTCATAAATGCCAGATCTATGCTGATAAATTGCATGTACCTATGGTTCTCTTGAATGTCTTGACGGCTCCCTGGCCCTTTGCAATGTGGGGCATTGACATGATCAGAGAGATTAGACCTGCCACTTCCAATGGGAATCACTTCTTCCTAGTGGCCATTGATTACTTCACAAAGTGGGTTGAGGCTACCTCTTTTGCTACTGTTACCAAGAATCTCGTGGCGCGATTTATCAAGCATAACCTAATTTGTTGGTATGGTGTGCCAGAGAGAATCATCACAGACAATGGTACGAATCTCAATAATATGATCATCACCGAACTCTGTAAATAATTCAAGATTCAGCATCATAATTCTTCCCCTTACCGACCGAAGATGAATGGCGCTGTAGAGGATGCTAATAAGAATATCAAGAAAATCATACAGAAGATGATGGTGACATACAAAGAATGGTATGAAATGTTACCATTTGCTCTTCATGGTTACCGTACCTCAGCACAAACGTCGACAGGGGCAATGCCCTATTCTCTGGTATATGGTATGGAGGTTGTCCTGCCCATTGAGGTCCAGATCCCTTCTTTAAGGATCATAAAGGATGCAGGCTTAAACGAAGACGATTGGATCCAGACCTGACTTGATCAACTGAATCTGATTGATGAGAAAAGACTTAATGTTATTTGTCATGGTCAAATGTATCAAAAATGGATGATCAAGGCTTTCAACAAAAAGGCCAGACTTCAAGTATATCAAGTGGGTGATCTGGTAATCAAGCGCATCGTATTGTCATAAGGTGATCCCAGGGGAAAGTGGACTCCCACGTACGAAGGGCCATTTGTGATCAAAAGCATATTTTCCGGTGGAGCCTTGATTCTGACCACCATGGATGGTGACGACCTTCCTCACCTTGTTAATACGGACATATTGAAAAGATACTATGCGTAAATAAAGACCCGCTAGGTTTACTGGCCTAGGCAAAAATAAAGGCATCCCGGTGAACCAAAAGGGTTCGAGCAAAAGTTAGGGATAAAAATAAAAAAATCGGTACACCCGGCAAGTCAAAAACCTGCAAAGGTGGCTTGGGCAAAAAAGGGTATCCCGGTGGACTGAAAACACGAAAGGGCGGTCCAGGCAAAAGTTAGGGATTTGAAGCGTAACACTGTGTCCCATTGGATCACCTTGAGATCGGACTTCAATATCAACCATCAAGCTCAAACGGTACCAATCAATCCAGTCAGCTTCAGACAAGTAGCAAAGTGATGAGACGCTCAAAGACATAGGGGCAATAGCATAATTGAAACTCAATCGGATTATCTTACATAGCTGTTTTTTTCTCTTTGTACACTATTTTGTATATTTCATTCTTTACGACGGTGTTCTCCTACTAGAACGTCAGTCATTTTGTACAAAATGCTTGTTATAGGCGAACTTCAAAAAAATCAATACAAATCATTTCTTTAAAAGTACACAACTATTTGTTTTCTATTTTTCTGTTTTGTTTTGCAAAAACGTCCAATGATTATTTTTGACATATGCATTCAAATATGACTACTGTTCACAAATAATTGCATAAGAAACAGAAAGACAGTTACTAATTACTTTAAGGAATAGGGAAAAGTCTAAAAAACAATTTGTAGTCCGAACAGTTACTCCTTCCAGCAAGTACAGGGGCAGAGAAAGTTTTAGACAAAGTCACCATTACATACGACCACGTGACGTATGTGTTCCCCACAGAGCAGAAACAACCCAAAGTTTTGATTTCTCCTTCCCTAAGCAGGAATTACTTCCTCCAGCAAAGTGCCTTCAGAGAGCTGAAAACTATCTTCCCCAGCCGAGTTTTATAATTTCAAACAATTTACAAAACCTTCTCCCCGGGTAGAGTTTATTTCTCTAGTTTTGGAAGTTCAGGCCCCAACAGAGTTTATTTCTCTACCTCGACATAATCTTACAATAAAGAATATCCCTCCATAGAGTTATTCTCAAGAAGAGTCAATCCCCTACAGAATATCCTCAGACAGAAAGAGGAAATCCCCAGCGAATCACCTGTATTCATCATTCTCATCAGAAATAAAGGACTCAACTTCCCAATGCTCTTCATCGGAATTTCGGGTGTTACTTTCCCAGATTAAGAAATATTGCAATAGCATCCCATATTCATACATCTTGGCATGCGCATACACATCGCATACAGTATAATCTCATTTATTTTAAGAACATCATCACAATGCATTTCATACATCATGACATTGCATATGACTAACTCTTTAATTTTTTCAGGGAAAGATCAAATCAATAAATATTGTGGATTACTTACATGAACTGGTAGTCTTCTCAAAAGCTACGTCTGATGAAGGGCTATTTCAGCATTTTCCTCAGAAAGTTAATTAAAAACCTTCTCTGGTTCAGTCAAATCTCTGATTCCTATTCCAGTTGAAGATATTCCAAGACTTTTGTCTGGTTTAGTTGAATCGACCCTAAGATTCTTCTGATTTCCATTCCAGTCAAAGTTAATTAAAGACCTTCTCTGGTTCAGTCAGATCTCCACTAAGATCTCTCTGATTCCTTTTCCAGTTGAAGATATTCCAAGACTTTTGTCTGGTTCAGTTGAATCGATCCTAAGATTCTTCTGATTTCTATTCCAGTCAAAGTTAATTAAAGACCTTCTCTGGTTCAGTCAGATCGAAACTAAGATCTCTCTTATTCCTATTCCAGTTGAAGATATTCCAATACTTTTGTCTGGTTCAGTTGAATCGACCCTAAGATTCTTCTGATTTCCATTCCAGTCAAAGTTAATTAAAGACCTTCTTTGGTTCAGTTAGATCGCCACTAAGATCTCTCTGATTCCTATTCCAGTTGAAGATATTCCAAGACTTTTGTCTAGTTCAGTTGAATCGATCCTAAGATTCTTATGATTTCCATTCCAGTCAAAGTTAATTAAAGACCTTCTCTGGTTCAGTCAGATCGCCACTAAGATCTCTCTGATTCCTATTCCATTTAAGATGACCCAAGACTTTTGTCTGGTTCAGTTGAATCGATCCTAAGATTCTTTTGATTTCCATTCCAGTCAAAGTAATTAAAGACCTTATCTGATTCAGTCAAATCGCCACTAAGATCTCTCTGATTCTTGTTCCATTGAAGATGACCCAAGAATTTTGTATGGTTCAGTTGAATCGATCCTAAGATTCTTCTGTTTTCCATTCCAATCAAAGTTAATTAAAGACCTTCTCTGGTTCAGTCAGATTGCCACTAAGATCTCTCTGATTCCTAATCCATTGAAGATGACCCCCGACTTTTGTCTGGTTCAGTTGAATTGATCCTAAGATTCTTCTGATTTCTCTTCTAGTCAAAGTTAATTAAAGACCTTCTCTGGTTCAGTCAGATCGCCACTAAGATCTCTCTGATTCCTATTCCATTGAAGATGACCCAAGACTTCTGTCTGGTTCAGTTGAATCAACCCTAAGATTCTTCTGATTTCCATTCCAATCAAAGTTAATTAAAGACCTTTCTCTAGTTCAGTTAAATCGACACTAAGATTTTTCTGATTTCTATTCCAGTTAAAGAAACTGCAAAGCCGGGAGCACGACCAGATAACAGTTTAATCTCATTCCCCCAGTAAGTCGCTCTGAAGCCTGGAATACGACAAGATAGCAGTCAGCCTTATTATCCTTAACAAGTCACTATGAAGCCTGGATCCTGACCAGATAGCAGTTCACTTTCGTCTCTTCAATCAAGAGATGAATCCCCAGTAGAGTAATGGACGACTGAAGCTCCTAAACTTTATTCCCCAAAACGGAGACCAACACTCCTCAACAGAGTTCTCCCCAACAACAGGCATAGGAATTCCCACAAAGGAATATCTCATGAAATCAACATTGTCCCGGATGGCATCTTCAAGCCCATCTCCGACAACTCTCCATCATATTCTCTAGATGGCATCTCTAAGCCCATCTCCGACGAATCTCCGTCATATCCTTTAGATGGAATATCTAAGCCCATCTATAAAGAATCTTCCATCATCTCCCTCCAAATGGCATCTATAAGCCCATTCCCGATATTATATACACAGTCAAGTATCTTTTCAGACGGGTGCAAATTTCGGGGCACTCTAGTGTTCAATCATCTTCCACCTTCAGATCACGAAAGACAAGCCAACCAATCTACATCCTCAGGTTTAAGAATATTGAACAGGGGCATCTGTTGTACCCCAAATTTTTCCCTCCCATTTTCACTCAAGGCATGCCTCTAGAGGTCCTCAATTGCTCAAGAATGACTAAGAATTGACCAGACAAATTCTCCTCCTAAGGCAACAACCCTCAACTAGGGTTTCAATTTTCATCAAGATGTTTTAGCTCCAAAGGTCTCAAATGATTTCCATGGTCCTAAAATGTCCTCAAGATCATCCATGCCAAATTTCATGCCTTTCACAACAAGTTTGCTCAGTCAACTGCTCAAATGCCTGGAAATCAATTATACTAGGTCAAAAGTCAACTGTGGCCCAAATATATTTAAACTTCAATATTTTTGGTCAACATAAATATTTTGAAGTAATATCCATTATTTGATCAAGGGTTGATCATGATTCCTCAAGAAATGCTCCTAACTCATCAAAAGTAAAAAAAATGGCAAATTAGGGTTTCAATAAGAAAAGTCAACCAAACTTTGACCAAGCATAACTTTCTCATACTTTATCAGAATTTTTTCCTCCAAGGCTCATTTTGAAGATAATCCAATTCCCTGCAACTTATCTTCATCCCTCAAGTTCTATAAATAAATCAATCAAAATATATAAGCTCAGACATTATAGGTCCTTTCAAAAAGTCAACAAAAACACCTTTTGGGTCAAAGCTCCTTACATAAATATGGAAGATCCAATTGAGATGAAACCAAAAGGGTTGTTTAGAAAATATCCTAGGATCTCTAAAAAGTCAAAGAACACCCTCATAGGGTTAAAATTGAGAAAGATATGCATTTCTAAAGTTGACCAATTTTAGGAAAATGCACAAAAGTTAATGTGAGCAAATTGGATCTTTTGGACTAATGGGCGTGGGTTTGGGATCTCAAACATATCCATGGAATTATTGAAGATATTTAAATCGATTATTTTATTTTTATGATATTTGTTTTTATTTATTTGGATTTTTATTCATTTAAATCATAATAAATAAAATAAAATAGTGAAATAATGAAATAAAATCCAAAGATTTGTTTTATGATCATATAATAAGTCTAGAATCTGATGAGAAAATCATGATTTCGTGCAAGGGTTGATTGGAAATAAAAGAGCATGTTTTGGCCAAGTTTAAAAACTTAAAATTCCATAGGAAAATCAAATCATTCTCTCATAAATCTTCAAGATTCCATCCAATTTTGTTACCCTAATGCATCCTAGTATATATGTATAACATTTCCAGACCATAAAAACAAGGATTGGCTGCATAGAACCTGAAACCACGCGGCCGGAACCTGTCATCTGGATGTAATGAAACATCAATGAAGTCGCCACCGAACGTCTTTTATCCCGCCGAAAGGGAAAGGTAAACATCGAGAAAACCTGAAAAGGGAGAAATCATGGTCTTTCGACCGAGAGATCGGGTAAGGGAGTCTGTTATGCAAGGGGGAGGTATTAGCACCCCACACGTCCGTAGTACTGTACGGTATCCACTCTTGTTGTCTAATCTAATGGGTGTGGTCAAATCCTATGTCTATGGCTTAAAGCTGAAAAGGGAATGCATGCGGAAGAAAAAAGAAAACAATGTAGGGAAAATAAAAGATGTCCTCGGTTGGGCCCTACCCCTTTGCCTACGTATCCCTTTTAAGGAATCAGAGCATCCGTAGTTCGGCTTATGTATTTTGGTTGGTTCGTATTTTTTAGTTAAGATAACAAAAAACAGTCAGGATCGCAAAACATCGAATGAAACAACAAACAAATGAGATGGTCAAACATCGACTAAATAATAACAAGGTAACATGTCAAAGATGGAGAGACATCAAATGATAAAACGGATGTCAAAACATCACACCTAACAATGATATTGAGAATCAAAGTAGGATAACAAACACGTGCGATGGCGAAACATCGGCTTCAAACAAATGTGTGATGGCGAGACATCGGCTAGAAGATAATAAAGTATCATGAAAAAGATGGAAAAACATTAATAAATCGGATGACGAAACATCACACCTAACAATGATATTGAGCATCAAAGTAGGATAACAAACATGTGTGATGGCGAAACACCGGCTTCAAACAAATGTGTGATGGAGAAACATCGGCTAAAAGATAATAGGGTATCATGGTAAAGATGGCAAAACATCAATAAATCGGATGGCAAAACATCACACCTGACAATGATATTGAGAACCAAAGTAGGATAACAAACAGAAAAATAAGATTGATTTGTATCTTTTACTTTGAAGAAGGGTTTGAGTTTATTAGAGGTGTTTTATGATTTGCCAAGAGAATAGTTTTTGTTTTAAGATGCAAAATGCAAAGGAAGGAAAACAAAACAACTAAGGGAAAATAGCCTAGCACTATCCCTAATGTTATCATACAATGGTTGACCCTAAGGTTGAGGATAAAGGAAAACCCTACCTTAATTAACATGTTAAAGGAAGCTTAAAAAAACTATCCTATGGGGAACATGCAATGAGAGTGAAGTTGTGATCTCAATTTCTAAATTGAGTGACTCATCGATCAACAATTAAAGAGGAAAGCAATAAACATCCTATAGGGAACATGCACTGAGAGCAAAGTCGTGATCTCAATTTCTAAATTGAGTGACTCATTGATCAACAATTAAAGGGGAAAGCAATAAACATCCTATAGGGAACATTTACTGAGAGCGAAGTCGTGATCTTAATTTCTAAATTGAGTGACTCATCGATCAAAAGCAAACACAACACATGTATCAGACAAAAACCAGAGGGCCTCCTGACATATATCAGCAACAGAGATCCCATCATGCAATCAGAGAACTTATGCAAAATGAAAATGGAAGAAAGGAAATAGTGCAATACCAAACGGATAACTATCCGTAGCAATTGAGCAAGAATAAAAGAAACCCAGAGAACTTCAAACAAGCTAGCATTAGTAGACAAATCAAGTCAGAAATTACGCCATCGAGATATAAGTACTGAGATTTTCAGATATGAACAGATCCCATGGGCAATGTATAGCATTCATAATCAAATGTGTATATCCTGCATAGACTATCAAATATGCCAAGCACAAGAGCAGTGCAAACATAACAAATTGTGTTCCACAAATAAAGTGAAACACAATAGCCTCAAGAAATGGAAAACTTTTCTCAAAGTAACTCCAACATTCAACAACCAAGTTAGTATTCCCATAAATAGGATGATGATTTACATAAGGGATGGATGATGTCACCAAAATGAAATGAAAGAAAACATGATAACCACTAACAAACATTAGTCATGATAGACAGAAAGAAACAACTATGTGCACAAATTGGTCAAAAGAATCAGAGGAATGTTGCTTCTTTCTATTACCATATTGAATTGACAATTGAATATCAATCAAGTATAATGGGAGCTTGAGAAGAATACAATCAAATACCATGAAGGTCAGGAGCAAACACATTTCAATCATACTCAATTAATTCAACCAGAGCTCACAAGCACAGTAGAAGATGAAGCCCACATAATACATCAAAAAAGGTTCAATCATTCAAACATGGGGCAATAAGTGAAATGAATTGAGTTTATTATGGATAATTAGAATCAACATGATCATTAGGTGCCCAATTATAGGCCTCACTAAAGTTCATTGGCCATCAAACAAATAACAACAAGACATGCAACATTAATTGGGTACCTTCACTTCAACAATGCATCAAAAATAGAAACAAGGATCCATAATTCAAACCAAAAATATCTTAGCATATTTAAAGTGTGTAGAAGTCAGAAAGCAAGCCTTAAGTTCATCAATGATTGAGGAGGATATCAAATGAGGCTCAAAGTTCAAGACCAGTTGGCAAAACTACCAAAACTAGACAATTTTCAAAATAATTTGTGGAAAAATGTCAAACCAAGTAAAATAATTCAAGAAAAATGGTTTTTAGATCCTCAATGCATTCATGAACCATAATCAAGACTTGCATTCTATTGAAAATCCAGGGCATAATGGTTTTGAAAATGAAACTTGCACCATAAGCAACAAAACCCTAATTTTTGACTTTTAATCTTAAATATTATTAAGTAAGATCAAAATTCAAACAATCCAAACCAAGATCATACAAATCACAAAGAAACCTTAAATGTCAGAATACATATTTTTTCACATTTTTTTGAATTAAGGAAAAGTCAAAAATAAAATTAAATTCAAACAATTAATCAATTAATCCAATAATCACATCTCAAAATAAAATTCTAAACAAAAGTCAGAAAAAAAGTTGAACTAAAATTATATTCAAATATTAGAACTAAAAACACACATCTCTGATTTTTTTTTTGGAATTTTTGGATAAAAGGAAATATTAGAATAAAATTAAACAAAAAATTAACAATTAAACTATTATTTAAGGGCAAAAAAAAAGCAAACCCTAGACAAAATTCACAAAAAGGTCAAAATAAAAATATATTCAGATTCTATGATTTAAAACAAGTTTGCATGATTTTTTTGAGGATTTTTGAATTAATGGAAGTATTAAAATAAAAATTATAAAGCAAAAATCCAAAATAAACTTATCAAATTAAATTCATAAACAAAAATAGAAAAAATGCTAAACAAATTTCAGAATCAAATTCTACATTATTTTATGAGCTCAAAATATTTTTTGTGAAATTTTTTAGGTCAAAGAAGTATTAAAACAAAAATAATCCCTAAACAAATAATTATTTAAATTCAATCATTTTTAAGCCAATCAAAACGTTTTTAAAAATTCCAATAAAATATCACAAGATAGTAGGAATTATTTTGAACATGTGAGAATTTTTTCAGAATTTTGTAAATTGTTTTATGAAGAAACAAAAATCAGAAAATCAATTAAAACAAAAATATGAATAATGCATGATAATTTGAAACAGGCCAATCACAGCGCGCCACCTCACTTCATCTTCAACCTCCAGCATAGGGCAAAACGTGTGCAATATCATAGTTCACGAGCCTATGTTCAGATCCATCAATCATGCTCGTTTCTTAACCAAAATCCATGAAATCAAGTGCAAGTTAAAGCTACAATATCATACTACATGATGCAATTTGAATCAAACTCAAAGATCAAGCATAGATCAAGAAATAAAGTCTCAAAAACTGGAAAAATTCACTGTAAACATCAAAGTCATGAACACGATTTCAACAATTCTGCTTGAATCAAAGCTCAAATATACATCAATCCTAATGATTGGCCAGCTAGCAACTCAATGAACATGATTTGCATCCTCAATTCAAGCTGAAACACATAAATCAAAGTTCAATAAACTCACATGGATTTGAAATCTGGAAACACGATTCCTTCACTCCAGAAGCAATCCAATGGTGTAGGCTTGATCTCCTTACTTCACTGAAGCTGAATCACCAAGAATTTTGAAGAATAATCCAAGGAGAAGAGAGATTCGAAGCAATTTGCAGAGCTGCTCCCAAGATGTTCATATTAGCAATGTAGCGGTTATGAGCCTCTTCTTTCACAAATGAGCCTTGATTCTTGTTATATAGCACGAGGGTAAGAGGATAGAAGTGGTATTTGGCACTCAAAACTGATGGAGGGCAAGTTTGGAAGTTTTGGCCAAAAATGAAGATGCACATGGAATCAGCGTTTCACTCATGCATTTCCTTGCCTTTTGTGCATTTTGTGAGCCAAATGAAGTCAGAATTACATGCCTAAAGTGCCAGCTCATGATTGTTTGAAATGAAGAAGTGTTGGTGATTTTGCAAAATTGAGCATGTTTTGTATTTTTTTTCATCCAAGCAAGTTCATGAAGCATATGGGCACGAAATGATGAGTGTAATGGGCCTCAGCATGTCACAAATTACCAATGGGTTTGATTAGAAGCAAAAGGAATGGCTAAAACTTGAGTTTGCAAGAAATGGCCATTTTGCATATTTGTCAAAATTCAATAAAATGCCTCAAAATTCCAAAGTCCATAACTTACTCATATTTTTTAATTTTGACACAAATAAATACAATTTGAAAATGTATTGAAAAGATCTACAATCCCTTAGTTTTTAGTTTTTGCAATTGAATCCATTAAGTTTCTCAAAATTGAGCTTGAAATTCACTAAATTTGGAAAATGACCTAT
Organism: Vicia faba; assembly: GCA_948472305.1. Classification (NCBI taxonomy): domain Eukaryota; kingdom Viridiplantae; phylum Streptophyta; class Magnoliopsida; order Fabales; family Fabaceae; genus Vicia; species Vicia faba. Next base: position 1,081,165,588 of record OX451736.1, on the reverse strand, counting down.
AATTTTGTGACTTCCAAAGACCATAATTCTTGATTCCTTGCTAATTTGGACATGAGACCAAAAGTAGATGAAATATCATCCTCTTATCTTTCCAAGAATGTTTCAGTTGAAATTTTTTGATCAAAGGTGAATAAAATGTGAATTTTTGAAGTTAAGTCCTTACTTTCCAAAATTAGAAACTTTTAGGGTTTCTTCATGAATAAGCTCCAACCCAAACCTCAATCTATTTGATCCAATGATCAAAATGGACTTGAAATATGAAAAGCTCATCCTTGAATTGATGGTTGGCCAAAAATTCCTTTGGTCAACCTTGACTTTGACTGATTTTGACCAAAATGACCATTTTGCCCCTCTGAATCAATTGATCCACTTCCCTTCAAAATTGATGATCAAAACTCCAAAAATATGATCTTTCAAACATATAGAGGTCATGTATAAAGTTTCACTTCAAAATTATCAAGAAAACTTGATGAAATCCCAAACCCTAGTTTTGGTTAACACCTTAGGAGACTGATGAATCATCTTCAAAATTTCAAATCCTCTGGACATCTTGGCCAATTTCTTGTACAAAGAATTTTCAAATGCCAATGAGATGTTGTAGCTTCCAAATTAAGACTTGTACATTGATCAATAGCCTTGATCAAGCAAAACCCTAATTTGACTGGTGAATCAAAGGAGTGATTCCTTCTTATAATCAAACACAAAATTCAATCCTCTAATGATCCAAAGAGATAGATAAAACATCTTGAGATATGCAATAACTTTTGAGCTTGAAAGATCCAGAGGTTTAGATGATAAGATTCTACTTGAGCAACTTATAAATGCAATCAACCTTCAAAGCTTGAGGAAGACTTGATAACCAAAGTACTTTGATCCCATCACAATGTATGAATGCAATGCAATATGATATTCATGATGAAACATAAGCCAAAATCAAGAGGGTAAAATTTGGGGAGCAACAACTACCCCTATTCAAATATCTTCAACATGATAAGTGAGAAAAGTGACAACTTTTGAGCGTTCGGGGTTGAAGATGATTGAATACAAAAGAACCAAAAAATATACACTCTTGAAGAAGAAAGAAAAAAGAATCAGGAGACCCCTCAAGACATGCGCCAGGATGAAACTGTAATGCAGGTTGAAACAGAACGAAAACAAAAGAAGAGTAGCCGCAACTAAACTTCCGGACAAAGGTGCCAGGGAAAAACTGGGCTTCAAAAAAGGGTGAGATAAAACTCAAACCACAGAGTATAGGCGAGACTAAGCTCTGGAAAAGAAAACGTACGCGGGTGAGGAGACGAAACTATTTGCTCGACCTAAAGCAAAGTGGCTAGAGTGCGTGATTCTAGGAGTACTTGCTAATCTCAACAAAGATAGACAATATGAAGGAACTGAAAGAATCCCAGAAATGAGGAACAAAAGCGAGACGAAACTCGACTCAATAACCAGTTAGGAAAAACTAGACTAGATGAGTACCAGGACGAAACTGGATTTCACGCACGGGTAACGAGGAGAAACTCGGCCTATAGCAAAATGATGAGAGTGCATGTTTCTCAAAGCACTTGCTGGTCTCAGGTCAATGGATAAACAATGACAAAAACTGATAGAAGAATCCAAGGAACAAAGGAGACTGATTTCAAACCAGGGACGCAGTACGAACACTGTACTCGATAAACGAACACCGTCAAAGGGTCCAAGGTATGAAAGCAAAAACGAGACAAAAGTCGACTCAATAACTAGTTAGGCAAAACTAAACTAGATGAGTACCAGGACGAAACTGGATTTCATGCATAGGTGATGAGGCAAAGCTCGACCCGAAGCAAGGAGATTAGGACGTACACCTAAAAACCTACTGAAAGCGAATATCAGGACGAAACTGGTATTCGAAAGGTGCATTAATAGACATTGGAATGAACCGGAGAGGGTAGTGAAGACTAAACCCGAGAAGACCGCACCAGGTCGAAACTGAACTATAGTCAAGAGTAGAAACTCAAACAAACAAATGATTGACGTCAAAAGGAAATCGAGGGGGGGGGGGGAGACTGAGATAATGAGGAAGAAGACCTCGCTGGGGATTTAATCCGAAGTATTAGAAAATTAACTAGGGACAACAAAAACAATAATGGCTTATGTTCCGATGCATGTTTGAATTCTTTTTATATAGCGCAATGCTCCATATAATGGAAATCCTACGCATTTTGGTAGATGCAATATAATGATGCTTGTTTAAAAGTTTCACTGGGGAATGGCCAATTGAGAAGCCAATAACCAAGAAGTCAGGATCTGACAAGACTTGCAAAAATAAATTGCAAAATCCAAAGGAGAGGAGAAAATATGAGGAACTGCTAGAGAGGGAACCTCGAAGAGAGGAAGATTTGTGGGGAATAACAACCGAGCAACCGGTAGAAATGGGCCACAAACATTGAGAGGAGCTGCAAAAATAAATTACAAACTCCTAGAGAAGATCAGATTGACACTGTAGCTTCTGGAGAGGGACGTTATCCGAAGATTAGACATTGAGAGAGACGATCGAGGCAAGACTGTAATCTCTGGAAAAGACAGTGCACAACCGTATTGAGGATGACACCAAGACAACAATCCTGACGTGAGGGGTGAAAACCTTTGCTGAGGGAACAAAGCCCTGCTGAGGAAACGGGACTTCACCGGGGAGACATAATTTTGTTGAAGATTCTTGTTGAAGAGAGATTTATTTGAATGCAACCAATGGATGAATTGTGCAGATAGTCGCACAGTATTGAACTTACTGGGGATAAGGAAAGATCTTTAACAAAAGGATGCCCCAGTCTGCAGACTGGCTGGGAAATGAGAGGTCAAGGCGAGGGATCTCTGTTGGCAATTATGTTGGGGAGTTAAAACTTCTTTAGAATGTGAGTTCCCATTTAAACAAAACTCCACTAGGGATGCAACAAATTCGAAATTGAAGTCTCAGAATGAAGCCTTTGAAAGAAGATTCCTGGGGCAACAAAACTTCGCTGCGGAAATGAAACTTCACTGGGGATAGGTAAAGTCTTATTCATACATGGGCTCTGTTTAGCAGAAGAAAATCAAACATTCCCTTCATGACAATCATTAAATTCTTTACAGGTGTTCAATGTGTAAACTCTTTTTGATGTTAAGCAACTGTTTTGCATGCAGAAAGATGTTTATTTTGGGAATGACAGACCTGATGCAACGATTATTTAAGCCTTGAAGTTTGAAAAACTTAACAAAGTGTCGCATCTCTGTTGTGAATGAATCACTGGCTAGAGCGCAAAAATTTCAAAACTTTTTTTTCTTCCCCTTTTTTTGAAAAACGAGTCAAGATGCGGGTGATAAGATACCAACATGGATATACAACACATATTTGGGAGTCTTTAAGCAAAGCTATCCTGTTGTAGTATGCTTTCGAGTTAAACCCTTGTTTCAGTTAGGACTTTCAAAGGTTGTAACATGGCCTGGTTCGAGGTTTTTTATTTTATTTTAAAGTTTTTCAAAGCTCAAGTTATTTGGTGCCCACCCCCTTCGTGATATTCTCCTGTCCTAAGTTCAATTGACTTATCACAAGCATTCATCTTTCAAAATGATTTATAATGGTTGAGTGATCACGACAAATTCTCCAACATGATTGTCACTTAACTTTTGCTGCTTTTGTTTTTGATATTATTGTTCCTCTTCTTTTGATGAAAATTTTATTGAATAATATTTTTCGGCCTTTTAGGCTCTTCTTTTCCCTAACTTTTGCCTGGACAAAATCTTCCGAATTTCAATTTTGGGAGTCCAGCGGGATGTCCTAACTTTTGCCTAAGCGACTTGTTTTCATGTTTCAACTTAGCAGGACTTTTTGTTTCTTCTTTTTTTTTCATGCTTTCCACTTTGAACAAGTCAATGTGAATTTAGGTATTTGAAATTTTTCTTTCTTTATCTCTTTTTTGTTCTTTTTTTTTTTGAAGAAAACAAATGCCTCATTTCTTGGTCGGAGAGGGATAGCCATTATTGTATCAATTCGATCTCGACTTCAGGATTTTGTGAGGAAATGAACATTGTGATTTTGAAATTTTTCCTGATCTCATGATGTGAAATATAAAATGTGGTGATCCTTAGATGGGACATTCCTTCCGAAATTTGAATGCTTGATCAAATTAACTGAACATCTACCCTGCCCCTAGTTAAAAAACAAGGTTTTTTTTAACGGAAAAGAAACTCCTACTTCGAAGGCTCAGAGGGGTTAACGAGGGTCTAACTCCCTTATATCTCCGGTGTTTGGGGATTGAAACAATGCATGTACATCGTCAACGGGGTTCTACTCAAAAGCATACCATTACAATCATTGTTTTTGGCTAAACTCCTTCCTCCAAACTCTTGGCTAAGCAAAAGAATTGGCACAGTTGGTATCAAAATGTCCGAAAAAATTGATTAATGAGTGATACTGGATGGATTAAGTAAAATAAAACAATTTTTTTTCAAGGCAAAAATGTTCAACGCATCAATACTGGCATTCAGCTATAAACAAAATCCTATAAGCAGACAATTCTAAAACAATCAATCAAGATAACATATGAAAGTGCGACAAAGAAACGTAATAAAAGCCATTATGGGGAAGAAATGTCTCCAACTAGGTTCGCCGATCTCGCCGACCTGTCGTAATCTTGATATTACCCTGACCCATGATCTTTACCAACAGCACGAAACTGTGAAACAAAATGGCAAGGCATCCGCCAATGGAGTGAAAGAGAAATCCAACAAACATAGAACCAGACATGCCCTTTGCACAATTGCAGCTGTGTTTGTTATCCGTATTTCAAGCGATCGACCAACCATGACTTGTATTACCATTTCCGTGTAAGGCCCACGAAGTTTATATGCTCATGCTTATCAAAAATATTGGACGTTTTTGCAAACAAAATAGTAAAAAGGGAGAAAAGAAAAGCATACGTATACTGGAAAGAAGATATTCTATTGATTTTAAGAAATCAGCCTATGAAAAAGGCATTTACATTTGGAAGAAAGTAATTACAAAATCAAAACAAACAAGTGTTTACAAATGGCAATGTAAATGTGAATATCCATCAAGTCCCGACTCTGCTATGACTCTTATGACTCTTACGCCTTCATCTTCCTGCTTTCAGACCAATCATTCTTGGATTAGCTTCGAGCTTATTCCAGGTGACGGAACGAAGGAAAGAAACAAAGGATCTCATGTTGAGCGAAGTCATTTGCTTTTTAAGTCCCTAACTTTTGCCTGAATCTCCCTTTCGGGTTTTCGATTCACCAGGACACCCTCTTTTTTCCTAAACCGCCCTTTCGGGTTTTCAGTTTAGCGGGTTTTATTTTTATTTTTTATGCAAAGTATTTTTTAACTACGTCAGCATTCACAAGGAGAGGGAAGCACTCTCCATCCATAGTCGTGAGTATCATCGCTCCTCCAGAGAAAAATTTTCTGACCACGAAAGGACCTTTATAAGTTGGAACCCACTTGCCCTTGGGATCTATCTGGGGGAGAATTATCCTTTTTAGCACAAGGTCACCTGGCTTATAACACTGAGGCCGTACCCTCTTATCAAAAGCTTTCCTCATCCTTTGCTGATATACCTGACCATGACATACAACCGTCAACCTCTTCTCGTCAATAAGTTCCAACTGATCCAGTCGATTATGTACCCACTCACTTTCATCCAGCTCAGCATCCCTCATGATCCTAAGAGAAGGAATCTCGACTTCTACTGGCAATACTGCTTCCATACCGTAAACCAATGAAAATGGGGTTGCCCCAGTCAAAGTACGCACAATGGTGCGATAACCATGCAAAGCGAAAGGAAACATTTCATGCCAATCTTTATAGGTTACCACCATCTTCTGTACGATCTTCTTGATATTCTTATTGGCCGCTTCGACAACACCGTTCATCTTTGGTCGGTATGGGGAAGAGTTATGATGCTTGATTTTGAAGGACTCACAAAGCTCCTTCATCATTTTGTTGTTCAAATTAGACCCATTATCGGTAATGATCTTCTCACGCACTCTGTAGCGACAGATGATATTGTGCTTAATGAACCGAGTTACCACCTGCTTGGTGACATTGGCATAGGATGCAGCTTCGACCCATTTTGTAAAATAATCGATGGCAACCAGAATGAAACGGTGCCCATTGGATGCAGTCGGTTCAATTTTGTCGATCATATCAATTCCCTACATCGCAAACGGCCAAGGGGAAGTCAAGACATTCAAAGGTACTGGCGGCACATGCACTTTATCAGCATAGACTTGATATTTGTGGCAAACCCGTGCATGATTGTAACAGTCAATCTCCATGGTGGACCAATAATAACCTGCTCGCAAAATCTTTTTAGCCATGGTATGCCCGTTGGAATGGGTCCCGAAATCACCTTCATGTATCTCCTCAATGATTCTAGCTGCTTCTTTCTTGTCTACACATCTGAGCAGTAAACCGTCATGATGCCTCCTATACAACACACCACCACTGAGAAAGAACTTGGCTGAAAATCTTCTCAAGAACTTCTTATCTGTGACGGATGCCTCTTCAGGGTACTCTTGTGTTTCAAGATATCGTTTAACATCATAAAACCAAGGATTACCATCTGATTCCAAACTGGCCTCAAAACAGAAAGCTGGCTCACTTAAACTTCTGATGGTAATGGAAGGTGCCTCATTAGCCCATATAACCTTGAACATGGAGGACAAAGTTGCCAGTGCATCAGCTAGATTTTTTTCTTCTCTGGGAATGTGCTCAAACGTGATCTCTTCGAAGTACGGAATCATCTTCATAACATGCTCACGATAGGGAATTAGGTTCTGATGGAGAGTCTCCCAATCTCCAATAATCGGGCTGATGACAAGATTGGAATCCCCGTAAACTTTCAAAAAATTGATGCGCATGTCGATCTCCAGTTCAATGCCATAAATGAAAGCCTCATATTCGGCCATGTTGTTAGTGAAATCGAAACAAATACGAGCCGTGAAAGGTGAAACCACCGGCAGAAAACACAGAGCCTCCACCGAACTTTATTTATCCTGAAGGAAGGGGAAATATCGATAAAACCACAAGGGAATGGATAAGATGGTCTTGCGACCAAGAGAAAGGGTAAGGGAGTCGGTTATGCGAGGGGAAGGTATTAGCACCCCTCACATCCGTTGTACTCAACGGGATCCATTTTGTTTGTTTGTCTTAAAGGGTGTATTTATCTACAACTATGCTTGCTTAAAGGGAAATGAATGGTTTTTGATTATTGCGTTCGTGAGGGTTTCGTGATCCTTTGCCTACGTATCCAATGAAGGAATCAGAACACCGTAGTTCCTCCTAGAAAATGGTTGGTTTGTTTGTGTTTTTTAGTAGGCGACGTTAACGCACGCATTCTAGCAATAGGCACGGCCGGTATCGCGGTAGAACAGAGATAACATGCCCTTTGGGGGAGTTTTGATTTGTTGAATGTTTTTGTGGGTTTTAAAATAAATTCAAGTAGTGATTAAAGAGTGTTTTTTTGGATTTTTGATTGGTTTGTTTATTTGTTGATTTTTATCTTGCCTAATTACTAGCATTGGTATAAAGTAAATAAAATGCAGAAAGATAAGATCCTACGCTATTACAACTGTATCAAACAGCATAAAAAAATGAAAAAAAGGACAAAAGCAAGAAAAATCAGTGTCTTTCGATTGGGGGGAAAGCAGCCTTCAATTTGCCTTCTGTTGGCCCCCTTCGATTGGGGCTGGCAACAGCAGAGTCACGTCTTTCAATTGGGCCCTGGCAGAGGCGAAGTCCTGTCCTTCGATTGGGCAAAGGCAGCAATAAGGTCCTGTACTTCGATTGGGCAAAGGCAGCAACAAGGTCCTATACTTCGATTGGGCAAAGGCAGCAGCAAGGTCCTGTACTTCGATTGGGAAAAGGCAGCAGCAAGGTCCTGTACTTCGATTGGGGTCTGACACCAACATGAGAGTGTCCTTCGTCTGAGTCTGGACTTAGTGCAAGCGTGCCATCTGCCTTTCTGCCTCCTTCGACTGGAGACTGAAAACAGTGAGGGAATGCCTTTCGACTGAGCCTGGAAGTCAGTGAAGGCAAGCTTTTCGTTTGGGCCCAGAAGTCAACATGGCGAAGCCTTCTGGTTCTCTTTCGTTTGACCTGAAGAAAGAAAGTAGAAGCGAGAAGCTTCTTCCTATTTCCTGTTTCCTGTTTCCCGTTTCTTTCATTTGAACTTGCTTGGGGCTGGAGCGTGTGCTGGGCCTTTAAGTGGTTTCCTTGAATGCTTCTGGACTCGAAGGAGGAACCAAGGGTTATGTTGTTCGAAGGAGAAGAACAAGGGTGAGGTTCTTCCTACTGGATTTGAAGGGTAACAAGGTATAGGGACGTTTCAGATTCAAAGGGGATAAGTGTTTTTTTGGATGTTTTGATTTCTGGATGTTTTGGATTTCTGGATGTTTTGGAATTCTGAATGTGTTTGAATTCTGGGTATTTTGGATTTTTTGGATAAGTGTTTGATTCTGGATAAGTGTTTGAGAAAATTTTGGATTTCTTTGAATTTCTCAAGTGTTGATGAATCTTGAGAATTTTGTGGTTTGAGAAATTTTCTGCAGAGATTCGTCTGGCCCTCAAGTCCCTCCTTCAAACATGCGTTGGAGTCTTATTTATAGGCAGATTGGCTGAAGAATTTGGGGGGGGGGGGGAACAAAATAATTTGAATAGTTTTGGAATGCTCTTTTGATCCTTTCTTCTGTTGCTTTTGTGTTTTTCCATTTTTATGCAAGTTACAGGCGTCAGGGCTGGCTCTGCATAGCAGGTTTTTGGACTGTTGTAGCAGGTTGGTGCAGGTTTTTCTGTTTGTTTTGGCACCTTACAGCAGGCGTGGGAGCAGCAACAACAAGTTTCTGGAGTGTTGTGGCAGGTTGTTCGAAGGAGACCCTTTCCTCAGTCGAAGCTGGTGGTCGAAACAAGCTAATGCCCAGTTCGAAGCTTGTGGTCGAAACAAGCTAATGCCCAGTCGAAGCTGGCTTGTAGGCAGCTACTTGTCCAAATCGAAGTAGGCTTGCAGGCAGTACCCTTGTCCAAATAGAAGCAGGCTTGCAGGAAGCTACTTGTCCAAATCGAAGCAGGCTTGCAGGCAGCTACTTGTCCAAATCGAAGTAGGCTTGCATGAGACAAAAAGTCCAGATTTGAAAGAGGCATGCAGGGGGCAAAATGTCCAGATTCGAAAGAGGCATGCAGGAGGAAAAATGTCCAAATTCGAAAGAGGCATACAGGCAGTAAACTTGGTGAATCGAAAAGGCTTGCAGGCAGGAAGCCATAGCTTGGTCGAAGTTTTCATGTAGGAGGTTGCTGCTTGGTGAATCAAAACAAACTTGCAGGAGGCCATTGTTATCTGAATTGAAGCAAAAACAAATGAAGGAAATAATTTCTCAATCGAAGCTTATGGATCAAAGCTTGCTCTAAGGAAGCCAGATGCTCAACCGAAGCCCCTGAATCCAACTTGCTCGAAGGAAGCCAGATGCTCAATCGAAGCCCCTGAATCCAACTTGCTCGAAGGAAGCCAGATGCTCAATCGAAACTTCTAAATCGAAACAGACTTGCTCTTCTTCAATTTTGTCAAAAAAACAAATTTATCTGCTTTGCTCCTTCAATAGTTTCCTCTTAGATTTGATGCTTGAAAATCCAATATGATCCCATTGTACTTGTGCAGACTTAAACCCTGAGAAGAAAACCTCAAAACAAGATTAGACAAAAAGAGGGCGTAGCCCTAATACTTCAACCAAAAGCGCCTAATTCCATGAGATGTGGGATATGCAAATGATTGAATGATAAAATGATGCAAATGGAATGCAAAGTTCAAAGCTAGACCAAAAATAAAGAGATAGGGCAAATTTGTGGTACGACAGCTGCCCCTATTTAATCGTCTTAAACCTGAATGTGAGATTGGCGTCAGCCTTTCGGAAGTTCAAGGTGGAAGATGATTAAATAACAAGACCTGAAATTTTCCCTGGAGATATGGTGTGAGTGTTATTCACTGGTGTGGATCTCTGCTTGGGGAAAGACAAACCGTTCTTCTGGTGGACTGGTCATGATGGATAAAATATGGTTAAAAAAAGGGTAGCTCGTACTGGGGTAACAGTGCCAATACAAGTTGTTGTTGTTTTTTTTTTGAGGGAGTGAGTAGTAAAGCGACTGAAAGGATATGGTTGACGATGTCGTGATGACTGAAAGTAGAATTACTTGACAAAATGATAACTTAAATGCAATGAGTAGAACTTGATGACGACAGAGGATCTATCAAGCGGTGTTTCACGACCCAAAAAGAAAGGTAAAGACAACGAGTAAAGATAGACGTATGATCTATGACCCAAGAGAAAAGGTAAATTGAGGGTAAGACCTACGGGCGACCTACGACCCTAAAAAGATAACATGAGGGTAAGACCTACGAGCGACCTACGACCCTGGTAAAGATAACGTGAGGGGAAAACCTACGAGCGACCTACGACCCTATGAAAGATAATGTGAGGGTAAGACCTATGAGTGACCTACGACCCTATGAAAGATAAAATGAGGGTAAGACCTACGAGCGACCTACGACCCTATGAAAGATAAAATGAGGGTAAGACCTACGAGCGACCTACGACCCTATGAAAGATAAAATGAGGGTAAGACCTACGAGCGACCTACGACCCTATGAAAGATAAAATGAGGGTAAGACCTACGAGCGACCTATGACCCTATGAAAGATAAAATAAGGGTAAGACCTACGAGCGACCTACGACCCTATGAAAGATAAAATGAGGGTAGGACCTACGAGCGACCTACGACCCTATGAAAGATAAAATAAGGGTAAGACCTACGAGTGACCTACGACCCTATGAAAGATAAAATGAGGGTAAGACCTACGAGCGACCTACGACCCTATGAAAGATAAAATGAGGGTAAGACCTACGAGCGACCTACGATCCTATGAAAGATAACGTGAGGGTAAGACCTACGAGCGACCTACGACCCTATGAAAGATAAAATGAGGGTAAGACCTACGAGTGACCTACGACCCTATGAAAGATAAAATGAGGGTAAGACCTACGAGCGACCTACGACCCTATGAAAAATAAAATGAGGGTAAGACCTACGAGCTACGACCCTATGAAAGATAAAATGAGGGTAAGACCTACGAGTGACCTACGACCCTATGAAAGATAAAATGAGGGTAAGACCTACGAGCGACCTACGACCCTATGAAAGATAAAATGAGGGTAAGACCTACGAGCGACCTACGACCCTATGAAAGATAAAATAAGGGTAAGACTTACGAGCGACCTACGACCCTATGAAAGATAACGTGAGGGTAAGACCTACGAGAGACCTTCGACCCTATGAAAGATAAAATAAGGGTAAGACCTACGAGCGACCTACGACCCTATGAAAGATAAAATGAGGGTAAGACCTACCAGCGACCTACAACCCTATGAAATATAAAATGAGGGTAAGACCTACGAGCGACCTACGACCCCATGAAAGATAACGTGAGGGTAAGACCTACGAGCGACCTACGGCCCTATGAAAGATAAAGTGAACATTGAGAGTTGGTGAGAAGTACGACGTACTGGCACCATGGTTTATTTTAGTTGGTAGTGTAATAACAGATGTTAACTGGGAATTATGAGGATGATATTCTTTGTGAGGATGTTTTGTTGATTTGGGATTGATCTGGCTCATGCTTCATATGCATTTGAAGTGTGACATGATGATCCATGGATATGCTATGCGTTTGAGGATGCAATGCAGTATATCGTGATGATTATTGTATGCAAAATGCCAAAACTCATTGGTATCCGTTGGTCGTCCTCTTGAGATACTAATGGACTGGTGCTTAAAATTTGAGAGAAAAGAGTTAGCCCTGCCGAGTTCACTGGGGATTAAATCTTGCTGAGGAGAAGTAGCTTGATCTGACTTCCTTCACCTGCTGGACTGCTTGTGAAAGACTTAATAGAGACATGGATCTCACCAAATTCCCCAAGTCTTCTCTATTACCAGGGAGGAAAGGGCCCCGTCTGACTCTCCTTACTTCACGAACCACTTGGGGGATAGGAAATGGACATTAATGTCTTCAGATGCCCCGAGTTCACTTCATTGCTGGGGAGTTGTGTGTTTAAACATCAGCAGGGAATGATGACGATTCCGAGGACGTTAACTAAACCCAAGTGAACGTCATGACGCATTGCATTTGTACGGATGACAGGAATTTGCTTAAGTAGCTCCATAAGGGGGGAGGAGGAATGCCCCTGTCTACAAGGATCTCTTCGGGTGGAATGCTGGAAGATTCGTGTCATAATACGGTGCAAAATGGCATGCCCCAATATCTGCCTCTGATCATGGATTCTCGTAGAGACTTGTCGAATCTCGACGTAACTGCCCCAGGTTGCAAAAATTTTGAATAGGTTACTCAGCCTGATTCCCCCAGTTTGAAGTTTAAAGAGATTTATCGACATGATTGCTTCTGATTGACTGGCAAAATATGGAAGAGATTCATCGACGTGATAGCCTCTGATGGGAAGCTTGAGGGAATGCCCCAGAATAAGATCCATCTTTGTTTTTTGATAAGTTTCTGCAGTAATCGTCCTTCGAGGTGACCATGTTTTCAAATGATGCTCATCACGCAAGCTTACTTGATGTTCAAAAACTTATTTATATGCAACGAATGTTTGTCTAAGAATGATGATTCTAATGCAAATTCTATGCTTGTGTTGAAGTTTGAAAAACTTTTATTGAAAAGATGTCGAAGCATATATATATATTTTTTATTTTTATTTATGAATAAGTGACGTGTTACCAAATCAAATTTTAGTACATCTCCAAGGTGTCAGGTTTCCGTATTCTCGCTACAGTATTGCTTTCGAATTAACCCATGCTTCAGTTAGGACTTTTAAGGGTTGTAACATGGCCTGGTTCACGGTTTTAGAAACAAAGGATAAAGGCTCAAAGAATATTTGTACCCACCCGCTCTTCGTGATGTTCTTCAATCCTAAACTCAGTTAATTGTGCGTCAAACTCTATTCGAATTTAGAACGACGTTTTGGTGATGGTTCACACAAGTTGGATTTTGGAAGGCAGTCATCATTTTTTTTTGCAACATTTTTCATGTTGTCGAGGATTTGTAATGACCTCGTTCTTTTGATTTATTATCCCTAATTTTTGCCTGACTGTTTCTGTTTTCGAGATTACAGTCAGCGGGATGCCCCAGCTTTCTTAAGCCTCCTTTATAGGTTTTGGCTCAGTGGGCTTTTTTATTTTGAGAGATTGACTGCCTATGAGATAAGGAACCACCACTGTCTTTTGATTCTAGAGGAATGCTTTTGATGTCGTTCGTTGTATTATGAACTGAGAGTTTTGTGACTTCAATGTGCATCTTTTGAATTAACTGAGAGACTACCCTGCCCCAGGTTTAAATTGAAGGTTTCAATTTGTGTTTGAAACAGAAAACTCCTACTTCAAAGCTTGAAAGGGTTGACGAAGGTCTATCCTCCTTATAACTCCAGTGTTTAGGATTTGAAAGAAACGCCTGTACATCGTCAGCAAGGTCTGTCCAAAAGCATACTGTATGAGATTATGGCATTGTTTCGTCATCCTCCCTCAAGAGTTGTTTTTTTTCTTCTTCTTTAAATTAAAAAGAGTTAAGCATCAAAAGCAAGTACAATAACAAAACGTAAATGAGTGAATACAAACGGATTAGTTCAAGACAAACACAGTCAACGCATGGTGATTCAATATAAAAAGACAAACAATTTTGTATACAATGGGCACTGAACAAAACAAGAAAGGTTACAAATGATAATGCAAAATGAAATTATAAATTTCCATGCTCGGGAGACTCCTTCAGCCCTGGCTCAATTGAGGGGACGCTCTTGCAGTATTGACACCTAAACCCGTTCATTAACTTCTCCAATAGCATGGACTGCTCCCCCTTGATGAGGAGGCATGGGATTATTTTGGATATTTGGACCAATAGGATTGAAGTTGATGGCTTTCGCATCGATGAGATCTTGAACTATGCACTTGAAAGCCCTACAATTCTCAATGGTATGGCCTGGGGCACCATAATGGAATTCGCAATGAGTTTTAGTATCATATCCCCAAGGGAGAGGATTAGGCGGTGGATTGAGCTCGCGCAATTGAACCATTTGGCTAGCAAGTAACTGTGGGAGAAGCTGAGCATAGGACATGGGAATGAGATCAAACCTTCTTTCAGGGGCTCTCTGTCTGGGAGGAGCTCTTTGTCCTTGATAAGTTGTAGGAGGTGTGAACTGTTGTTGCGGAACATAAAGTGGTTGCAGAGAGAAAGGTAGTTGTTGGGCCATCCAAGGTACTGGAGTTGTAGCAGCGTATACTTGCGAAACAAACTGGTCGGGAACAACAGCAGGTGTGGGAAAATAAGGGAATCGTACTTGAGGAAATCTGGGAGCTCTCCCTTGGTTGACGGTGATGGCACTGGTCTCACCCTCTTTCTTCTTGACAAAACCGGAAAATGGTTTCCTATTAGCGCCTGCATTGTTGTTAGCATTATTAGGAACACCTTGAATCGTTCCGGCCTTAATACATGTCTCAACACGTTCACCAATGATGACCATATCAGAAAATGAAGTAGAAGTGCTACTGAGCATATGCTGGAGATAAGGGCCTCGTGGAGTACCCATAAACATATCAATCAACTCACGGTCCAAAAGAGGAGGTTGGACCCTTGCAACTAGTTCACGCCATCTCTGAGCGTATTCTTTGAAAGATTCTCCAGACTTTTGTACCATCCCCTGGAGCTGAGTACGGCTCGGAGCAATAGCAGTATTGTAATGGTAATGTTTCAGAAAAGCATCGGCAAGCTCTCCCCAAGTATCGACATAGGATCTCTCCAATTGCATATACCAATCCAAGGATGCTCCGGTCAAACTGTCCTGAAAGAAATGCATGAGCAAAGGTTCATTTTCAGCATAGGCCGCCATTTTGCGACAATAGGAACGGAGATGTGTCTCTGGGCAAGAAGTGCCTATGTACTTTTCGAACTCTGGGACTTTTAACTTAGGAGGAATGACTACCCCAGGCACGAGGCACATTGCAGCAGTGTTGAATCCGGACGCCTTGATTCCTTCCATGGCTCTAAGTCGCTCTTCAAGGGCATGATACATCTTCGCAGTTTCGGCAACCCCGACAGCAAGATTCACTTGGGGTTCATCGAGATCAATAACATCATGATGATCGTCGACATCATTCCTAGGAACACCGGTAGGAGTCTCAATATTAGCATTGTCATTTCTCCCATTAGCAGAAGTGGAAGGAGTAGCAGTAGTAAGCTTGGAAACACTCTGGTGTAGTTCTTCTTGACCCTTGATCACGGCATGCATAGTTTCCATGAGTTGATCCATGCGGGTACCCATAGTGTCCATATCCCGACAGAGTGCATTCTGATTCTCTTCAAAAAGATCCATTAGCCTTTGTTGGTTGCCTCTGGTGCGGTAAGGATGTGGATGAGTCGTCTTTGTTGTTTACTGAATTCTGTGAAAGGGGACCCCAATGAGTTTTTACTGTGAAAAATGAATGCATGGTAGTATGGATGAATGCTTTATCTTCATTTCTAAGGAGACCCAAAGACTCGTCTATCCCCCTTTTTTTTATTTTAAATTTCCATTTTGAAAACTTATACCAACAAGACTTGTCTTTGGATTTCTCTAGATATGAGATATATATGATGTTATGGTATGCTATGCATGAAGTCTCAGCTCCACATATTCTGGATAACCATTGCGTAGTCCGTTGCACAGGTTGAAAGTAACAGGATCAAAAGTCTGACGTCACAGGGATGGAGTCAGAGTAACCACCCATGAGGTATGTACTAGGGGTTTATCACCTGCCGAACAAGGTTCTAAAGAGTTCCTGAAGTCTACATTCTTCCTTTGGATATTACTGACGTCCCAATTACTTGGTAATGGATAATATTCGCAAGAAAAACTCGTCCGAGCGCAATATCGCGTGACAACTACTTCTGAATTACTCCATTATAGTCTCCGCATTGCACCTAAAAGGCCAAGATGGGTTAATGGTTCTACGACCCTCAACTTCTCGAGCTCCCAGGTCGAAAGCAACGACGTCTTCCCGATTACTCGGTAAACATAATTACTTTCAAGGGGACCTCCACTGAGTGGAGGATTCTCATGCCTCCTTCTTCGAGATTACTCCCTCAAATTTAACATGACTATACCGCTCGTCCTAATCCTATGTGTAACCCAAGTCCGGGTAGAGGACTTATCAAAAGTAAACATCAAACCCAACAACACAATATATCCACAATATAAAGCAAAAAAACACCCAAAAAGACAAGTAAACAAAACTAGGAGAGAATCGCTAAAAAATTCCCCAGCAGAGTCGCCAGCTGAAACCACCGGCAGAAAACACAGAGCCGCCACCGAACTTTATTTATCCCGAAGGAAGGGGAAATATCGATAAAACCACAAGGGAATGGATAAGATGGTCTTGCGACCAAGAGAAAGGGTAAGGGAGTCGGTTATGCAAGGGGAAGGTATTAGCACCCCTCACATCCGTTGTACTCAACGGGATCCATTTTGTTTGTTTGTCTTAAAGGGTGTATTTATTTACAACTATGCTTGCTTAAAGGGAAATGAATGGTTTTTGATTATTGTGTTTGTGAGGGTTTCGCGACCCTTTGCCTACGTATCCAATGAAGGAATCAGAACACCGTAGTTCCTCCTAGAAAATGGTTGGTTTGTTTGTGTTTTTTAGTGGGCGACGTTAACGCACGCGTTCTAGCAATAGGCACGGCCGGTATCGCGGTAGAACGGAGATAACATGCCTTTTGGGGGAGTTTTGATTTGTTGAATGTTTTTGTGGGTTTTAAAATAAATTCAAGTAGTGATTAAAGAGTGTTTTTTTGGATTTTTGATTGGTTTGTTTATTTGTTGATTTTTATCTTGCCTAATTACTAGCATTGGTATAAAGTAAATAAAATGCAGAAAGATAAGATCCTACGCTATTACAACCGTATCAAACAGCATAAAAAATGAAAAAAAGGACAAAAGCAAGAAAAATCAGTGTCTTTCGATTGTGGGGAAAGCAGTCTTCGATTTGCCTTATGTTGCCCCCCTTCGATTGGGGATGGCAACAGCAGAGTCACATCTTTCAATTGGGCCCTGGCAGAGGCGAAGTCCTGTCCTTCGATTGGGCAAAGGCAGCAGCAAGGTCATGTACTTCGATTGGGCAAAGGCAGCAACAAGGTCCTGTACTTCGATTGGGCAAAGGCAACAGCAAGGTCCTGTACTTCGATTGGGAAAAGGTAGCAGAAAGGTCCTGTACTTCGATTGGGGGCTGACACCAGCAAGAGAGTGTCCTTCGTCTGAGTCTGGACTTAGTGCAAGTGTGCCATCTGCCTTTCTGCCTCCTTCGACTGGAGACTGAAAACAGTGAGGGAATGCCTTTCGACTGAGCCTGGAAGTCAGTGAAGGCAAGCTTTTCGTTTGGGCCCAGAAGTCAACATGGCGAAGCCTTCTGGTTCTCTTTCGTTTGACCTGAAGAAAGAAAGTAGAAGCCAGAAGCTTCGTCCTATTTCCTGTTTCCTGTTTCCTGTTTCCCGTTTCTTTCATTTGAACTTTCTTGGGGCTGGAGCGTGTGCTGGGCCTTTAAGTGGTTTCCTTGAATGCTTCTGGATCCGAAGGAGGAACCAGGGGTTATGTTGTTCGAAGGAGAAGAACAAGGGTGAGGTTCTTCCTACTGGATTTGAAGGGTAATAAGGTATAGGGACGTTTCAGATTCAAAGGGGATAAGTGTTTTTTGGATGTTTTTGATTTCTGGATGTTTTGGATTTCTGGATGTTTTAGAATTCTGGATGTGTTTGAATTCTGGGTATTTTGGATTTTTTGGATGAGTGTTTGATTCTGGATAAGTGTTTGAGAAAATTTTGGATTTCTTTGAATTTCTCAAGTGTTGATGAATCTTGAGAATTTTGTGGTTTGAGAAATTTTCTGCAGAGATTCGTCTGGCCCTCAAGTCCCTCCTTCAAACATGCGTTGGAGTCTTATTTATAGGCAGATTGGCTGAAGCATTTGGGGGGGGAAAACAAAATAATTTGAACAGTTTGGGAATGCTGTTTTGATCCTTTCTTCTGTTGCTTTTGTGTTTTTCCATATTTATGCAAGTTACAGGCGTCAGGGCTGGCTCTGCATAGCAGGTTTTTGGACTGTTGTAGCAGGTTGGTGCAGGTTTTTCTGTTTGTTTTGGCACCTTACAACAGGCATGGGAGCAGAAACAGCAAGTTTCTGGAGTGTTGTGGCAGGTTGTTCGAAGGAGACCCTTTCCTCAGTCGAAGCTGGTGGTCGAAACAAGCTAATGCCCAGTTCGAAGCTTGTGGTCGAAACAAGCTAATGCCCATTCGAAGCTGGCTTGTAGGAAGCTACTTGTCCAAATCGAAGTAGGCTTGCAGGAAGTAACCTTGTCCAAATTGAAGCAGGCTTGCAGGCAGCTACTTGTCCAAATCGAAGCAGGCTTGCAGGCAGCTACTTGTCCAAATCGAAGTAGGCTTGCATGAGGCAAAAAGTCCAGATTCGAAAGAGGCATGCAGGGGGCAAAATGTCCAGATTCGAAAGAGGCATGCATGAGGCAAAATGTCCATATTTGAAAGAGGCATACAGGTAGTAAACTTGGTGAATCGAAAAGGCTTGCAGGCAGGAAGCCATAGCTTGGTCAAAGTTTTCATGTAGGAGGTTGCTGCTTGGTGAATCAAAACAAACTTGCAGGAGGCCATTGTTATCTGAATTGAAGCAAAAACAAATGAAGGAAATAATTTCTCAATCGAAGCTTATGGATCAGAGCTTACTCTAAGGAAGCCAGATGCTCAATCTAATCCCCTGAATCCAACTTGCTCGAAGGAAGCCAGATGCTCAATCGAAGCCCCTGAATCCAACTTGCTCGAAGGAAGCCAGATGCTCAATCGAAACTTCTAAATCGAAACAGACTTGCTCTTCTTCAATTTTGTCAAAAAAACAAATTTATCTGCTTTGCTCCTTCAATAGTTTCCTCTTAGATTTGATGCTTGAAAATCCAATATGATCCCATTGTACTTGTGCAGACTTAAACCCTGAGAAGAAAACCTCAAAACAAGATTAGACAAAAAGAGGGCGTAGCCCTAATACTTCAACCAAAAGCGCCTAATTCCATGAGATGTGGGATATTCAAATGATTGAATGATAAAATGATGCAAATGGAATGCAAAGTTCAAAGCTAGACCAAAAATAAAGAGATAGGGCAAATTTGGGGTACGACAAAAGGAATATGGTATCCCTCAGGGGAAGTGATAACAACTCCGACTCTTTTACCCATGGCATTAGAAGCACCATCAAAAACAAGCGTCCAACGTGATCCCGGCTTGGGTCCTTCGTCTGGGTTTGGCATATTACAATCCCGAATGTACACAATTTCCTCATCTGGAAAATCAAACTTCATCGGTTCAAAATCATTCACGGGCTGATGAGTAAGATGGTCGGCCAGTACGCTACCCTTAATTGCTTTTTGAGTAGTGTATTGGATATCATATTCGGTGAGTATCATATGCCAACGGGCTACCCTGCCTGTAAGATTTGGCTTCTCAAAAATGTACTTGATTGGATCCATTTTGGATATCAAGTAGGTGGTGTGAGTTAAGATGTATTGCCTCAAACGTTTTGTGGCCCAGGAAAGTGCACAACAAGTCTTTTCCAACAATGAGTACCTCAACTCACATTCTGTAAACTTATTACTCAAGTAGTAAATAGCCTGCTCTTTCTTCCCTGTCTCGTCGTGCTGACCGGGGACACAACCTATTGTGCTCTCCAACACTATTAGATACATGATTAGTGGCCTTCCTTCCACTGGCGGCATGAGTATCGAAGGTTCCTGCAAATACTCCTTTATTTTGTCAAAGGCCTTCTGAAAATCCTCATTCCATTTCACTGTCCGACTTTTCTTCAACAACTTGAACAAAGGTTCACAAGTGGCTGTGAGATGAGAAATAAATCTAGAAATGTAGTTTAACCTTCCCAAGAAACCACATACTTCCTTCTCTGTTCTTGGTTCAGGCATCTCCTGTATCGCTTTTACATTGGCCAGGTCCACCTCGATACCTTTTTCACTCACAATAAAACCCAATAGCTTGTCGGAACTCACCCCGAAGGTGCACTTATTCGGGTTCAACCTCAGCAAGAACTGCCTCAGTCTCCTGAACAATTTTTCCAGATGAATAAGATATTCCTCTTCCGTGTCAGACTTAGAAATCATATCGTCCACATATACCTCAATCTCTTTGTGAATCAAATCATGAAAGAGAGTGACCATGGCGCGCTGATATGTTGCCCCGACATTTTTCAAACCAAACGACATCACTTTATAACAGAAAGTTCCCCAAGGCGTGATGAATGTTGTCTTCTCCATATCTTCTGGAGCCATCTTAATTTGATTGTAACCCGAAAAACCATCCATGAACGAGAACACTTTGGAATGAGCAGTATTATCAACCAACACGTCAATATGCGGAAGAGGGAAATCATCTTTAGGGCTGGCCCTGTTCAAATCCCTATAATCCACGCACATCCTGACCTTACCATCCTTCTTGGGCACAAGCACAATATTTGCAATCCATGGCGGATAATTGACGACCTTTAAGAAATTCGCGTCCAACTGCTTCTGTACCTCCTTCTTAATCTTCTTGGACATCTCAGGATGAGTTCTTTGGAGCTTTTGCTTGACAGGAGAACAACCTTCTTTGAGAGGTAGTCGGTGCACCATTATGTCTGTATCCAACCCAAGCATATCCTTATAAAACCAAGCGAAGATATCAGAATACTCACGGAGTAGCTCAATCAATCAGACCTTTATACTTTCTTCGAGATCTGCCCCTATCTTGATTTCTCTTCTTACCTCTTTTGTGCCAATACTCACCACCTCAATCGAATCTTGATTCGGCTGGATAACCTTCTCCTCTTGTTTTAACAATCTTGCTAATTCCTCAGGAAGATCACAATCCTCATATGCTTCTTCTTCAGCTTGATAAATAGGAGTATCAAAGTCATAATGAGCCATAGCAGAGTCGTTATCAATAGGATCAGTGGTGGAAGTGCATCTGCATGAATGACATTTTGGCGTTTTTTAGTGACAGTGTGTGAAAAGAGAAACATTGCCATTTAAATAAAAATAAAAGAAATGAAGCAAAATTTTGAATGCAAAAACGTCTTTTATTTCATGATAAACTTGAAAATAAACATGGTGTCCTTACACAAATGATCCACTACGCCTTGGGCAGAGCGTAGGAATTATGATATGATAATAAAAGAAACAAGAAAATTACTCCTCAGCACTTGAAACTTGGATAACATCCACAGAAGTCCAATTGTTGAGTGTCTGGCTTGGAATACTCGGATGAATCCAATCTTTGATATTGTAGCCATCAGCCCTATCGTCGCCAACTGCACTGACGTGTCCTTCTTGAGTAGCACAAGGACGGGAAAACTTCACAGGAGTAGATAAATTAGATGCTCTGGGAGTTGCACTCTGCTGACCTGGGCTAAAACCAAGACCAAATTTATCAAATTTTGGAGTAACGTCCACCACCTGACCCTAACCTTCAGGGTTACCACCTTCTACCACAGCTCTCGCATCCTTGAGAGATGACATAATAGTTTCAAGTTTCTTTTTCCTGCTCTGGAGGAGGAAAATTGAGAGCATGAACTGTTTCAAACGCCTGAAATGGAGTCTCATGTATCTCGCCTTCAACTTCAACATAGCAGAATGATGTTAAATGACTCACGATGTACTCTTCCTCGCCGCACACAGTTATCACTTTTCCTTCTGCAGGATACTTGAGTTTCTGAGGAAGAGTAGAAGTGATTGCCCCTGCTCTATGAATCCACGGCCGCCCCAACAAACAACAATACGCTGGCTGTGAAGGCGCGAGGACCAACCTTGATTGATAACTCCACCTCCCCAAACACCGACCTTCGAGACCCATCAAACTCCTTTACCATCAAATCACTAAGGCGCAACTTCAGTCCAGAATAATCAATCTTCATCAATGCTGACTTGGGTAATACATTTAAAGATGACCCTGTATCCATCAAAACCCGACATAGAGTAGTTCCCCTGCACTCCATCGAAATATGTAACGCTTTGTTATGGTCTGGCCCCTCTGGAGGAAGATCAAAATCTGTGAAGCCCAGACCGTTCCCGGCAGATATGTTAGCACAAACATTCTCAAACTGATTGATTGTTATCTCATATGGCACAAACGCATTCTTTAACAACTTCATCAAAGCATTTCTGTGAGGTTCTGAATAAATCAACAGAGACAGGATAAACATCTTAGAAGGAGTATGGCTCAGATGATCGATTATGCTATAATCACTCTTTCTGATAATTCGCATTAACTCTTCAACCTCATCGGGAACTGGAGAAGCCTCTGGTATCGAAATTGGTTGAGTCACATTGGCTGGTGTAACCCTTTGATTACTAATTATCGCCTACTGCTTTCCTTTTTCTCTTGCCGAAGCATCTGCCGCATCTTGCACATTGGAAGGACCAAATACTCTCCCGCTTCTATTCATTCGACCCACACTAGAAAAGTTATGAACTTTCTCTTCATTACCTTCAGCACGTTCTTCCTCAGACAAACGAGTACTTACCTCCTGCTTCACCCTATGGTAATAAACATTAGCACCATAATGCCATGGGATGGCCTTCTCATTGGTATATGGCATGGGACCAGGTACCGTAATCATCAAAGGAGGCGCCCTAGATGGGGTAGGAATACGCATAGGGGTGTAAGGAATAAATACCACAACAATATCTTCTTCGGTAACCTTACGGTAGTTTGGTTTTCTATCAAACTGCAGGAAACCCTCCTTTATCAACAACTAGATACCTGCTTTTAAATCATCACAGCCCTTCGGTTGTTCTCCACAATTGGCACACTCTGAATTACAACCCGGGAAAATAGAATTATCAAGCAAATACCTCTTAACATAGCACAACGGAGTAGTTTCCTGTTCCATATTCATGATCAAATTCAAACCTTCACCATTATCATCCATCATATTAACAACACCTCCTCCATGCCCAGACATTGGGTTCTGAGTAACATTCGGACCAGTCACTGGAGTAAACTCAATTGCCTTAGCATCCAATAAGTCTTGTACCTTGCACTTCAACGCAAAACAATTGTCAGTAGAATGACCAACTCCGCATGAATGCAATTCACGTCTTGCATTAGCATCATAATTAGGAGGAAGTATTGCGGGTCGTGGTGGCATATTTCTCAAACCGATCAACTTCAAATCAAGCAAATGGTGGAGTGCTTCAGTAAGAGATACTGGAAAGGGATCGAATTTTCTCGGCTATCTCTGCTGTTGATTATTATAATGACAGGGAGTATCTTGTTGTCTTTGTTATTGAGGCACTGCATTCGGTCTCTGCTGCAGAGGAGCTTTAACAGGAATAGAAACAACATTGATTTGTTGATTCTGGCGATCCTCTCTTCTTCCTCTATGAGAGTAAACCGCGCTTGTGTTGCCTTCCCTTTTCTTAGGGTAGGTGTTGAATGGTTTCTTACTGCCCCCTGATGAGCCACTAGAACCTCCAACCTGAACTTTCCCCAATTTCAAACCTACCTCAATTCTTTCACCAGCCATAACCAAGTCCGCAAATCCTGCCGAAGTACTTCCTATCATGTGCTCATAGAATGGCCCTTGCAGGGTACTCATAAACATATCAATGAGTTATCTCTCCATGAGTGGAGGTTGAACCCTCGCAGCTAACTCACGCCACTTTTGAGCGTATTCCTTGAAAGATTCTCTTGGTCCTTGTGATAGATTCTGTAACTGAGTACGATTAGGCGCCATATCCATATTGTACTGATAATGTTTGACAAAATCCCGAGCAAGATCATTCCAGCAACGAATATGGGTTTTCTCCAACTTCATGTACCACTCCAAGGATGCCCCAAATAGGCTATCCTGGAAAAAAGTGAATCAAAAGCCCCTGATCCTCATTATGTACCGACATCTTTCGGAAATAAGCAGTTGCATGAGTAAGAGGACATGTCGTTCCATTGTACTTTTCAAATGTAGGAGGCTTGAACTTTAGAGGAACTTTCACCCCAGCCACCAATCCGAGATCATTAGCATCCATACCAAGGACTCATTGCCCTTCCACAACCTTCAAACGTTCTTCGAACAACCGATACTTCCTATCCTCAACCTGAACTTCCGGCTCTGAACGCCGAACAGAAAACTGATCTTCATCCTGATCAAAGTCATAATCCTGCTCCTGATAGTTCCTTACACCGCCCTAATTATCTCTTTTGTTTCCCACAAGACGAGGTCCCGGAGACGGGGGAAACTTCCCTATGTTGCACACAAAAGGGTTTCCAGGCATCCCGTGAAAATTTCTGGCAGACTGATCTTGCACATCCCCCAATCCTACAGAAATGTCCTGATAGAGTCCTTGATTTCCACCATCCCCTGGATAGCGGCGCTGGTTATTGACAATGGTAGCCAGTTCCTCCTGTCGACGATTCATGTTGGTGATGACCTCTATGAACTGGGTCATCTGAGTAGCCATCTGGGCCCTCATTTCAGCGAGTTCAACTTGAACTTGTTCCATTTGTCTTGGCAAATTGTTTCTGGTGGAATACCGATGAGTAGTCGTCTTGAATTCTGAATAAGAAAAGCAGAAGAATAAGAATACCGTCTTGAGATAACCTGTTATGTTATGAAATGCATGATGTGCATGATATGTTTGTCATTTCTCGGTATTCAAGAGTCCTTTATGCATCAGTCACGGCACGCAACCAAAGATAAAACATACAATCAAAGGGAAAAAGGATAATAAGACAAACACTTCAATTATTTACAAACAAAAGAAACGATGTTCGAGTGACTTCGGACATTTAACAAAATACGTGTTTAGAAGTAAACTTTACAAAAAAACTGAATAATAAAAACAAACAAATGGTCCCTTCCAACAATCCTGGGGGTGACCAAATACACCAAAGGTAAATAACAAAACTAAATCTCCAGAACGAGACACGCTTCAAGATGTTGACAATACTCTTCAAGCCTGGCTTTCTCCTTCAAAAGTTGTGATGCGACTACTTTGCTTTCTTGAAACCGCTCTTCTGCGACACACTTCTGGGCTACTTCCTTCTTAAGATGAGCATCTTTGTCTTTGAGGTGTTTCTCCAAGCTTTGAATCTTCTTCCTGTAGCTATTCTCTGATGCCTGAAGCTTCTGATACTCTTGATGGGTCTTATTCAACTCTTCTTCTATTTCAGCATGAGATCTCTTCCTAAAACTGGTTGCATCAGAAGTTTCCCCTTGAGCTTCTTTGAGTATGCGAGCTAAGTCGGCCCTTTCTTGTTCTACCCAATAGAGTTTCATCCCTGCCTCACGGCCTTTTGCACGAAGTTGAATCTTCTCAACATGAACCTGGGTGAACACTTCAGTAGGCACCGTGTTACTCAGAACAATAGGAGGTTGCTCACATATAGGAGCTGATCTTGCAAATGGTAACCGTAAAATATTAACCCTGGCTCTAATCCAATACAAGTAAGGAACCCTAGAAATAGGAACCTTCTTGCCCAAAGTAGTTATATCCTTCTTGTGAATTCTCTTCCAAGCGCTTACCACTCTTTTCAACATCACAAGATCACTTCCTATAACAAAATACACTGACTCAGACACCTCTTCAACCTTCGGAGGTCCATCCATTGCATATCCCAATTGACGATAAGCAAGCACAAGATTATAGTTGATACATCCCTTGGTTCCTATGAGGGGAACATTAGGGAAATCTCCGCATCTAGTGATAATACTTTGCACTTCCCCCATGTCATAATTCCACCGGATATCAAATGAAGTAAGGTTGACAAGTCTTGATGACCATCAGAGAGAATGTCTGGTATACACGAAAGGTCCACTTACCGGTAGGTGCAACTTAAACCATTGATACAACATAGAATGACATAAACTTACATTACCTCCTTTTCCATGCCTGGAATGAATGGTGTAAAGAGTATCCGCCAAGAGTGTCGGTACCGGGTTCTTGTTTCTAAAAACACAAATAGCCGTTAAATCTACAAAATTTCTCTTGCGAGGGAAGAGGATGATCCCGTATATCATGAGAGCAAACAGAGTGCTAAAGCCACTCCAATTCCCTTTCTTTGCCCAGTCTTCAGATTTCTTCACTAAGAGATCCAAATAAAACCCTATAGTATCCTCACTTGATTTCCAATTATCTTTCACCTCTTTGCAACTCAAATGAAGAATTTCAGCAATAACTTCGAACTTTAGCTTCTCCGGCACTTGGATAAAAGGAATTTCCTCGGACAACTTGATATTAAGTAGGTACGCGTATTCTTCTAGTGTGGGGACCAATTGATAATCTTGAAAAGTAAAACACCGTAATTCCTTGTCATAGAACTGGAAGAGGGTGATCAAAGCCATCGGGTCAACTGGAGTGTTAAGGATTAGTAACAAATTGCCATAATTTTTGTTGAAATTATTCAGAACATCACCCTTCAAATAAGAACTCAACCTCTTCAATTCGGACACATCAATAGAAGGAATCTGATAAGAGAATGTATGCCTGGTGGGCTATTTAACACGAACTGAATCAAACTCAACTGACAGGAGGCCAACCATTTCTGATGGAAAGAAGACTCTTGAATGTCACTGGAAGGTGACATGCACATGCTAGTTATTTTTTGGCAAAATACTCATTTTTGTCCTTTAACTATAACCTTGGGTTCACATTGGTCCCTTAACTTTTTTTCGTGTCATTTTGGTCCCTTAACTTTCAAAACGTTTCATTTCAGTCCTTTTTGTCTAGTTAGCGACGGATTTAGCGACGAATTTCAAAGTTTTTTCGTCGCTAATTAGACAAAAAGGACTGAAATGAAACTTTTTGAAAGTTAATGGATCAAAATGACATGAAAAAAAGTTAAGGGACCAACGTGAACTCAAGGGTATAGTTAAGGGACCAAAATGAGTATTTTGCCTTATTTTTTTTATACAACATTTTTTTTAGAAATAAATATGCTATGATGCAACATGACACGATCAAAGTTCACACTGGATCATGACTGGACCATTACAGAACAACAAGACTCAAGATCAAAAGAAAATCCCAAAGCTTCGAAACTATTATGGGAACCTACGTCACCTTCGCAACACAAAGTCACCAACAATACCTGTACCTGTAAGAAAAGTTTTTCCTCCCCTCTCACGGGTGTAGTCTAGGTCAAGGTAAGGTTAAAAGCCAAATCAGAGTACAAGAGCTCGAATGTCGGTATCATCATACGATAACACCTACCCGAACTACCTCTGAAGTCATGGGTCTCATGGTCAGGTCTACAAAGAATCCGCCTCATAGCTGCCATGGCCACTCTATTCCTAGTTCCTATGGAATTCACTCATAGCCTAGGTATGAGGCCTTTTACCTCATGGAATAGCCCACCCACCAAGAAATCCAGAATCCAAACAGTCCAGCCAAATCCAGTATGCAGAAAGTAAAGCGCACATAGGATGCAATGCAAACAGGTAAATATGCAAAGTGGTAAAAATAAACACCCAAGGAGAAAACAAACAAGAGCTAGGATCGACTCCAGGATGGACCAGCAAAAGGTCAATATGTCCCCAGTGAAGTCGCCAGCTGAAACCACGCGGCTGGAACCTGTTATCTGGATGTAATGAAACATCAATGAAGTCGCCACCGAACGTCTTTTATCCCGCCGAAAGGGAAAGGTAAACATCGAGAAAACCTGAAAAGGGAGAAATCACGGTCTTTCGACTGAGAGATCGGGTAAGGGAGTCTGTTACGCGAGGGGAAGGTATTAGCACCCCACACGCCCGTAGTACTCTACGGTATCCACTCTTGTTGTCTAATCTAATGGGTGTGGTCAAATCCTATGTCTATGGCTTAAAGTTGAAAAGGGAATGCATGCGGAAGAAAAAAGAAAACAATGTAGGGAAAATAAAAGATGTCCTCGGTTGGGCCCTACCCCTTTGCCTATGTATCCTTTTTAAGGAATCAGAGCATTCGTAGTTCGGCTTATGTATTTTGGTTGGTTTGTGTATTTTAGTTAAGACAACTAAAAACAGCCAGAATCGCAAAACATCGAATGAAACAACAGACAAATGAGATGGTCAAACATCGACTAAATAATAACAAGGTAACATGTCAAAGACGGCGAAACATAAAATGATAAAACGGATGGCAAAACATCACACCTAACAATGATATTGAGAATCAAAGTAGGATAGCAAACATGTGCGATGGCAAAACATCAGCTTCAAACAAATGTGCGATGGCGAGACATCGGCTAGAAGATAATAAAGTATCATAACAGAGATGGCAAAACATCAATAAATCGGATGAAGAAACATCACACCTAATAATCATATTGAGCATCAAAGTAGGATAACAAACATGTGTGATGGTGAAACATCAGCTTCAAACAAATGTGAGATGGAGAAACATCGACTAAAAGATAATAAGGTATCATGGTAAAGATAGAAAAACATCAATAAATCGGATGGAAAAACATCACACCTGACAATGATATTGAGAACCAAACTAGGATAACAAACAGATGCAATGGCGAAACATCAGCTTCAAACAAATGTGCGATGGCGAAACATCGGTAACAAGATAACAAGGTATCATGGCAAAGATGGCGAAACATCGATAAAACAGATGACAAAACATCACACCTAACAATGATATTGAGAACCAAAGTAGGATAACAAACAGATGCGATGGCGAAACATCGGCTTCAAACAAATGTGCGATGGTGAAACATCGGCAAACCAGGTTTAAAAACAAAGCCAAGAGGCGTACAAACAAATAAGATTGATTTGTATATTTTACTTTGAAGAAGGGTTTGAGTTTATTAGAGGTGTTTTATGATTTTCAAAGAGAATAGTTTTTGTTTTAAGATGCAAAATGCAAGGGAAGGAAAACAAAACAACTAAGGGAAACTAGCCTAGCACTATCCCTAATGTTATCATACAATGGTTGACCCTAAGGTTGAGGATAAAGGAAAAACCTACCTTAATTAAAATGTTAAAGGAAGCTTAACAAAACTATCCTATGGGGAACATGCAATGAGAGCGAAGTCGTGATCTCAATTTCTAAATTGAGTGACTCATCGATCAAAAATTAAAGAGGAAAGCAATAAACATCATATAGGGAACATGCAATGAGAGCGAAGTCGTGATCTCAATTTCTAAATTGAGTGACTCATCGATCAACAATTAAAGAGGAAAGAAATAAACATCCTATAGGGAACATGCACTGAGAGCAAAGTCGTGATCTCAATTTTTAAATTGAGTGACTCATCGATCAAAAGCAAACACAACATATGTATCAGACAAAAACCAGAGGGCCTCCTGACATATATCAGCAATAGAGATCCCATCATGCAATCAGAGAACTTATGCGAAATGAAAATGGAAGAAAGGAAATAGTGCAATACCAAACGGATAACTATCCATAGCAACTGAGCAAGAATAAAAGAAACCCAGAGAACTTCAAGCAAGCTGGCATCAGTAGACAAATCAAGTCAGAAATTACGCCATCGAGATATAAGTACTGAGATTTTCAGATATGAACAGATCCCATGGGAAATGTATAGCATTCATAATCACATGTGTATATCCTGCATAGACTATCAAATATGCCAAGCACAATAGCAGTGCAAACATTACAAATTGTGTTCCATAAATAAAGTGAAACACAATAGCCTCAAGAAATGGAAAACTTTTCTCAAAGTACCTCGCACATTCAACAACCAAGTTAGTATTCCCATAAATAGGATGATGATTCACATAAGGGATGGATGATGTCACCAAAATGAAATGGAAAAAAAAACATGATAACCACTAACAAACATTAGTCATGATAGACAGAAAGAAACAAGTATATGCACAAATTGGTCAAAAGAATCAGAGGAATGTTGCTCCTTTCGATCACCATATTGAATTGAAAATTGAATATCAATCAAGGATCATGGGAGCTTGAGAAGAATACAATAAAAGACCATGAAGGTCAGGAGAAAACACATTTCAATCATACTCAATTAATTCAACCACAACTCACAAGCACAATAGAAGATGAAGCCCACATAATACATCAAAAAAGTTTAAATCATTCAAACATGGGGCAATAAGTGAAATGACTTGAGTTTATTGTGGATAATCAGAATCAACATGATCATTAGGTTCCCAATTATAGGCCTCACTCAAGTTCACTGGCCATCAAACAAATAGCAACAAGAAATGCAACATTAATTGGGTACCTTCACTTCAACAATGCATCAAAAATAGAAACAAGGATCCATAATTCAAACCAAAAATTTCTTAGCATCTTTGAAGTGTGTAAAAGACAGAAAGCAAGCCTTAAGTTCATGAATGATTGAGGAGGAGATCAAATGAGGCTCAAAGTTCAAGACTAGTTGGCAAAACTACCAAAACTAGACAATTTTCAAAATAATTTGTGGAAAAATGTCAAACCAAGTAAAATAATTCAAGAAAAATGGTTTTTAGATCCTCAATACATTCATGAACCATAATCAAGACTTGAATTCTATTGAAAATCCAGGGCATAATGGTTTTCAAAATGAAACTTGCACCATAAGCAACAAAACCCTAATTTTTGACTTTAAATCTTAAATATTGATTAAGTAAGATCAAAATTCAAACAATCCAAACCAATATCATACAAATCACAAAGAAACCCTAAATGTCAGAATACATATTTTTTCACATTTTTTTGAATTAAGGAAAAGTCAAAAATAAAATTAAATTCAAACAATTAATCAATTAATCCAATAATCACATCTCAAAATAAAATTCTAAACAAAAGTCAGAAAAAAAGTCGAACAAAAATTATATTCAAATATTAGAACTAAAAACACACATCTCTGAATCAAAAAGTTCCAAGGAGTTTTCATGTGGAAGGAACTTCAAAAGTCTAAACAAATATTAATGGAAGTATTAAAATAAAAATTATAAAGCAAAAATTCAAAATAAACTTCTCAAATTAAATTCATAAACAAAAATAGAAAAAATGCTAAACAAATTTCAGAATCAAATTCTACATTATTTTATGAGCTCAAAATATTTTTTGTGAAATTTTTTAGGTCAAAGAAGTATTAAAACAAAAATAATCCCTAAACAAACAATTATTTAAATTCAATAATTTTTAAGCCAATCAAAACGTTTTTAAAAATTCCAATAAAATTTTACAAGATAGTAGGAATTATTTTGAACTTGTGAGAATTTTTTCAGCATTTTTTAAATTGTTTTGATCAAGAAACAAAAATCAGAAAATCAATTAAAACAAAAATATGAATAATGCATGATAATTTGAAACAGGCCAATCACAGCGCGCCACCTCACTTCATCTTCAACCTCCAGCATAGGGCAAAACGCGTGCAATATCACAGTTCACGAGACTATGTTCAGATCCATCAATCATGCTCGTTTCTTAACCAAAATCCATGAAATCAAGTGCAAATTAAAGCTAGCATATCATACTACATGATGCAATTTGAATCAAACTCAAAGATCAAGCATAGATCAAGAAATAAAGTCTCAAAAACTGGAAAAACTCACTGTAAACATCAAAGTCATGAACACGATTTCAACAATTCTACTTGAATCAAAGCTCAAATATACATCAATCCTAATGATTGGCCAGCTAGCAACTCAATGAACATGATTTGCATCCTCAATTCAAGCTGAAACACATAAATCAAAGTTCAAGAAACTCACATGGATGTGAAATCTGGAAACACGATTCCTTCACTCCAGAAGAAATCCAATGGTGTAGGCTTGATCTCCTTACTTCACTAAAGCTGAATCACCAAGAATTTTGAAGAATGATCCAAGGAGAAGAGAGATTCGAAGCAATTTGCAGAGCTGCTTCCAAGATATTCATATTTTCAATGTAGCGGTTATGAGCCTCTTTTTTCACAAATGAGCCTTGATTCTTGTTATATAGCACGAGGGTAAGAGGATAGAAGTGGTATTTGGCACTCAAAACTGATGGAGGGAAAGTTTGGAAGTTTTGGCCAAAAATGAAGATGCACATGGAATATGCGTTTCACTCGTGCATTTCCTTGCCTTTTATGTGTTTTGTGAGCCAAATGAAGTCAAAATTACATGCCTAAAGTGCCAGCTCATGATTGTTTGAAATGAAGAAGTGTTGGTGATTTTGCAAAATTGAGCATGTTTTGTATTTTTTTTCATCCAAGCAAGTTCATGAAGCATATGGGCATGAAATGATGAGTGTAATGGGCCTCAGCATGTCACAAATTACCAATGGTTTTGATTAGAAGCAAAAGGAATGGCTAAAACTTGAGTTTGCAAGAAATGGCCATTTTGCATATTTGTCAAAATTCAATAAAATGCCTCAAAATTCCAAAGTCCATAACTTGCTCATATTTTTTAATTTAAACACAAATGAATACAATTTGAAAAGTTACTGAAAATATCTACAATCCCTTAGTTTTGAGTTTTTGCAATTGAATCCATTAAGTTTCTCAAAATTGAGCTTGAAATTCACTAAATTTGGAAAATGACCTATAATTTTGTGACTTCCAAAGACCATGATTCTTGATTCATTGCTAATTTGGACATGATACCAAAAGTAGATGAAAGATAATCCTCTTATCTTTACAAGCATGTTTCATTTGCATTTGTTTGATCAAAGGTGAATAAAATGTGAATTTTTGAAGTTAAGTCCTTATTTTCCAAAATTAGAAACTTTTAGGGTTTCTTCATGAACAAGCTCCAACCCAAACCTCAATCTCTTTGATCCAATGATCAAAATGGACTTGAAATATGAAAAGCACATCCTTGAATTGATTGTTGGCCAAAAATGCCTTTGGTCAACCTCGACTTTGACTGATTTTGACCAAAATGACCATTTTACCCCTCTGAATCAATTGATCCACTTCCCTTCAAAATTGATGATCTAAACTCGAAACATATGTTCTTTCAAACATATAGAGGTCATGTACAAAGTTTAACTTCAAAATTCTTAAGAAAACTTGATGAAATCCCAAACCCTAGTTTTGGTTAACACTTTAGGAGACTGATGAATCATCTTCAAAATTTCAAATCCTCTGGACATCTTGGCCAATTTCTTGTACAAAGACTTTTAAAATGCCAATGAGATGTTGTAGCTTCCAAATTAAGACCTGTACATTGATCAATAGCCTTGATCAAGAAAAACCATAATTTGACTGGTGAATCAAAGGAGTGATTCCTTCTTATAATTAAACACAAACTTCAATCCTCTGATGATCCAAAGAGATAGATAAAACATCTTGAGATATGCAATAACTTTTGAGCTTGAAAGATCCATAGGTTTAGATGATAAGATTCTACATGAGCAACTTGTCAATGCAATCAACCTTCAAAGCTTGAGGAAGACTTGATAACCAAAGTACTTTGATCCCATCACAATGTATGAATGCAATGCAATGTGATATTCATGATGAAACATAAGCCAAAATCAAGAGGGTAAATTTTGGGGTGCAATAGAACCCACACAAAAAGTTCCAATTTTTTCACAAAAAAGTGGCAATCGGATTGATAGCTGCAGAGGGATTCAAGGAGTTTTGACATTTGAAATCCATTCCTGGGGACATTCTAAGGCTAACAACATCATTCCAAAGCATGAAAGAACCCATAATCATCACTCACATCATCACAGTTTGTACCTTATTTTTTTGAAATCGATTTTGATCATACATGCGTTAGAAATAGATTTTGAGTACGCATTCTTGTTTGTATTAGCATTTAGAACGTGTTCGAATGGTTAATTTCCAGTTTTGATGCATATATGATAACCTGCCATTGTTAGGGTTTGAACGTTCATTTTAGGGTTTTCATATATATGTACAATTAAGCCATAAGAGGAGTGTCATCATGCTCAGAGGATCAAACCCAGTTGATCCATGACCTTGAATTGAATTTATATTGCTTGTGTGAGATTTTTGAAATTTGCAGGTGATTTAGTGACGGGCACTGTCCGTGGGTAAAAGTCCATAAGCTAAGATGACGGAGGGGTGGGGAAGATGAAGGCGTAGCACAACCTGGTTGGTCCATTTGAAACATCGTGCATTTTCTTATAAAAATAATTTCTAGCCATTTATTTGAATTATATTGTTTTGTGTTTGTTTCATATAACGAATGAACACTTGGCTCAGATGGTAAAGGAAGCGCGCTGGAAGGGAGAGGACTTGTGTTCGAGTCCCATGTCCAACGTTTTATGTTTTCTAATTTATTTCTTGCAGATCCAATACATTACACTCCCAGGCGCACATCATGGGCCAACCATATCATCATTATTAGATCTTTCATCCCCAGATCCAGGGTCCCTGGAAATGCTTCCCCATGATGGACCTCTCTTGTACAACAACACCAGATCACACGCTAACAGTGGGCAAACCGGACTTGGGCTTTGACACAATTCAATAGCACACCCCTGCAATTGGGTTTTCACCCCCTCAGGCCCATTTCTCAATTTCCTTTTTCTTTTTATTTAAATTTTTTTTTAGTTTATTCTTTTTTTAATCATAAAATCAGAAAATCATCACAAAAAATTAGGACTTAGTTTTTTGCAAAATTAATTTTTTGCAAAATTAATTAATTTAATTATTTGGGGCTTATTTCATTAATTAAAATTAATTAGAGAATTAGGTTAAATTCCACATTATTTTCCATAAAATACCAAAAAACATTTTTGATAAACAATTAGATTTTTAGGGTTTAGAACTTTTTCCCGTCTTAATTTTGCACGGTATTATTTTTTCCATACGATTTATTTTTTTTACCACTTATGTAACTGTGCCCGGTTTGTAATAGCTAAATTAGGGTTTTTATTTCCGCATTTTACTTTTCGTTCACTACTTATGTATCTACACCAAAGCCCTGTAATAGCGTAGGACTTTATTTATCGCTTTTTCTTTACATGCTTGTATATAATTGTTAGTAACTTAGGCGTGCATGACAAGAATCAATTAATCAGTAGATCACTAATTGCAAGATGAACATAACTGAAAAACACACTGTTGCACACTTGCACCCTTAGGGTATACCTCACTTGGTTGCCTCAAAAAATAATGGTCATGTCCCTCGAACGTAGGGATATCTTAGCAAAAACCCTCAATTCTAAAGTCATCAAAAATATCATGGTCCCCTAACGTCCCTCGAGTTGCCTACGAGAAATGATCTTGTCCCTCTATATTGCCTATATAATGAATGTCCCTTCAAAATGCTAAGATATCCTTACATTGTTGCCTTCAATGACCATAACGTCCCTTTTGATAGTCCCTCAACATCCAACGATAGAGCTACCTACTCACTAATAGTAGGATAGCACTATCTAAAGGAAAGGATGAAAAGAACGTCATTTTCGAGTAGGTAGATGACTCTTAAGTACTTTCTCAAACCTGAAATTTTCACACTTACACACTTTCAAAAAACTATTTTCAAAAACGCTTTATCACACTCTTGAGGACTGATACAAGAGTTACCATAAAGAAAACAAAATCTTTCAAAATACACAAACACCCAAACAGTTTTCAAAAATGAGAAAGTACCTAAGAGCCCTTGAAAAACCACTGACGAAAAGGGTGCTAACACCTTCCCTTTCCATAATCTACCCCCTTACTCAGAATATCTCAAAAAAGATATTTTTCTGTTCTTTTCACCCTTTCCTTTGTTGGATAAAAGAAAAGTCGGTGGCGACTCTTGCTTACCGCGACATTTGCGAACAAAAAACGCAAACCAATATTAAACAGTTGGTTCTGCCATCGTGTCACAGTGGGTGTATAAAATGTTTTTGTTATGAGCAAGTGAGAAACTAGGAGCAACCTACCTACTCAAAAGGTATTAAATGTTCTTTTCCTCCTCCTTTAGATGTTTCTATCTTACCATTGATTTGATAAGAAGCTCCATCATTGGATGTGAAGGGACGGGCATCGGACATTTGTATAGTCATAAAAGGCAACCTAAGGGACGTTTTAGCAATTTTTTTAGGGACTATATCGTTTACCGAAGGCAACATTAAGGGTCATCAAGGGACTACGATCTTTTATCGAGGGTCTTTGCTAAAACGCCCATATTCGAGGGACATGACTATTTTTCCGAGGTAACAAGCGAGATTACCTTAAGGGTGCATGTGTGAATAGTGTGTTTGATTTGCATGCATTTAGTCTTTGATTAGGGGTTGTCTACTTGTTGTTTTTATCTTGCCATACATACCTTATTTTACTAGCAATCATTCAAAAGTAATAAAATGCAGAAAGATAAAATCCTACACTATTACAACCATATTGAATTGCATGAAAATATAAAGGAAAAAATAAAATAAGAGCAAGAAAAATGGGTCTTCCGATTTAGGAAGAAACACCCTTCGATTCTGCACTCTTTGACCTCCTTTGATTTGGGGTCTGGAGTCATGCCCTTCGATTTGCCTCTCTGCCTCCTTCGACTGGGGGCTGGAACCAGTGTAGGCGTTCCTTTCGATTGGGGCCTGGAGGCCAGCATGTTGTGCCTTTCGATTGGGCCTGGAACCAGTGTAAGATGTAATCTTCCTTTCTGTCTTCTTTGACTGGGGGTTGAAAGCAATGAGGGTATGCCTTTCGTATGGGCCTGGAAGTTAGCATGGTGTACCCTCTGGCTGCCTCTTTCGTTTGACCTAGAGGTTAGTGTGGAAGCCAAAGGCTTTGTTTCCTACTTCATGTTTCCTGTTTCTTTCATTTGAGATGTTAAATAGAAACATGGCCTAAGGCCATGCTGGCATTACCTTAGGGCCAGGTTAGTTCTTAAAGTATTTTTAACAAACCAAAGAACAAAACCAAAAGTAGAGGCAATAAAAACATACTAAAAGGGTGTAAACGAAAGGGAAGCAAATAGTATGTACATGTTTGGAAAAAAAAGGAAATTTATTTACATGTTATGCTGGAAACGAAGAATTTAAGGCTTGGAGCAACTTACCTTGCTTGAGGCTGGAACGTGTGTTGGGCTTTGAGTGTCCCTGGATTCGAAGGGAATGAGAGAGGGTAGCGTCTCT
This sequence comes from Vicia faba, assembly GCA_948472305.1. Taxonomy (NCBI): domain Eukaryota; kingdom Viridiplantae; phylum Streptophyta; class Magnoliopsida; order Fabales; family Fabaceae; genus Vicia; species Vicia faba. Next base: position 1,081,128,444 of record OX451736.1, on the reverse strand, counting down.
ATTGCTGGATTCGAAATAGAAGAATAAGTGAAATGTCTTTCTTACTGGATTCGAAGGGTAACAAGATGTAAGGGTGTTTCAGATTCGAAGGGGACAAGTGTTTGGATTCTGGGTTTGTGTTTGATGAATGTTTAAGTGTTTAAGAGCTTTATGGTGTTTGAGAAATTTTTGAATATTCGTTCCTCTGGCCCAAAAGTTCCTCCTTAAACATGTTGTGAAGCCTTTTATTTATAGGCAAAGCCGCCTGACGCTTTTGGAGGGAAAACAAAAGGTTTGAAAAATTTGAGTAACCTGCTCTTTGTAGCTTTCGAGAGACAGTGCCTTGTATGCTATTTTGGTGCAAGAATGGGGCAGTGTTTCAGGACTGTTGTGCAGCAGTTTTGGCCAGTGTACCAGGCCTGAACTTGGCAACAAGCATCTTTGAATATTTCAACCTTTCGTTTTGACCCTTCTTCGACCAGATTCTTCTTCCAACGATATTTCTTTTGATTTTCCTCCAACAAGTGCCATTCGAATGAGTCACTTTTGTGCATCCTTCGAAGGATCCAGAAGTGTGTCCCTTGGATGGGTCACCAAAAACATGCCTTAAAGTGGGCTTGTAAATCCTTCGAATGGACCATCAGCATGTCCTTCAAATGGGATGCCCAGATTTGGATTCGAAAGATGCTGATTCGAAGGGGACACAATTATAAATGAAACCTTGTGAAGGTGGTTTTGTCGAGTCGAAGGCTTGCATGCCAAAGGTCCAAGTGGCCAAACGAAGGAGTGTATGTAGGGAACCACATGCCTAAACGAAAGGTGCATGCAGGAGGCCAAAATGTCCAGATTCGAAAGAGGCATACTGGAGGCAAAAAAGTGAAAATCGAAGGATGCCAAAAGGGAGCCTTTTGCCTTGGAATCGAAGGAAGCTACATGAGGCTTTGTACCTTGTGCATGCTAGCATGGGGGAAGCCTTTTGCGCGTAAGAAAGAAGTTATGGCCCAAACGAAAGCTTGTATGTGACTAGTCATTACTTTGTGAGTCAAGGCAAGCATGGAGGAAAGCTTGTATAGGCATGCAAGCATCAAACATCCAAACAAAACAGGCATATAGGCAGTCATGGCATTGTGAACCCAGTAAGGCCAAAGGTGCAATCAAAGGTGGCATGTAGCAAGCTCCTGCTTTGTGAACCAAAACCAACGTGCCATAGGCCCACGCCCAGTCAAAGGATACAGGCCAAGCTTGCATTGAAAGAGGCCAAAAGGCCAATCGAAGGAGCTAAAACGAAAGGATGTATTTTTCTCCAATATTGTCAAAAGATTATTTTTATCTGTTTTCTTCCTTTTTGACAGTTTTCCTTTTAATCTTGGTACTGGAAAACACCAATATACTAGTGCAAGCTTGAACCTTGAGAATCCTTGTGAGAAATTTCTTGAAAATTAAGAGGGCAAATTTTGGGGTACAAGAATATGCTTTGTTTTCCCCTAAGCATTTTAACAACACTCCTTCAGGCATTTTCCTGAACAATTTATTTCCCATCAACCTCTAACTTAATGCCCTGTACTTAATTTTTTGCTCTATCGTCTTGTTGTACCCCAAAATTTTCCCTCCCGTTCTTAAGACAAAATGTTTCAAGATGTCCTTATCATGCTCGTGAAGGTCTCAATTGCTCAAGACTTATCAAAGATTGACCAAACAAACTCTCCTCCTAAGCAATTGACTTACAACCAGGGTTTTGCTTCTCTCAAAGAAAACTGAGTTTCTAATGCCTCAAGGTGTCCTCATGTCAAATTTCAATTCTTACATCACAAGTTTGCTCAATCAATTAGTCAGATGATTGAAAATCAATTGTATTGGACAAAAAGTCAACTTTGACCAATCTACAGTCAAACTTCAAGATTTTTAGTCAATATCAACATTTTGAAGTCAGATTCATCATTTGATCAAGGCTTGATTATGATTCATCAAGAAAACTCAAAATTCATCAAAAGTCAAAAGTTACTAAATTAGGGTTTTCTTTAAGAAAAGTCAACTTAACTTTGACCAAACATAACTTTCACATACTTCATCAGAAATTCCTCAACCAAAGCCTATCTTGAAGGAAATTCAATTCTCTACAACTTTTTCGCTCTAAGCTCAAGGCCAAAAATGCTTCATTTGAGAGATATGAGCCAAAACATTACATTTCATTTTGAAAGTCAACAAAAAGACATCTTTTGTCAAAGCAATTTACATCAAGATAAAGACTTCAAATGATAAACTGAACAACATGAAAGTTGTAGGAGACATATTGAGGTTTCCAAAAAGTCCAAGATCATCTTCATATGAAACAAATTGAGTGAGATATGATTGGTGCAAGTTGGGCAATTTTGAGAAAATACATGAAGGTCAAATTGAGCAAACTTGAATTTTCGGGCTAATGGGCCTAAGTTTTTAGGTTCAAACATGTTCATGACCTCATATTAGACATATAAATCCATTCATTTATTTTTCTGGATTTTATTTCTTTTTTATTTTGATTTTATTCAATTAAAAGCAAAATAAATCAAATAAAATACCAAATAAATGATACAAGGCGTGTCGATCTATTTTTGAATCAAATCATAAGTCCAAAAAGTTGGTGACAACTTGCCAAAATCGTGTGGATCATGAATATTTTATTTGGCCTAAAGTAGAAGCTTTTCATGCAAAATTCAAATCAAATCTCTTCATCAGGAAATATAAGGATTCATCTCACTTTTGTTGACCTAATCCAAGCATTATAAATAGACAGCACATTCAGACCCAAAAAAACATGCATGTTGCCTCAAGAACAAACCCTAAAAAATCTCAAATTTTCAAGAACTAGGGAAAACACAAACCCTTAACTCCAGCCGTTTTCAGTCCATTCCAAACATCAAGCAAGCTTTCTGAAGACTCCAGGAACTCATTCCAATCATCCCTGAAGCTTGAAGGACGCCAAAACAACATACCTCAACATTACCGGTTTGGTAACATTCTTGAATTTCAAACTTTTAATTCATGCAATTTAAATGAATTTGTCGCATACATTTATGTTCGTGATGATGTTTGGGACTGTTTTGATCCATTACTTGTGAGGTTTGACGCAGGAATATAGATATGCCAATATAAGGGCAGTTTGAAATATTTTCATCGAATCTCATGTTACAGGCATTTTCAGGATAAAATAAGAACACCAATGGATTCAGGAGGTCCAAATTAGGGGTACATGATCCCTCTTGGTCTTTGATTCTTGTTATTTTTGCAGGTTGGATTTTGAGGCCGCCGGAGAAGACGACCATAGTTTGACTCCGACGTCTCAGTGTTTTGTTTGACTCCGGTAGGGCTTGTGTGGCGAAGAGGAGCAATATAATTGCTCCATTCAAATTTCCTGACCCCACTAACACGTGCGTGTTAAATTTTATTTGACTTCTGATTTTTGAATTAAGTTTTATTATATATTGAATGATAGTTGGATGATTAACGCGCAATAACAAGTGGCCTGGTGGTAGAAGGGCATACTGGTATTGCAAAGGGCGTGGGTTCGATCCCAGCTCTTGTTAATTTCTTTTATTTTTCACGTTTCAATGCAGGTTAATACCAAGTTGACTAGTTCTCATTCCATAACACAAAAAGCATCATGGTGCAGTGGTAAAGGGAATGGACATTGAGATCCAGGATGTGAGTTCAACTCCCACCCCATGCATTTATTTTTCACAATTTTTACTAACCCTATTTTCATTCTATTTTTTTAATTAACTATTTTCTTATTAACCATTAACCTTAAACTTTTTTTCAAAATATAACAAATTAGGATTAGGGTTTTTGACATATTTTTTAATTAATTAGCCTTTTTATTAATTAAAGTTAATTATAAATGATTAGGTTTTTATTACTATTATCACTTAAAGTATTTTCTACAAAAACACCAAAAACATTAACTTAGAACTTTAGGTCTTTAAACATTTTTCTCATTTCTTCTTTGCTATTTAATTTTATTAGACAAAATGTATAAGTCACACTCTCAATTGTAATAGCTTAGATATATCTTTTCTCGCTTTTTTTCTAATTATGTAACTGCTTACTGATATAATAGCTTAGGATTTTACTTTTCGCACATTATATTCTTTAACTGTTAGTAATTAGGATCTGTATTGAAAGAATAACAATAGGACATAGAAAACTTAATTTTCAAGACTAAATAACTAAATTAACACACTTTGCACACTTTCACTTCTAGGGTAGCCTCTCTTGTTGACTTATGCGTACCACAAGCTCCACTATGTACTTCATATGTTGCTACATATACTTCATTTTCCCCTAAGCATTTTAACAACACTCCTTCTGGCACTTTCCTGTACAATTCGTTTCCCATTAATCTGTAACTTAACGCCATGTACTTAGCTTTACGCTATGTCATCCCAACTGGATTTTCTAAGTAGTCGGCTATAGGTTTCCTCCAATCATTCTCAGCTAACGCATCAATGGAAAAAACTTCTTCTACCACTTCAAAATTTCCAAATAATCATAATTCAAGAGATCAGGGATCACTTCAGGCGCTGCCACCCAAGTTTTTGTCATTTGCGTGTTCTCAAACACCAATTTATATTTTACCTCAATGAATTTGTCTATGCTCTCTTTAGACATCATATATCCAGACGCTACTTGGGCCATGTCGTTCCCTTCTTGGTTGTCAATACGCCTCACATGACTGATGGACACGTTATCAAATTTCTGAAGTAACGACAATGCTTTAGCCACATACATTACCAGATGATCCTTAAAGCATTTGTATTCTTTGGTCAATTGTTTCACCACTAACTTTGAATCTCCTTTGATGTCAATGTCTTTGATTCCCACGTCTAACATAATTTGAAGTCCAATTATTAAGGCTTCATATTCAACCTCATTATTAGAGAATTTACCTTTAATCTTAAAATAAAATCTAGTTGGAACTCCATCTAGTGATAAAATTAAGATCCCTACTCCAGTTCCCTATTTATGTTTAGAATCATCAAAATAGCATTGTCAAGACTTAGCACTTACATAGGCTTCATTGATGTCGACCACTGAATGGTCAACTATAAAGTCTACAATAATTTTCCCTTTGACTGCTTTTAAAGGAACATATGTTAAGGAGTATTCAGTTAATGCTAGCGCCCATTTCCCAATTCGATTGTACAAGAATGGTTTTGATAACATATTCTTAATGATATCAAAATGAGAATAAACAGAAACTTCAACTAGTTTTATATAATGCTTGAGTTTAGTACATGAAAAATATAAACATAAACATAGTTTTTCAATTGCATTATATCTAGTCTCAGCGTCATTTTACACCTGACTGAGGTAATAAATGGCTCTTTCGATCCCATTCTCATATTCCTGGGCTAGAATGCTTCCCATGGTCGACTCTAACGCTGCAATGTAAAGTTTCATGCCTTTGTTTCTGCTTGGGGGTGCTAACATTGAAGGCTTTATCAAGTAGTCTTTCAAACGGTCAAATACCTCTTGGTGTTCTCTTTCCCACGTGAACTCAGACTCTTTGCTTAGTTTTAACAAAGAAGAGAATGCCAAAGTTTTTCCACTCATGATTGATACGAATCGTATAGAGAAGTTTATCTTTCCCAATAAAGATTAGAGCTCTTTCTTTGTTGTTGGAGTTTTTGTACTCAAAATCTCCTTGGTTTTGTTCTGGTTAACCTCTATACCCTTCTTGTGTACTACAAAACCTAGAAAATCTCCTGCACGAACATAATAAGCACATTTTAATGGATTCATTTTTAATCCATATTCCCTCATTCTAACAAAAGATTGTCGAAGGTGGTCTAAATGACCAGCTCCTGAGGGCGATTTAACTACAATGTCATCAATGTAAACCTACATGAAGGTGTCTTTGAAATCATGAAACATTGAGTCCATTGCTCTTTGATAAGTAGCCCCAGATTTTTTCAAACCGAAAGGAATGACTACCCACTCATATGTGCCTAGTGCCCCAGGGCATCAAAATGCAGTTTTGTGGGTATCCTCTTCAACAATGAAAATTTGGTTGTAGCCTGAATATCCATCCAAAAGACTTAAATATTCATATCCTGCGGCCAAATCAACCAACATTCCTGCCAGGGGCATTGGACATTCTTCCTTTGGAGTGACTTTATTTAAATCCCTAAAATATATGCAAAATCTTAAATTTCCATTTTTCTTCACCACAAGGACTATATTAGCTAACCATTCAACATACTTGGTCGTCTTGATGAGTCTGCTCTTCAACAACCTTTTGATCTCTATTTTGATTTTGGATAACACTTCTGGCGCGAACCTCCTTGGCATTTGTTTGACTGGTCTCTTGCCTAGATTTATAGGTAGTCACATTTTCACCATCTCCCTGCTCAAACCAGGTATCTCGTAGTAATCATATGCAAAGTAATTTCTGAATTCTTTAAGCAGTTTGATTACTTGATCCTTCATCTTGTTGTCGATCTTAGTGTTGATGTATGTAATTTGCCTAATCGCGTCATCACCTAGGTCGACTTCCTCCAATGGATCTTATGATTGCATCTTCAAAATATTCTCTCTCGGGTCTTTTTCAAACCCCAAAGGCACTTCTTTATATATGCAGTCAAGCCTCTAGCTTTCTGAAGTTGTTGTTTGGCTTGGTTCTCCAAGATTTTCCACCATAATGGCTTCAAGCGCCATATTTGAAACATTTCCAGCCTCTAAAGCCGAATTTATCCTGCATTCCACCATATAGGCCAAATGCCTTGCCAGAGCATTTGACTCAAGCATCATTATGAGTTTGTTCTTCCCACCTTGTGGGTTGAAACTCCCCTTTTGTAGTTGGATATCTATCCAGATTTTCTTGGTATCAAATGAAAACATGAGTAGGGTGTAGGGTTATAAATTTGATCACATCAGGATGTGACTTGAACATTGCATCTTCAGGATCGCACAGAGGTATGGTAGCTAAGGCTTTTTCAAAATTCTTCATATTGACCATGTGATACGGTGGCAGAACCGACTATTTTTACTGGTTTGCTTTTTTTCGCAAAATGTCGCGGTAAGCAAGAGTCGCCATCGGCTTTTATTTTATCCAATCAGGAAAAGGAAAAAGAATAGAAAAAACCTTTTTTCGAGATATTCTGAGTACGGGGGGTAGATTATAGTAAGGGAAGGTGTTAGCACCCTTTCTATCTGTAGTTATCTACTATTAAGGAGTATGCAGCACCGTCGTTGGAGTTGTAAGGGACGTTCGAAAGGGACAAATACAATCACTAAAGCAATAGTTAGAAAACTTTAGTAGTAACCCTAGAGTCTTAAGATCTTTCCGAGGCAACATTTCTGAGGCAATATTTCCGAGGCAACATTTGAATGGGACAATTTGTTCTCTTTAGACTGGAGGGAAACCACTAAAATCTCCCATGCTTAATGATTGTTTACCGAAGGCAACCGAAGTGAGGTAAATCCTAGGAGTGAATATATGCATATGATTTATTTCAGTTATTTAATCTTTGCACATTAGGTGATCTACCATTTTAATTTTCCAGACATTCTTGCCATACAATCCTATTAGCCATACATCTAGACAGTTAAAGATTGTGGAAATTAAAAGTGCGAGGAAATAAAACCTAGCTATTACAAGGCTTCGGTGAGGGGGATTAATTACATAACAAAAAATCGGGGATTTAAACAGTAAACAAAACCCTAAGTTAACTATTACAAACCATGAACAGTTACAAAATAATCTAAAACCCTAATTTGAGAGAAAAATGTATTTTTGGATTTTTATTGAAGAAAACAAATCAATTAAACCTAATTTCTAATTTTTTTTAGAATTTAGAAAGAAATTAAATTAACCTAATTTTCTAATTAAAATAATTAATTAAAGAAATATATATATTTATAAAAAAATGATCTTTGATGTATTTTAAAGGAAATTAATTAAATTATGTACAATCTAAAACCCTAATTCTAACCATTTTTAATTATAAAAAAATATATAAATTACCCTAAATTAATTAAGCTAATTAATTAAAATATTTATTAAAAAAAGATTTTTTTTGTGATTTTTTTATTTGTTAATTTAATGAAAATAAATTTTTTTTATTGATTAAAAAAAGGGAAAATAATTAAAGAAAAGAAATTAAAGAAAATAATAAACATAACCAAATGGGCCTGTGTTGTTAGCAATTCTTGGGGGTATGAATCTGAATTCCTTGGCCCATTAAGCTTCCAAGCCCGGTCAACCATGTTGGATTAGGTGCAAGTGTTGACTTGAGGAGCACCAAGGTCCCTCATTGCTTGAACGTTGGATCTGATGGAACGTTGGATCCAGTGGTTGGATGTTGATGGAGTATGGTAGACCCTTTGATGTGAAGTGCATGCAATCTGCATTTGGAAAATAGGAAAATAAATATCGCTGGGACCTGGGATCGAACCTAGGTCCTCTACCCTTTCCACTATGCTTACTTGTCGTCTGTGCTACGCGCTTTTGTTGTTAGCATAATAACAATAATTCATAATATGTATTAAAACGTGAGTTAGTGGACAAAACAGAAAAAGTGCGCGCCAGTTTGAATAGACCAATCCTTTACCTCCACGCCATCATCTTCTCCACTGACCCATGGCTTTAGGCAACAGACTTTTACCTATGGACAACCTCGTCACTATAGGCTATAGTGACGGTTTTTTACGCGTAGCTAAAACCTGCAAAAATCTCAAAACGACATACAAGCAACATGAATTCCATTCAAAGGCATTAATCAAGCCTCCTTCATCCCCTGAACATGAGGAGGTTCTTAATTTGGCCCAATTTTTCCTCTAGCTAGGATTCCCCAATTTGGAGTTCGCGAACCCTAACTATGGCAAATAGTTATTCCTGCATCAAAGCTTAAATCCAGGCTATCAAAAATCCTCCTGGCATGATCATAAACATGTATATGCAAACAAATTGGACTGAAAACGCATAAAACTAGAAGAACAAGTTTGAGTTCAGATAATGCAAACTGTGATGTGCAGCTTGCGTTTCTGATGGTTTGATGACTTGGGAGTGATTGGAATAGCTTCAGTGCACGCCCAGGAAGAGATTGTTGGCCTTAAATTATTTTGAATCGTCCCCTAACCTGAAAACTGAATCACACTTTTTGCCAAAATTTTTTGAGTTTTGTTCTATTCCTCTCACGACTGTAACCCTTGTCTTTTGATCTGCAATTGTTGTATATATATTTTAGACTGGATTAGGGTTGTAAAATTGCATCATATCTTTGAGAATTATGAAAATGTGATTTGATTTGATTCATGTATGATATCTTTCTAAAACAAGCTTCAATCTAATCTTTTCCAACCCTAATGAGCCTTGCACGAATTGATTATCATGCTAGTTGTACATGGACTCCAAATGTGCATAAAAATCTCAAGATTTGATTTGTTTTCATTATTTTACCATCTAATTTGATTTATTTTGATTTAAATGAATAAAAAAGACAAAATAAATGATAAAAGTAATAAGATAATAGGTGGAAAAGCTCAGGGGTAGTGGGTCCTATTAGAAACTTGTTTCAAGCAAGAAAACACAGGCCCTTTTAGAAAAAATGCAAATTTGATCAATGTTGACTTTTGACAATTTCCCAAAAATTGCCAACTTTGACAATACACAACTCTCTCAATTTTGACCCTAGGAGGGTGTTCTTGGACGTTTTATAAAGCTTAGGATGTCTCCTAAGCAACCCTTTTGGTTTCATCTCAATTGGATCTTCCATGTTCATGTATGAAGCTTTGACCCAAAAGGTGTTTTCGTTGACTTTTCAAAATGACCCATAATGTAGAAATTCATATCTTTTTGTGGGTGCATATTTTGAACTTGTGAGCTGAAGATGAATTGTATGGAATTGTATCCTCTTCAAAATGAGCTTTGGATGGAAAATTTATGATAAAGTATGAAGAAGTTATGCTTGGTCAAAGTTGGGGTGACTTTTATTAAGAAACCCTAATTTAGCAACTTTTGGGTTTTGATGTATTTTGATAATTCCTTGGGGAATCATGGTCAACCCTTGATCAAATGATGAAAGTTACTTCAAAATGTTAATGTTGGCCAAAAATCTTGAAGTTTGACTATATGTGGGTCACAGTTGACTTTTGACCTAATACAATCGATTCACAAGCCTATGAGCAGTTTGACTGAGTAAACTTCTTGTGCAAGGCATGAAACTTGACATGTAGGGTCTTGAGAACATATTAATACCATGGAGAGAATATGAGACCTTTGTGGTCCACCCATCTTGATGAAAATAGAGACCCTAATTTGGGGTATACTGCCTTAGGAGAGAGTTTGTCTGGTCAACTCTTGGGCAATCTTGAGCAAATTGGAGATCTCAATGGACATGTATTAAGTAAAATGAGAGGGCAGATTTTGGGGTACAACAGCTGCCCCTATTCAATCTTCTTAAACCTGAGGGTGTAGATTGGTTGTCTGCCTTTCGTGATCTGAAGGTGGAAGATGATTCAACACTAAAGTGCCTAGAAATTTGCACTCGCATGTAGCGACACTCGACTTGTGACATCGGGAATGGGCTTTCAGATGCCATTTGGAGGTTGATGATGGAATATTTCCGGAGATGGGCTTAAAGATTCCATCCTGGATGCGACGGAGAATTGTCGGAGATGGGCTTAAAGATGCCATCTAGAGAATGTGGATTTCCTGAGATATTCCTTTGATGAGAGTCCCTGTTGTTGTTGTTGAGGAGGAATCTGTTGATGAATGTTGGTATTTGTCTCGAGAAATATAGTTTTAGGAGCTTCAGTTGTCCGTTACTCTACTGGGGAAATGCGAAACTAATCGTGTTTGATTAGGTCCCAATCTTACAGTGTTGCGGACTGCTGTCTGGAGATAAAAGAGGAGGAACCTGGATAGTAAGGTTATGAGGAGGAACCTGGATAGTAGGGTTACTTTGATATGAGAGCCTGGATAGTAGGGCTGTGAGAAGGAACCTGGATAGTAGGGCTACTTTGATATGAAAATCCTGGATAGTAGGGCTGTGAGAAGGAACCTGGATAGTAGGGCTACTTCGATATGAAAGCCTGGATAGTAGGGCTGCGAGAAGGAACCTGGGTAGTAGGGATACTTCGATATGAAAGCGTGGATAGTAGGGCTATGAGAAGGAACCTGGGTAGTAGGGCTACTTCGATATGAAAGCCTGGATAGTAGGGCTGCGAGAAGGAACCTGGGTAGTAGGGCTACTTCCATATGAAAGCCTGGATAGTAGGGCTGCGAGAAGGAACCTAGGTAGTAGGGCTACTTTGATATGAAAGCCTGGATAGTAGGGTTGTAAGAAGGAACCTGGGTAAGGTTAATTTGAGATAAGTTTGGGTAAAACTGTAGCGGGAACCTGGGTAAGGTTACTTTGAGATAAGTTTGTCTAAAACTTCAGAATGAACCGGAGTAAGGTTATAAGTTTGTGTAAAACTTCAAGATGAACCGGGGTAGGGTTATAAGTTTGTGTAAAACTTCAGGATGAACCGGGGTAGGGTTATAAGTTTGTGTAAAACTTCAGGATGAACCGGGGTAGGGTTATAAGTTTGTGTAAAACTTCAGGATGAACCGGGGTAGGGTTATAAGTTTGTGTAAAACTTCAGGATGAATTGGGGTAGGGTTATAAGTTTGTGTAAAACTTCAGGATGAACCGGGTTAGGGTTATAAGTTTGTGTAAAACTTTATGATGAACTGGGGTAGGGTTATAAGTTTGTGTAAAACTTCAGGATGAACCGGGGTAGGGTTATAAGTTTGTGTAAAACTTCAGGATGAACCGGGGTAAGGTTACTTTGGGATAATTTCATGTAAAACTTCAGAAAGAACCGGGGCAAGGTTACTTTGGTATGACAATGTAGATTAGTTGACCCGTTTGATTTCGGGAACTAAGTTTCCATTAGTTGTCTGTAGATGTGATTTGTATAACTGCTGGATTTATTGAAGCTAATCGTCTCTTCCTAAAAAGATATCAAGGTTAGTTGTATGTGAAGCATGAAATGCAGGGTGAGATGATATTCTCAAAATAAATAAGATTATGTTGGATATGATATGTATGCGTATGTCATGATGTATGTTCATGAAATGCTGTCGGGGTATGCTCGCATCCGGGAAAATAAATCCCTGACGGTTGATGGAGATTTGCGAATATTCTGCCGGGAATAGATGCTGGAGAATAACTCTGTGGGGACCAGACTTTGGGTGAAGAGATACTCTGTTGATAGACCTGCTGATCTGGAGGAACAGATTTAGCTGGGGATGAAATTTCGTTGCTGGAAGTGATGAGCTCTGTTGGAGATTGAGCTTCTGCATCTGTAGAAATAGACTCCGCTTTGGGAATGAAATTTGTTGACTCGCCTGCGATTACGAACCTCGTTTGTGGATAGTTATGTCCTGTTTCGGGAAAGCTGACATCAATGCCTTTGGATACTTTTACCCTGTGGGGAGTGCGTATATCGATAATTATGTTCCCAAGCATGACTCTATCCCGATACCTGCGGGGCAAAATGACTGTAGGGTTTGGTACTTCTTATTTTCCCTGTTTCTGGAATTACGAGTAATTTTCTTTTGTTTCTTATGCAAATATTTATGAGCAGCAATCATTTTGAAATGCATATATCAAAAATAAATCATTGGACGTTCTTGCAAAACAAAACAGAAAAAGAAAATGAAACAAACTGAAGTTTTGTAAAAATGACTTGTATTGATTAGGAAATTGGCCTGTAATAGGTGCTTTGTACAAAGAGGCTGACGTTCTAGTAAGAGAACGCTGCCGAAAGAAATTACAATTTATGCAAAAGAAAGAAAACAACTATGTGAAACAACCCCATTGGGTTCCAACTTTGCTATTGTCTTTATATCTTCAAGCGTCTCATCACTTTGCTACTTAGCCGAAGGTTGATCAGATTGATTGGTGTCGTCTGAGCTTGATAGCTGATACCGAAGTATGGTCGCAAGATGATCCAATGAGACATAGTGATACGCTTTAATCCCTAACTTTTTCTTGGATTTCCCTTTCGGGTTTTCAATCCACCGGGATACCCTTTTTTGGCCAAGCCTCCCTTTCGGGTTTTCGACTTGCCGGATGTACAGATTTTTTTATTTTCATCCCTAACTTTTTCCCGAACCCTTTTGGCTCGTCGAGAAGCCCTTATTTTTTCCTAGGCCAGTCGAACTAGCGGGTCTTTGATTATGTGTAGTATCTTTTTACTATGTCTGTATTGACAGAGTGAGGAAGGTCGTCACCATTCATGTTGGTTAGAATCATAGCTCCTCCCGAGAAAATGTTCTTAACCACAAATGGCCCTTCGTATGTGTGAGTCCATTTGCCCCTGGGATCACCTTGCGATAGTATGATGTGTTTGATCACCAGATCCCCGACTTGATATTCTTGGCGTATAACTTTCTTGTTAAAAGCCTTGATCATTCGCTTTTGATACGTCTGACCATGGCAGATAGCAGTAAGTCTCTTTTCATCGATTAGATTTAACTGATCAAGCCGGGTTTGGATCCAGTCGTCTTCGTCCAAACCCGCATCCTTCATAATTCTTAGAGAAGGTATCTGGATTTCTATGGGTAGGACTGCCTCCATGCCATATACCAGAGAGTAGGGTGTTGCCCCTGTTGATGTCTGTGCTGAGGTACGGTACCCATGAAGAGCGAATGGTAACATCTCATTCCAGTCTTTGTATGTCACCGTCATCTTCTGTACAATCTTCTTAATGTTCTTGTTAGTTGCTTCAACATCGCCATTCATCTTCGGTCGGTAAGGAGAAGTATTATGGTGTTGTATCTTGAACTGTTTATAGAGCTCGGTGATCATTGTGTTGTTGAGATTTATACCATTATCAGTTATAATCCTCTCTGGTACACCATATCGACAGATCAGATTGTGTCGGATAAACCGCGCCACGACATTCTTGGTTACTGTAGCAAAGGAAGCTACCTCAAGCCACTTCGTGAAGTAATCAATGGCTACCAGAATGAAACGATTCCCGTTAGATGTAGTAGGTCTGATCTCACTGATCATGTCGATGCCCCACATCGCAAAGGGCCAAGGAGCCGTCAAGACATTCAGAGGAACCGGAGGCACATGCACCTTATCAGCATATATTTGGAACTTATGACAAGTTCGAGAGTGCTGATAACAATCGACTTCCATAGTGGACCAGTAATATCCTTCCCATAGGATTTTCTTAGCCATGGTGTGTCCACTGGAATGGGTTCCAAAGGTGCCTTCATGTAGATTTGTCATGGTCCTCTATGTTTCGCTCTTGTCTACACACCGTAGTAGTGTGGAGTCATGGTTGCATTTATAGAGGATTCCATTATTGAGGAAGAACTTTGCAGCCAACCTTCTCAAAAAATTATTATTGTTGACAGATGCCTCTTTGGGATACTCCTGAGCCTCGAGATACCTTTTGACTTCGTGAAATCAGGGTTTGTCTGCCACTTCTTTGGTATCGATCTCACAGCAGTGTGCTGGTTCATCCAACCTCTCAATGGTAATCTGGGGAGCTTCATTGTCCCACCTAACCTTGAACATAGAATACATGGTAGCTAGCGTGTCTTCCAACTAGTTCTCTTCTCGTGGGAAATGTTCAAAAGTTACCTCCTCAAAGTGTGGGAGCAATGTCAGTACATACTCTCTGTAAGGAATGAGATTCGGGTGCTTCGTATCCCACTCGCCTTTGATCTGAATTATCACCAGAACGGAATCCCCGAATACACTTTGTTTTACCCCAAAATTTTCCCTCCCATATTTCTCAACACATGGCAAGAGAGGCCCCCAAATTGCTCAAGGAAGTTCAAGAGTTGACCAGACAAACTCTCTCCTAAGGAAGTCTATCTCTAATTAGGGTTTCCATCTTCATCAATATGTATCAACCACAAAGGTCCCAAATGCTTTCCAATGTCCTAATATGTTCTCAAGATCATCCATGTCAAGTTTCAAGCCTTACAGAAGAAGTTTGCTCAGTCAATTGCTCAAATGCCTGAAAATCAACTATACTAGGTCAAAAGTCAATTGTGGCCCACATACAGTCAAACTTCAAGATTTTTGGTCAACATCCTCATTTTGAAGTATTATTCATCATTTGATAAAGGGTTTATCATGATTCCTCAAGGATTGCTCACAATTCATCAAAACCCAAAAGTTGCTAAATTAGGGTTTTGTAGGAAAAGTCAACTCAAATTTGACCAAGCATAACTTTCTCATACTTTATCATAAATGACCCATCCAAATCTCATTTTGAAGAGAATACAATTCCCTACAATTCATATTCATCTCCCAAGTTCAGAATATGCACTAACAAAAAGATAGGAATGTTGACATTATAGGTCCTGTTGAAAAGTCAACATAAAGCCCTTTTGGGTCAAAGCTTCATACAAGAACATGGAAGACTCAATTGAGATGAGACCAAAAGTTTTGCTTATAGGACATCCTAATATTTCTAAAAAGTCCAAGAACACCTCTCTAGAGTCAAAATTGAGAGAGTTATGCATTGTCCAAGTTGACCATTTTTGCAAAATTGCCAAAAGTCAAATGTGCTCAAATTTGCATTTTTTGCTAAATGGGCCTAACTTTTTATACTTGCACCTCACTTATAACATGTTCCATGACCCAAATTCTCACTCACATGTTATTTGCTTCATTATTTATTTTATTTTGATTTTTTATTTATTAAAAATTTAATTAAATCAAATAATTGGTAAATATTAGCAAAGATTTGTTTTGATTGGATTTTTGGACAGAATCATAAGCTCATTATGCTGGCATATCAGAATCAGATCATATCAAGGCTGATTGGCACGAGATTGGCATGATTAGGCAAATTTGGAAGGATATCATACAAATTGAAAATCAAATCACATCAAAGCTTCAAGATTCAATCCAAATTTGTTAACCTAATTCACTCTAGGTTATATAATAAAGCTTTGCAAAATAAAATCAAGGGGTTAGAAGGCATGAAACTGTCAGAAGAAAAACTGAAACTTTGGACAAAAAGTGAGAGATCGAAGCAATAAATCAATTCCTTGGCATCTCAGGAAGTGTTCCCAATCATTTGCAGGCGTCAGAACATCCAGAATCATTCCCTATGACTCTCACGGTTTGCACAATTATCCAAATTCGATTATTGTAATTCTTGCATCTTTAGCATGTTTAAGTTACATATTTTTGTTCATCATCATGTTTGCAATGTTTCTGGATAGTTTGATTTAACTTACAGTGCCGGAATAAGCTTTTGCCATCATTAGGGTTTCGTGCTCCAATTTGATGTTTTGGGTTTCAAGCAAAATTAGGCCTGATAATGGGTACCATGATGATCAGAATTTCAAACCCAGTTGATCCATGGTCCCCAATTGGATTTATATTGCACGTACTTGATTCTTGAATGACACAGGTTTCAGCAACAGTCTTGCGTCTGTAGGTAAATGTTCAGAGCCTAAAACAACGGTTCCAGGGAAGAAGACAATAGCATGTCACAACCTGAATGGCTGGTTTAAATTATGGCGCGTTATTCTGGCCAGAAACTTGTTTTTTCTGATATATTAGTTGTTTTTATTATATTAACAAGTTAACATCCAACACAGTTGGTCAGAGGAAGAAAGACAGAAGCTCATGTCCTGGGTTCGATCCCAAGCATAAGCTTTTGACATTTTCTCCATTGTTTTCACCAGATTTAGCAACACACTACACCTTCTGAGGGTCATTATCTTCTAGATCTATCAGCCAGAATCAGATCCAGTGCATGCACCTTTTAAGGGTCATCATCTTTTGGACCCATCAACCAGAACCAAATCAAGTGTTCTCGGGTTATCTTCTGGACCCATCAACCAGAACCAGATCAAGCGTTCTCTGGTCATCTTCTGGTCCCATCAGCCAGGACCAGATCAAGCGTCCTCTGGTCACCTTCTGGATCCATCAGCCAGGACCAGATCCAGTGTACACCATCTTCTGAGGGGCATCATCTTCTGGATCCATCAGCCAAAATCAGATCTAGCGCATACACCTTCTGTGAATCATCATCCGCTGGATCCATCTCCATCCAGATCTGCTGACAGCAGGCCCATTTGGTTATTTATACTATTTTTCTTTATTTCCTTTTCTTTAATTATTTTATTTTTTAATCAACACAAAAATTATTTTATTAAATTATCCAACCAAAAATCACAAAAAAGATTTATTTTCTTAACAAATGTTTTTAATTAATTAGTTTAATTAATTTAGGGTAACTTTAATTTCTTTCATAATTTAAAAACAATTAGAAATTAGGTTTAATTAATTTGCAATTAAATGTTTTCTTCAATAAAAAATCCAAAACAAAAATAACTTTTTTCTTCAAATTAGATGTTTCAGGTTTCAATTTCTTCTCGCATTTAATTCGCCGCGCGCTTATTATTATTTTGCCAATATTTTTGTAACTGCTCACTGGTTTGTAATAGTTAATTTAGGATTTATTTACTGCTAAATTCCCGGGTTTTTGGCTATGTAATTAATCCCCCTCCCGGAAGCCTTGTAATAGCATAGATTTATTTTCTCGCATTTTCAATTCCCGCAAATACTTAATTGTCTAGATGTATGCTAATAGGATTGTATGTCAAGAATGCATGACAAACTAACACGGTTAGAAAACCCTAATATGCAAAGATAAATAATTGAAACTAATCACTCGCACATATCACTCTTAGGGTATACTCTCACTTTGGTTGCCTTCGGTAAACGATCATTAAGCATATGGTGTCTTAGTGGTTACCCTCATGTCTAAAAAAGGATCAAACGTCTCGTTCGAATGTTTCCTCGAATATGATCTTAAGACTCTAGGGTTGTTACTAATGTATCCTAATATTGCTTTAGTGATCGTACGTCCCTTTTGAATTGACCCATACAATTCCAACGACGGTGCTACCTATTTCTCAATAGTAGGATAACGCTGTCTAAAGGAAACAAGAATAGAAACGATCTTTTTTCGAGTAGGTACTTGCTCAAATCAAAACTTTTCACACTTACACTTTTCAAAACAATTTTCAAAACAACTTCGTCACACCTTTGAGGACTGATACAAGGGTTATCACAAAGTCAAACTTTTCAAAAACAAAGCACACAAACACAAGCAATTTTAAAAAGATGAGTAAGTACCTAAGAGCCCATGGAAAACCATGGATAGAAAGGGTGCTAACACCTTCCCTTTCTATAATCTACCCCCTGTACTCATAATATCTCGAAAAAGGATTTTTTTCTATACTTTTTTCCTTTCCGGTTGGATAAAATAAAATTCGATGGCGACTCTTGCTTACCGCGACATTTTATGAATAAAAAATGCAAAACGTAAACCAACATCAATCAGTCGGTTCTGCCACTGTATCACAGAACTGGCGACTCTGCTGGGGACTTATAAGTGGGGTATACCTTAGGATCTAGGTCATCATAATTGCTTCTCTTGATTGCTTTGTTTGCTTTACTTTTAAGGGTTTTATTTCGGGTTACTATAGATCTTACACCCGGGTCTGGGGAATACCTTTTAGGTAAGTAGCAATAGACTGTGAGGGAACTGTACGACATAGACTGATACGGTTGAAGTAGTAGCTACATTGGTGTGGCACTTTGGTTGGTAGCGGTATCCCTTGTGGAGAAACGAGGAGAATACGTGGCTGCTGCGTGGTGTTGTTAAGCATCAATTGACCTTAGAACTTTTAATCGCCCAACTTGGACATTAGAAAGTAGTGAGATAGTCGGCCTCGGTGTAGAGCTGAGAACTGGTTGATACTCGATGCTACACTCATTGAGACCATACTCTCGGAATAATTTTGGCCGCAAGAAAAGATTGCGTGAGCTGAAACCATGACCGACGGAGGATGGTCAATGATATTGAGATCCTCTAGAACTCGGTTACTTTTCTAGGACAAGTTTGAACCCAACTTAACTTTAAGAGGGTATTACCTTTGACCTCATGCAAGCCTTAAACCTAAGGGCTTTGTGTGATTTGACTGTGTTTACAATATTTGTGTTTTCTATACCTGTGGTTTATCATGACATCATGCATCATAACATGGCATTCATGCTTCATTACACTAACCATTTCAAGGACTAAGGGAATTTATCTTTGCTCTGTTTTGTAGATCATGGATTTCGTGCGCAGAAATACCATCCGAATCAACTTTGTGCAGATACCTGCCCAAATTAAAGAGCTAGCATCAAGAGTTTCCGAAAATTCTACTTTCATTGAGACATGGTCAACTTCTCAGCCTGGTTACTTCAAACCTTGATGAACAAATGATGAGCATACTATTTCAGTTCTTCGATCCCAAGAATCACTACTTCACCTTTCCAGATTACCAGCTGGTACCCACCTTGGAAGAATTCTCTCATTTATTAGGCATATCAATTCTTGAACATGTACCCTTCACAGGTATGGAAGAAGTTCCTAAGCCAGAAGTTATTGACTCATCTTTGCATTTAAAATGGGCCGATGTGGTATCCAATTGGGAAACTCGAAGCGGGGTCGAAGGTTTCTTAGCCAAATTTCTGATAGACCAGGCTTAGCTATTTTGGGATGATTTGGATTTTCAAGCTTTTGAGGATGTCTTGGCTCTTCTTATCTATGGTTTAGTTCTATTCCCTAATCCCAACTCCTTTATAGATGTGAATGCTGTCAAGATTTTCCTTTCTCGCAACCATGTGCCTACCTTGCTTGGAGATATCTTGCATGCTCTCCATACTCATACTATGAAGACAAGAGAGACTCTTATGTGCTGCATGTCATTGCTATCGAGGTGGTTTATTTCTCACCTCCCTAAATCTGTACTGAAGAACGAATAATGTTTGGAATGGTCACACAAGATAATGTCACTTGCTCATACGGATATTCTTTGGTGTTCCCGTGCTATGGAAAACATTGTTGTTATTGACCTTTGTGGGGGATACCCTAATGTCCCATTACTTGGTATCAGAGGGGGTATAACTTACAATCCTTGTCTAGCTTTGCGACAATTTGTTCGTGCTCGAAGAGATGGTCCCCATGAGTTAGTTCTCAAGGACATTGTATTCGACTATAAGGATGATGTTAAGGAGCATCGCTGGAGGTTCATACGGGCTTGGGGCATCATAAACAGATATGACCCCAAAGAGTTAGGACCGAAGACTTCCCTTCCTATGCAGCCTTATCTCCAATGGGTCCGAGCTCGTTCCTAGAAGCTTATGATGCCTTATGAGGCCGTATTAGCAGTGATTGTGGAGCCCACTAATGAAGAAGGAATTCCTTACACGGTTCTCTATCCTTACATGCCCACTGATCCTGGGGAGTTACAGAGGTCTTGGATTCAGCTGATGAATGAGCGGGATACTTACCAGGAGCAGTTCCATGAGCAAGAAAGGAAGGTTTTAAAGCTCACCAGGCAGCTCGAGGAAGAAAGAGTGATCAATGACTATATCATCACAAAGAGGAACCGTCCATGGGACTTTTGATTTTGCTTTTCTAGTTTTATATTTGTTTTATTTACTTATTTTTGTAACGCCTTAAAGGCATGTCGAGCCTTCAAAATTAAGCTAATAAAGTTTTTTATTTATTTTGGTTTGCAAATTTAAATTCCCCAAAGTCTTTGAAATCATTACATGTGCATCCCATTATCATGCATATCATTACATGTACCACTATAGGTTTCTCATCTTCTTCGATGTTTATTTCAGCAGAAATGTCTTCCGATCAAGCCATCAAAGAGGATCTGAAGACCCTTATTCTGAAAGAGAAGAAGAAGAAGAAGAATAAGAAGAAGAAGAAGACTGGAATTCTAAATATGGGCAGAAGGTTCGGAGAAAGGTTGAAGCATCAAACTGATCTGACCTCTTCATCCAAGGACGGGGAGAACCAAGAAAGGGAAAAGGACCCTAGTCCTGCAGTTTCTGACAATGATACTGATTACAATGATGAGCAATATCCTCCTGCTGAGGATAGGTACAAGCAGTTAGAAGACCGTCTGAGTGCTATGGAAGTTTAGAAGATACCTGGTTTGGATTTCAGGGAACTGGGACTGGTATCGGGAGTTGTCATCTCTCATGAGTTCAAAGCTCTGGTTTTTGCCAAGTATGATGGGGTGTCCTGCCCAAAACTCCATCTCCGCTCGTATGTCAGGAAAATCCAACCCCACACCGCTGATAGAAATTTGTGGGTGCAATTCTTTCAAGACAGTCTGTCAGGGGCTCAACTTGAATGGTTCTACCAGTTGGAGGGAGCCAGTGTCCGAAACTTGGAAGATCTTGCTGCTGCTTTCTACAAGCAGTATCAGTATAATACCGACCTTGCTCTCACTCGTACTCAACTCCAGAGTATGTCCATGGGTGCAGGTGAAGGTTTTAAAGATTATGCTCAAAAGTGGAGAGACTTGGCTGGGAGAGTTCAACCCCCGTTGTCTGATAGGGAATTGGTTGACATGTTTCTGGGGACGTTGTCTGGCCCATTTTTCAATCACTTAATCGGCAGCTCGTCATCTGGTTTCATCGAGCTTATTTTGAACGGAGAAAGAGTAGAAGCGGGAATTCGGAGTGGTAAGATACAGAAGGATGCCTCTTCGAGTTCGGTAAAGAAACCTTTTGCTGGTAAGAAGGAAGCTAGTGCAGTCTATAGCCCGAGGGGCCAAAGCAGATTTGAACACCGTCAAACGGTAAATGCTATAGTGATACCAAGACCCGCAGTTTCTCCACAATGTAATAATCAACAAAGGGTGGAAAGACCACAACGGTAGTTTATTCGGATCAACATGACTTTGGCTGAAGTGTTACCTCACCTGCTGAAATCCAACTTGGTAACCTTGAGGGAGGCTTCCAAGAATCCAAACACTACTTCTCTTAGATACAATCTCAACGCGCGGTGCGCCTACCATTCTGAGAGTCCAGGCCACAATACAAATGATTGTTGGGCTCTGAGAAACAAAGTACAAGACTTGCTTGAAGCCAAGGAGATAGAGTTCGATGCTCCAGAAAAGCCGAATGTTATAACTGCTCCCATGCCCAAACATGGTCGTGGAGTTAATGATGTTGAAACTGATTTGTTTGTGACCTATGTTGAAGAAATTTCTACTCCTCTTATGATTGTTAAGAAGAATTTGATGTTGGCCGGTTTATTTCCTAGTTGTGGTGAAGGTTGCCACATGTGTTCGATTATACCTTCTGGTTGCCATTTGTTGAAGTCATGTGTTCAGCGCCTGATGGATAATAAAGAGATTTTGTTCGAGAAGACTATGATTCTTGTTGTCCCAAATAAAGACGTTTCCATTATAACCATTTCCTCCAATCCTTCCAAGGTTTCCTCGAGAAGACTTGTTAGGATTACACCTGTTCAAAGAATCGCTCTGCTAATAATCACTGTTCATGGACCCATCTCGTATACCTCAGACAAGGTTGTCCCATGGCATTACGGTGCTGATGTGTACCATCATGGTATTAAACAAGAGCTGAAGAATGAAGAAGCTGATACTGATGTCAGTAATATTGTCGGGACTAGTAAAGTTACCCGAAGTGGAATGGTCTTCTCTCCTGAGATTTCCTCGAAGACTATCATCAAGCCTACTGTTATTCCAACTACTTCTCCAACCAGCATTCCTAACATTTCTCCTGTTCCTACTCCAGTTATTACACCTGCTACTATTCCTGTTCTTACCCAAGTTATCACCCCTGTTGTTAAGCCATCTGGGACTCGGGGCAAGGAAATTATAGGTGAGCCTGCCCAGACGGAGGCACCTAAGAAAATCGTTATGGAAGCCTCTAAACAAGAAATAGAGGAACTACTGAAAATTATCAAGAAGAACGACTACAATATGGTCGAGCAGCTGGGGAAAATCCCGTCAAAGATCTCCATGTTGTATCTGCTGTTGTGTTCTGAAGCCCATGTGAAGGCTTTGATTGCATTCCTCAAAATTGTGCATGTGCTGCAGGAAACATCAGCAGATCAATTCAAAGATTGTGTGGCCAGCTTGACTGCTGATAATGGGTTGAGTTTCTCAGATGCAGATCTGACACCGAAAGGAAGAAATCATAATGATGCTCTGCATGTCTCGATCGAGTTCAGGGGAACCACTATGGCCCATGTGCTGGTAGATACCGGGTCTTCATTGAATGTTCTGCCAAAGAAAGCGTTAAACCGTTTGGATTGTGAGGGGTTGACTCTAAAGCCTAGTAACACTGTGGTGAGGGCTTTTGACGGATCAAAGAGAATGGTGCACGGGGAAGTGGACATCCCTGTCAAAGTGGGTTCTCAAACTTTTGGGTCCACCTTCTACGTGATGGATATCAGGCTGTCGTATTCTTTCTTGCTGGGTCGTCCTTGGATCCACAAGGTTGGGGAAGTCACTTCCACGCTCCATCAAATGCTGAAGTATCCGGTGAAGGGGAAGATTGTCACAGTGCAAGGTGAAGAAGAATATATGGTGAGTCACCTCAATTCCTTTTGCTACGTAGAGATGGACGGGGAATTCATAGAAACTCCTTGTCATGATTTCGAAGAGGTCCCTCAGGTCTTGGCATCAACTGAAGTTACTACCAATAAACCTCCATTGAAGATGGCTTCTCTCCAGGACGCCAGGACTGTGGTTGAAGAAGGTGGGTGTACCAATTGGGGTCGGCTCCCTGATTTCACTCACAAAACTGACAAATTTGGTTTTGGCTTTACTATAGGGACTCAAAGGGCTGTTAGGCACGCACGGATTGGAAGACCTCCTCTACACATCAACAATCGGGGAGTTAATGCAATTGAAGACAGTGAAGAGGATTCAGACAACGACAGCTAGATCTACCCAACAACCAACGGTGGACTGAATAACTGGACGGCAAAGGACTTCATACCCGTTTCTTTTATTTCGCAGTAATTGACTTTTGTTTTAAGATTTGTAATAAACAGTTTGAAACTTTACGGCCCGGTGCCTTGCCTGAGGAACCTTGGCTTTGCTTGTGAGGGCTATTATTTGTCATTTCATATATCATTAATAAAGCATTGGACGTTTCTTGCATACAAATTTTGCGCTCCTTGTCCTTTCTTTTTTGTCTCGCACTTTATCAAAACAGCTATTCTCTTACACACACTCACGTATCATATTGCAGATCCATATCCACTCTGGATCCCATTGATAACAACTCTGCTACTGCCAATTATGACTTCAAAAATCCGATCAACCAAGCCGAGGACGAAGGTGAGGACGATTGTGAGGTGCCTGGAGAACTTGCTAGACTATTACAGCAGGAAGAAAGGGCCATACAGCCTCATGAAGAGCCAGTTGAATCAGTGAATTTGGGTACAGAGGAAGACATGAAAGAAGTTAGGATAAGCGCGAATCTAGAGCCTAGTGTCAAACAATGGTTAATACAGATGCTACACGACTACGTTGAGATCTTCGCCTGGTCCTATGAAGACATGCCTGGTTTGGACACTGATATTGTGGTACATCGCCTGCCGACTAAAGAAGATTGCCTGCCGGTAAAGCAGAAGGTTCGCCGTATGCGCCCTGAAATGTCAGAGAAAATCAAGGCAGAGGTCATGAAACAGTTCGACGCGGGATTCTTAGCTGTCACTTCTTATCCGCAGTGGGCTGCCAACATCGTCCCGGTACCTAAGAAGGACGGTAAGGTATGGATGTATGTGGACTACAGAGATCTGAACAGGGAAAGCCCTAAGGATGACTTCCAACTTCCTCACATTGATGTTCAAGTCGACAACATCGCGCAGCATAAAATTTTCTCCTTCATGGATGGTTTTTCTGGCTACAACCAGATCAAAATGGCTCTTGAGGAGATGGAGAAGACAACCTTTATTACACAGTGGGGAACCTTTTGTTACAAGGTAATTCCTTTTGGGTTGAAGAATGCTGGGGCAACTTATCAGCGCGCCATGGTCACTTTGTTCCATGATATCATTCACCACGAGATTGAGGTTTATGTTGACGACATGATAGCCAGGTCCCAGACTGAGGAAGAGCACCTTGATCATCTCTAGAAATTATTTGACAGGTTGAAGACGTACAAGTTAAAGTTGAATCCGAACAAGTGTACCTTCGGGGTAAGGTCTAGTAAGCTTCTGGGTTTTGTTGTCAGCGACAAAGGTATTCAAGTAGACCCTGCAAAGGTAAAAGCCATACAAGAGATGTCGGCTCCCCGTACAGAGAAGGAAGTTAGAGGTTTCTTGGGATGTCTAAATTACATCGCCAGGTTCATTTCACATCTGACTGCTACTTGTGAGCCAATCTTCAAGTTGTTGAAGAAAGATCAAGTGGTAAAATGGAATGATGAATGCCAGACCGCTTTCAAAAGAATCAAGGAATACCTTCAAGAACCGCCAATTTTGAAGCCTCAAGTTGAAGGAAGACCTTTGATTTTATACTTGACAGTGCTAGACAATTCAATGGGGTGTGTGCTGGGGCAGCATGACGAGTCTGGTCAGAAAGAGCATGCAATTTACTACCTTAGCAAAAATTTTACCGACTGTGAGACCCGATACTCATTGCTCGAGAAAACTTGTTGCGCTTTGGCATGGGCTGCTCTCCGACTGAGACAGTATATGCTGACTCACACTACTTTGTTGATATCAAAGATGAATCCGATCAAGTATATTTTCGAGAAGCCCGCCTTATCTGGAAGAATAGCATGATGGCAGATGATCTTAACCGAGTACGACATCCAATACACAACCCAAAAAGCAATCAAGGGGATTGTATTGGCGGATCATTTGGAGCATCAGGCCGTGGATGACTACCAGTCCATGAATTTCGAGTTCTCGGATGAGAATATCATGTTGGTAACCGACTGTGGAGAACCTGGACCAGATGAAGGACCCGAGGAGGGATCCCGATGGTCTATGTATTTTGATGGAGCCTCGAATGCATTGGGTAATGGAATTGGCGCTGTGATTATATCTCTTGAGGGCTGTCATACTCCATTCACCGCCCGATTATGTTTTAACTGCACCAACAATATGGCGGAGTGTGAAGCGTGTATCATGGGTCTTCGAGCTGCTATTGACCTAAGGATTAAGTTCTTAAGTGTATTCAGAGATTCCGCTCTGGTGATAAGTCATATCAAAGGAGAGTGGGATATGAAGCACCCGAATCTTATTCCTTACAAAGAGTACGTACTGACATTGCTCCCACACTTTGAGGAGATAACCTTTGAACATTTCCCACGAGAGGAGAACCAGTTGGCGGACGCGCTAGCTACCATGTCTTCTATGTCCAAAGTCAGGTGGGACAATGAAGCTCCCCAGATTACCATTGAGAGGTTGGATGAACCCGCACATTGCTACGACATTGAGACTGAAGAGGTAGCGGACATACCCTGGTTTCACGAGGTAAAGAGGTATCTTGAGGCTCAAGAATACCCCGAGGGGGCATCTGCTAATGATAAGAAGTTTTTGAGAAGGTTCGCTGCGAAGTTCTTCATCAGTAATGGAATCCTATATAAGCGTAACCATGATTCAAACATACTGTGGTGTGTAGACAAGAGCGAGGCAGAAAGGATCATGGCAGAGCTACATGAAGGCACCTTCGGAACTCATTTCAGTGGACATACCATGGCGAAGAAAATCCTACGGGAAGGATATTACTGGTCCACTATGGAATTTGATTGTTATCAGCACTCTTGAACCTGTCATAAGTGCCAAGTCTATGCTAATAAGTTGCATGTGCCTCTGGTTCCCCTGAATATCTTGACAGCTCCTTGGCTCTTTGCAATGTGGGGCATCGACATGATTGGCGAGATCATACCTAATGCATCTAACGGGCATCACTTCATTCTGGTAGCCATCGATTATTTCACCAAGTGGGTTGAGGCAGCTTCCTTTGCTATAGTAACCAAGAACGTCGTGGCGCGGTTCATTCGACACAATCTGATATATCGATATGGTGTCCTAGAGAGAATTATTACTGACAATGGTATAAATCTCAACAACACGATGATTACCGAGCTCTGCAAACAATTCAAGATTCAGCATCATAACTCTTCTCCCTACCAACCGAAGATGAATGGGGCTGTTGAAGCGGCTAACAAGAACATCAAAAAGATTATACAGAAGATGACGTTGACATACAAAGATTGGCACGAGATGCTACCATTAGCTCTTCATGGGTACCGTACCTCGGCACGGACGTCGACAGGGGCAACACGTTACTCTTTGGTGTATGGCATGGAGGCAGTCCTACCCATCAAAGTCCAGATACCCTCTCTCAGGATTATGAAGGATGCGGGTTTGAACAAAGACGACTGGATCCAAACCCGACTTGATCAGCTGAATCTAATCGATGAAAAGAGACTTACTGCTATCTGTCATGGTCAGACGTATCAAAAGCGAACGATCAAGGCTTTTAACAAGAAAGTCAAACGTCAAGAATATCAAGCCGGGGATCTAGTGATCAAACGCATCATACTACCGCAAGGTGATCCCATGGGCAAATGGACCCCCACATACGAAGGGCCATTTGTGGTTAAGAACATTTTCTCGGGAGGAGCTATGATTCTAACCAACATGGATGGTGACGACCTTCCTCACCCCTGTCAATGCAGACATACTGAAAAAATACTACGCATAATCAAAGACCTGCTAGGTTGACTAGCCTAGGCAAAAATAAGGGCTTCCCGGCGAACCAAAAGGGTTTGGGCAAAAGTAAGGGATGAAAATAAAAAACTGTACACCCGGCAAGTCGAAAACCTGAAAAGGCGACTTGGGCAAAAAAGGGTATCCCGGTGGACTGAAAACCCGAAAGGGCGGTCCAGGAAAAAATCAGGGATCAAAGCCTAACACTATGTCTCATTGGATCATCTTACAACCAGACTTCAGTATCGACTATCGAGCTCAGACGGCGCCAATCAATCTGATCTACCTTCGGTCAAGTAGCAAAGTGATGAGACGCTTGAAGATATTAAGGCAATAGCAGAGTTGGAACCCAATGGGGTTGTTTCACATAGCTGTTTTTTCTTTCTTTTATGTATAATTTCCATCTTTCGGCGGCATTCGCTTACTGGGACGTCAGCCTCTTTATACAAAATGCCTATTACATGCCAACTTCAAAAATCAATATAATTCATTTTCACAAGAAATTGCAATTTGTTTTTCTTTTTTTGTTTTGTTTTGCAAGAACGTCCAATGATTCATTTTTGATATATGCATTTGAAAATAATGGCTGCTCATAAATATTTACACGAAAAACAAAAGGCGATTATTCGTAATTACAGGAACAAGGGAAATCAAGAAGTGCCCAAACCTTACAGTTACTCTGCCCACCAGGTACCGGGATAGAGCTAGCTTGAGAACATAAGCAGTGGTACATACACTCCCCATGGAGTAAAAAGTATCCAAAGGCAGCGATGTTAGATTTCCCGAACAAGACATAACTCTCCCCAACTGAGGTTCGCAATCGCGAGTGAGTCAGTAAATTTTTCCCCAAACAGAGTTTATTTCTCTCACAAGCAGAAATTCAATCTCCAACAGAATTCATTATCACCGGCAACGGAAATTCATCCCCAGTGGAGTTTATTTCTCCAAATCAACAGATCTATCAACAAAGTATTTCCTCTTCAACAGAGTTATTCACCCGCAGAGTTGTTCTCAAATAGAGTCTCTCCTAGGCAGAATATCCGTAAACGAGGGGCAAATCCCCAACATAGTCATCTTTGTTCACCATCCCCAACAGATATAGAGGAACTATGGTTTTTTACATCAGTCAAGAATGCCATTTCTCATACTCTCCAAATAGCAGTCAGGGATTTATTTTCCCGGACTCAGTTTATTATGCCAGCATTTCATGTTCATACATCATGACATGTGCATACATTACATATAACATAATCTCAGTTATCTTGAGGACCTCATCACAATGCATATCATGCATCACACATAACTAACCATGTATTTCTTTCAGGAAGGACAGTTATTATCAACAATTTCCAGCAGGTCCATGATCAACACTCAAAGCTAAACATAAGAATTATCAGTGTGACAAAAGCAACCTTACACAGGTTCCCTCTGCAGTTTTTCCCAAACTCATTTTGAAGTAACCCTACTATCCAGGTTCCTTGTCACAGCCCTACTATCCATGCTTTCATATCGAAGTAACCCTACTATCCAGGTTCCTTCTCACAGCCCTACTATCCAGGCTTTCATATCGAAGTAACCCTACTATCCAGGTTCCTTCTCACAGCCCTACTATCCAGGCTTTCATATCGAAGTAACCCTACCATCCAGGTTCCTTCTCACAACCCTACTATCTAGGCTTTCATCTCAAAGTAACCCTATTATCCAGGTTCCTTCTCACAGCCCTACTATCCAGGCTTTCATATCGAAGTAACACTACTATCCAGGTTCCTTTCCACAACCCTACTATCCAGGCTTTCATATCGAAGTAACCCTACCATCCAGGTTCCTTCTCACAACCCTAATATCCAGGCTTTCATATCGAAGTAACCCTACTATCCAGGTTCCTTCTCACAGCCCTACTATCCAGGCTCTCATATCGAAGTAACCATACTATCCAGGTTCCTTCTCACAGCCCTACTATTTAGTCTTTCATATCGAAGTAACCCTACTATCCAGGTTCCTTCTCACAGCCTTATTGTGATCGGTGGAAATAGAACTGACTATTTTAAAGTTGGTTCGCAAAATGTTGCGGTAAGCAAGAGTCGCCACCGTCTTTGATGTTCTCCAACATGGGAAGGACAAAAGCACAGCAAAATTCCTTTTTCGAGATGTCTCTCGGTTCGGGAGGTAGATTTATAGAAAGGGAAGGTGTTAGCACCCTTTCTATCCGTGGTTATCCATGGGCTCTTAGGTACTTGCTCACTATGTTTTCAAAAATTGTTTGCTTTTCAAGTGTTTGTGGGTTTTGAAAAAGTTTAGTTTGAAAACTTCTAGGTAACTCTTGTATCAGTCCTCAAGAGTGTATGAAGTATTTGTTTGAAAACTTTTTGAAAGTGTAGGTGCGAAAAGTATTGTTTTTTGTTTTTGAAAGAGCAAGTACCTGAGAACCTCTACCTACTCAAAAGAAATTAAGCTGTGTAAATGTCCTTTAGACAGTACTATCCCACTATTGAGAAGTAGGAAGCACCGTCGTTGGAGTTATTCGGGTCAATTCGATTATCGGGACATGTGTGGTCACCAAAGCAATAGTAGGACGCCTTAGCGGTAACCCTAATGTCCTAGATCCTTTTTATCCGAGGCGACCGTTTTGAGGCAACTGGATCTTTAGACAGGAGGGCGACCTCTAAAACACCCTATACTTGATGACCACCTCGAGGCAACCATGTGGGGCGTACCCTAGGAGTGGCATGTGCATGTGTGTTATTTCAGTTTATATTGTCTTTGCATGCATCATTGTGAGCTACGGATTGATTTTATTTTTCAAGTAAGTCTTGCATGCATAATTAGCAGTTAATAATTGCGGAAAATAAATTACGGAAAAGGTAAATCTACGCTATTACAAGGCGCAGGTATATACATCGCCAAAAACATAACCCCTTTGGAAAATAAATGCGAGAAATGAAAGAAGGCGGTAAAAGTCCTAATTAACTATTACATCCTCGCAAACAATTACATAAATATAACCAAAATAATAAAGTGCGAAAAGAAATTAAATCAGGACGTCCTTAGGGTTTTGACCCTTTTTTGAGAAAAGAATTAAGTTTGGTCCTTTTTTGCAATTAAATTAAATATTAAACCTAATTTACTAATTAATTAAGTAATTAAAAGAAAAAGTATTTTTGTATTTTTTATGTTTTAATGAAAATAGAAATAAAATAAAATAAAGTCAAAAGTTAGTAAAACCTAATTCTAATTTATTTATTTATTATGAAAAATAGTCAAAATTAAACCTAATTATACTAAATTAATTTGTTAGCATTTTATTTACAAAATAATTAAATTAAGGTGAAAATAATAATAATAATAATAATTAATATACACATTCTTTTTTTTATTGTCTGAATTTATTATGAAAATAATATTAATTATGTTAGTTAAATAAATAATAATAATAATAGTTAGAAATTAGTAAAAGAAAAATAAAAGAAAAAACATTTAACCAGGGGGGTGTTGGGCCCATAGGAGGTGAATTCTGGAAATCTGAGGCCCACTAAACTCAAGCCTGCGTTGACTTCTGGAATTGTCTGCATGCTGCTTTGACTGGGAGCATGATGTTCTTCATCTCCCGGCCTTTGGATTTATGATTATGGCCACATGGCAGGCTGATGCATGAGGTGTATGATAGACTATTCTTTGAAGACTGCATGAGATTACATAAGAAAAAGTAGAAACAATTATTTGGGGGACCTGGGAATCGAACCCAGGTCCCAATGATCCTTGGACAACGCAACAACCACTGAGCCAACTGCACGCCTTTGTTAGTATAATAATGGACAAATATTATATGGGATAATTAATACTTATGCTGTAAACAAACAAAAGCGCGCGCTTCTTTGAATAGGCCACCCATGCGCTGACACCTCATCATCGTCTTCACTGAATACCTGCAAAACAAATCAAATAGCGGGGGTTTTTAACCCCCACAAAATAGCACGAGGAAAAATAACGATTAGGTCTATGCTAAATATAAATTGTTCGCGAGGGTAGCTTTAGGTTCGTCTGGATGCAACGATCTCAACCATAGGTCTTATGAAGCCTAATTTTTCCTGGGCCGTAAAGCCCTAATTTGAAAGCTTCGAAACCCTAAAATTCATCAATGGTGATTTCTGTTTCAGGGCGTTTCAGTCCAATTAACCTATGCCAAAAGCTTTGTATGATTGCTAGCAACACAAAACACACAGAAAATCATGTTAATGATGCATAAATTTAGAGTTACAATTCTGAAAAAAGTGGACAAACCGTGATTCTGTTCTTGTGCGTTTCTTGAGCTTTAAGGCTTGATTTTGATTGTAATATGTCCCTGAGTATTCCAGCAATGTGTTTGAATCACTAATATGCCTTGAATTGGCGTGGAAAGTAGAATTCAGTTTTCAAGTTTCTTTGATATTTTTCAATGTTGCATATGGCTTTCTTGCAGAGTTTTCACGTGAATGGCATTAGGATTCACTTGTGCATATGTAATAGAATGGAATTAGGTTAAGTCTTGGCCCAAAGATCCATTGCATTGATGTTTCAATATTTGATTTCCAATCACATCCTTTTGCATATTTTTGATTGAGAAATCTTTCAAATTTTGGATATTCTTGTCTCTTTGATTGGCACACGAAATCTCCAGCTTGTCTTGAGCTTGTTTGCTTCACAAAAAGATTTGAAAACCATATCTTTGAATTTCCTATATTTTAAAGCAATTAAATGAATTAATATTAATAAAAAATCCAATTAATTAATAAAAATAAGAAAATAAACTCAAATAGGCTTGATAGGTCGTGCATAGGCCTTGGATAAAGTTTCAAGAAGAAATTTGAGGCCCATTAGCAAAAATGATGTGTTTTGAGCAAAGTTGACTTTTGCAAATTCACAAAAATTTCCCAACTTCTCCAATTCATATCTTGCTCAATTTTGATCCTATGAACATGTTCTTGGACATTTTGGAAAGTTCTTGAAGTCCTCTAACCAATTCCTTTGGTCCCATGTCATTTGGATTTACCAATCTCAAGTTATGGTCTTTGACTTAAAATGACTTTTTGTTGACTTTTGAAATTGACCTATAATGTAGAAATTGATAACTTTTTGTGAGAGCATTTCTTGGACTTGGAATGTGAAGATGAGTTGTAGGAAATGTCATCCCCTTAAGAAAGAGCATTGGATGGGATTTTTCTGATGAACCATGAAAAAGTTATGCATTGGTCAAGATACAGTTGACTTTTCAGCTGTCCAAAAATATCAACTTTTGCATCCTTGATGATTTTTGAGCCATGCTTGAGGAATCATGATCAAGACTTGACCAAATGATGATTGGGGCCTCAAAATAAGATGTTGACCAAAAATTCTAACTTTTGACTGCCAAATGACCATTTTACCCCTGCAGTTGATTGTGAACCAAATAGGGCTTTTGACTGTGCAATTTGCCTCTGTGAGTCTTGAGACTTGGCATGTAGATGCTTGAGGATGTATATGAGCCTATGGGAATTGATTGGACCACTAAAAACCTCAAATTCCTTGGAAGAAACAAAACCCTAATTTTGACTGGCTTAGGAGATGATTTGAACTGTGCAATCCTTGAGGAAACTTGAATCATTTGAAGATGATTTTTGATAAATCTTGAAGAATATGGGAGGGCAAATTTTGGGGTACAACAGTTGCCCCTGTTCAATCTTCTTAGACCTGAGGATGTAGATTGGCTTGCGTGCCTTTCGTGATCCGAAGGTAGAAGATGATTGAACACTAAAGTGCCCAGAAATTTACACTCGCATAGTGTAATATCAGCATTGTGATGTCGGGAATGGGCTTACAGATGCCATTTGGAGAGATGGTGGATAGGAGGATGGGCTTGTAGATTCCATCTGGAGATGTGACAGAACCTTGTCGGGAATGGGCTTATAGATGCCATTTGGAGATGTAATCGGATGGTTGTGGAGATGGGCTTAAAGATGCCATCCAGGGTTGTCGATCGCGTAAGAGATTCCTTAGCGAGAACTTGCGTACCTGAGAAAGAAAGATAGTTTCCTAGCCTGTTACAGGTGTTGATCTTCAAACTCTTCATGCAGATATGCCCTGGCTAGATACAGGTATCGAATCTACAATCAATTGCTCACAGATATGTCCTGGCTAGATACAGGTATCGAATCTGAAACTTCAAACTCTTCATGCAGATATGCCCTGGCTAGATACAGGTACCGAATCTACAATTAATCGCTCACAAATATGCCCTGGCTAGATACAGGTATCGAATCTGGAATTAGTCGTCTACAGATATGCCCTGGCTGGATACAGGTATCGAATCTTTATACTCTTCATGCAGATATGCCCTGGCTGGATATAGGTATCGAATCTATAATCAATCACTCACAGATATGCCCTGGCTAGATACAGGTATCGAATCTGGAATTAGTCGTCTACAGATATGCCCTGGCTGGATACAGGTATCGAATCTCTAAACTCTTCATGCAGATATGCCCTGGCTAGATACAGGTATCGAATCTACAATCAATCACTCACAGATATGCCCTGGCTAGATACAAGTATCGAATCTGGAATTAGTCGTCTACAAATATGCCCTGGCTGGATACAGGTATCGAATCTTTAAACTCTTCATGCATATATGCCCTGGCTGGATACAGGTATCGAATCTACAGTCAATCACTCACAGATATGCCCTGGCTAGATACAAGTATCGAATCTGGAATTAGTCGTCTACAGATATGCCCTGGCTGGATACAGGTATCGAATCTCTAAACTATTCATGCAGATATGCCCTGGCTGGATACAGGTATCGAATCTACAATCAATCACTCACAGATATGCCCTGGCTAGATACAGGTATCGAATCTGGAATTAGTAGTCTACAGATATGCCCTGGCTGGATACAGGTATCGAATCTCTAAACTCTTCGTGCAGATATGCCCTGGCTGGATACAGGTATCGAATCTACAATCAATTACTCACAGACATGCCCTGGCTAGATACAGGTATCGAATCTAGAATTAGTCGTCTACAGATATGCCCTGGCTGGATACAGGTATCGAATCTCTAAACTCTTCATGCAGATATGCCCTGGCTGGATACAGGTATCGAATCTACAATCAATTACTCACAGACATGCCCTGGCTAGATACAGGTATCGAATCTGGAATTAGTCATCTACAGATATGCCCTGGCTGGATACAGGTATCGAATCTCTAAACTCTTCATGCAGATATGCCCTGGCTGGATACCGGTATCGAATCTACAATCAATCACTCACAGATATGCCCTGGCTAGATACAGGTATCGAATCTGGAATTAGTCGTCTACAGATATGCCCTGGCTGGATACAGGTATCGAATCTCTAAACTCTTCATGCAGATATGCCCTGGCTAGATACAGGTATCGAATCTATAATCAATCACTCACAGATATGCCCTAGCTAGATACAGGTATCGAATCTGGAATTAGTCGTCTACAGATATGCCCTGGCTGGATACAGGTATCGAATCTCTAAACTCTTCATGCAGATATGCCCTGGCTGGATACAGGTATCGAATCCACAATCAATTACTCACAGATATGCCCTGGCTAGATATAGGTATCGAATCTGGAACCTCAAAAGTTGATGGTAATGTCTTTTGATTGACCTTTTCCTAAAAAGGCAAACATTAGTTGTATGCGATGTCATGATGTATGAAATGCATGATGTCATGAGATCGTGTCGTATGCACTTTATCATGTATGTAAGCAGGATGTATAAAATGTGAAATGTCTATGAATGTATTTTCGTCTAGGAAGATAAATCCTTGACGAATGCCGGGAAGTTAAATCCTGGGCTGATGTTGAAGAGTAGAGTTCTTCGTTTTCGCTGGGGATGATGATTGCAAGAATAAACCGGTAGGAGAAGATGACTCCGTTGGGGAATAAACTTGATGAAGAGATTACTCTGAGGGGAATTACTCTTTGGGAGAGATACTTCGTTGAGGTTTTGATGATAACTCCGCTGGGGATACCGTTGATAAGCTTTGTTGAGGGGTTCTTGATGAACTCCGCTGGGGATAGGAAGAACTTTGCTGAGGAAGATCTTCCCGTTGTAATTAGCTGAGGATAACCCAGTTATAGGCTCTGGTGGGGGATAACCTCTGAACATGGCTGGAGAGATGCATGTACTCTGTATGTGATAAGCTTCCAGAATCTACTGGGGATAAGCTTCCAGAATCTACTGGGGAGATGGTTCAACTCTCCTGGGGAAACTTTGGAACTGTACCGGGGAAGTGGCTCCACTGGGGTGTCGGTATTCCGTCGGGGAACAATCTTATATTAAGACTGCCGGGGATGCTTGTTGAGGAATATTTGTATACTCCGCTGGGGAATGTTGAGATCTTCTGGGGATACCCAACTTCCTTAAGGCTGACAGTAGACTAACTCTGCTTGGGGAGAGTGTTGTTGACTTGCTAGGGATACTGTGCCTTTTCAAGGCTGAGAGGAGATCAACTCTGCTCGGGGGAGAGCATGGCTGAATCTTGTC
Source organism: Vicia faba (assembly GCA_948472305.1). Lineage (NCBI taxonomy): Eukaryota > Viridiplantae > Streptophyta > Magnoliopsida > Fabales > Fabaceae > Vicia > Vicia faba. Next base: position 1,081,092,347 of record OX451736.1, on the reverse strand, counting down.
TTACTCTGCAGGGAGTGAAGGTATCTTGGTCAAATCCTTCAGCTGAAGCTACCTTGTACCTGGAGGACAGTACAGTTTGTACAGTTCGGACAATTCTTATTGCCTCAGCTTCTGCGGGAGAAGGTGCCTATGGAGGTGCTTGATAACTGCTGATTGACGAATCTTCTTCTGGTAGGCAAGTGACGAGATGATGGGACATAGTCGTACGCTTTGATCCCTAACTTTTGCCTGGACCGCCCTTTCGGGTTTTCAGTCCACCGGGATATCCATTTTTGCCCAAGACGCCTTTTCAGGTTTTCGACTTCCCGGGTGTACAGATTTTTTCCATTTTCATCCCTTATTTTTGCCCGAACCCTTTTGGTTCGCCGGGAAGCCCTTATTTTTGCCTAGGCCAGTCGACCTAGCGGATCTTTGATTGTGCGTAGTATTTTTTCGACTATGTCCATTCCCTCAGGATGTATAGAGGTGTCATTGTCAGTAGTGTTGTGTTTCCATACCATCAGAAGACGTTTGACCATGCAAGATTCGTTGCTGGAATTCATGTCCAATGCCCCAAGCGACTCAGACGGAGATTTGCCCCTGGCTATTTGACATTTTGAGAGATTCCTTGAATCTTGACTTGACTTCCCCAGATGATGGACAATGATCACGTCGGCCCCTTGGTTGGAAGCGTTTTCCACTTGAGATGACCCTTTAGAAGATCTTTGTTCATTAGATATCCGTCGTGCGGATTTCTCTGTTGTTCGAACAAATAGTCATATGCAAACAATGTTACTTTAAAGCTTATGTCTGTCTTTTTTTGAAAATGCAGTTTTAATAAAACAAGTGAATTTTTGTAAAAATGTGATGTCAACTCAGTATTTTGCAGCAAACCTTAAGGAGTCAGGATACCTTTTGTAACAGTATGCTTTCGAACTAACCCATGCTTCAGCTAGGACTTTTAAGGGTTATAACGTGGCCTGGTTCACGGTTTAAGAAACAAAGGATAAAGGCTCAAATTTTATTTGTACCCACCCGTTCTTCGTGATGTTCTTCGGTCCTAAACTCAGCTAATCGTGCATTAGATCTTGTTTGAGTCTTTGCTCTGATATTCCGGTGATGGTTCGGATACTGATAGTTTATTTTGAATAGACAGTCATTTCTTTTTGTTGAGGGTTTGTAGGACCTCTTTCTTTTTTATTTTATTATCCCTGTTTTTTGGCTGAACTGTTTCTTTTATGATTACAGTCAGCGGGATGCCCCAGTTTTGTAAGTCTCCATCATAGGTTTTGACTTAATGGGTTTTTATTTCTGAGAGATAATGACTGCCTGTCTTTATGATTATTCAGAACCATCATTGTCTTTTGCTTTGGAAGGACTCTTTTGATGCTGTTCATTATGCACTTGGATCAACTGAGAAGACTACCCTGCCCCAGGTTATGATTAAGGGTTTTAATTTTTGAAAAGAAAAACTCCAACTTCTTTGGCTCAAAGGGGTTGACTAGGGATTATCTTCCTTATAACTCCACTGTTTAGGATTTGAAACAATGCATGTACCTCATCAGTGGGGTATGTTCAAAAGCATATTGTAAAGATCGTGGTATCGTTTTCGTCATCCTCCCTCAAAAGGCTTAGAATTATTAATCGAGAGTTTGAACATCACAAAAAATGAAAGCAGTTTAAATATAGCGAATGCAAATATATTGATTCAAAACAGACATATGCGATGCATTAATGAAATAACAACGTTTGACATGAATAAATGTTTTAAACAATCAAAGAAAAATACAACTTGAACATTCGAATGAACAAAAGTTTTCTAGTCTCAGGACTTGTCACTTCAAATGGTGAACTTTGGATGGATGGTAGAAGAAATCTGCCTGACCATCTTGTGTGAATTCCAATGCTCCTTCATCAATCAGGTCTTGGATCTTGTTCTTCAAAGACCAACAGTCGTCAGTGTCATGTCTTGGACTAGCAGAGTGGTAGGCACACCTTTTATTGGGATGATAGGTAGGAGCTGAGGTGTTGGGATTCCGGGGAGGAGCCCTTAATGTGATCAGATTCAATCTCAACAGGCGTTGTAAAGCTTGAAACAGCGACATGTTGAGCTGGGTGAATTTCCTCCTGGGCTTGTCTGGCTTGCTCTGATCAACCCATTGTTCTTGGTGAGGTCGTTGTTGGACCTGTGAAGTAGTAGCAGCTTGGAGAGATCTATTCATCGAACCAAACCTTTGACTTCTTGGAAGTTGATTAATAACTTGATCCTCAGCCTTGACTATTTGCTTCATGTTGTCGTCTTGCTGAAGCTGGTTGATCATGGCTCACAATTCTTCTTGCTCCCGAGCTAAGCCTTGGATAAGAGTTGTTTGCCCCAGCATCTAGGTTCTCATTGTGTCTACCTCAGCTTGCAGACGTTTCAGCTGTTCATCCTTATCGTCCTCAGGACTATTCCTGACCAAAGTCCCCATGAGGAGTGTTCTCAACTCTTCCTGCCCCTTGGATAGGTTTAGGAGGATTTCCCCGAACTGAGTCTCTTGAGCATGAAGATCCTGGTTGTTTTGTTGGAAAGCCATTGCTGAAATAAACAGCGAAGAAGGTAAGTGACCTGTAAAGGGGGTACCTGTAATGCAATGATGTGTATGTATGCATGTAATGTTTTCAAGGATCTCGCGGGGTAAACAGAGAAGTTGTTAGAATTTGGTAGCTTGATTGAAGGAACTTCATGTTGTTGAGAGTCCTTCTTCAAGAGTCAAAGCTCACCATATCGAGTGGGTCATAGCCCCTGACTCAAGTTATCATGCTCGGATTTCTGGACAACCTTGGTTAGAGGAAAATAAATCCTCTTTGCCCCTTGCTTGACAGTTGGTTTATCATGACCTGCATCACAAGCCCTTGAGATCCTTGAAATGGGTTAGTCCTTATGTAGGATGCATGCAATGGTATGATGGTATGATGTTATGCTATGCGTGGAGTGATGTAAGTAAACCCTGTTATGAGCCCAGATTAAGGACTGTAAACAAAACCTGCAAGAAACTCGTGTGTCAAATAACAAGAATGTGCAAGTAGTTCAGGTTTGAAGGCACACAAGTCACACAAGACAGCCCTTAGAGTTTAGGCCAGCATGAAGTTTAGGTACTACCCTCTTGAAGTTGGTGGGCTCAAAACCTGTCTTATCAAAAGTAACCGGGTTCTAAGGAGCTCAATATCATTGGATTGTTTTCTATGTTCATTGTTTTGATTTAGCCACTGAACTGGCGATCAAAATATTCCAAGAAAACAACCCTCAATGAGTGTAGTATCGAGTATCTACCAACTTCGGACTGCACCAAAGTCGGTCATCTCACTACCCCTAAAGAGGCCAGGATGGTCAAGTAAGGTTCCTAAGGTCAGTTGATGCTTCGCGACACCACGCGGTGGCCCCGTACTCTCCTTGACTTGACTCAAGGGTTACCGATACTCACCAAAGTGCCACATCAATGTAGCAACTGCTTCAACCGTGTCGGTATACCCCGCACAGTTCCCTCACAGTTTGTTGCTACTTCTAAAAGGTATCCCCCAGATCCGGGTTAGGATCTATGAAACTCCAAAATAGGCCCACAATTTTAAAGCAAACAAAGCAAGCAATTGAAAACATAAGAGTGGTCTAATCCTAAGGTACACCTCACTTTATAAATCCCCAGCAGAGTCGCCAGTTCTATGATCGGTGGAAATAGAAATGACTGTTTTAAAGCTGGTTCGCGAAATTTCGCGGTAAGCAAGAGTCTCCACCGTCTTTTATGTTCTCCAACATGGGAAGGACAAAAGCACAGCAAAATTCCTTTTTCGAGATGTCTCTCGGTTCGGGAGGTAGATTTATAGAAAGGGAAGGTGTTAGCACCCTTTCTATCCATGGTTATCCATGGGCTCTTAGGTACTTGCTCACTATGTTTTCAAAAATTGTTTGCTTTTCAAGTGTTTGTGGGTTTTGAAAAAGTTTAGTTTGAAAACTTCTAGGTAACTCTTGTATCAGTCCTCAAGAGTGTATGAAGTATTTGTTTGAAAACTTTTTGAAAGTGTAGCTGCGAAAAGTATTGTTTTTTGTTTTTGAAAGAGCAAGTACCTGAGAACCTCTACCTACTCAAAAGAAATTAAGTTGTGTAAATATCCTTTAGACAACACTATCCCACTATTGATAAGTAGGAAGCACCGTCGTTGGAGTTATTCGGGTCAATTCGATTATCGGGACATGTGTGGTCACCAAAGCAATAGTAGGACGCCTTAGCGGTAACCCTAATGTCCTAGATCCTTTTTATCCGAGGCGACTGTTTCGAGGCAACTGGATCTTTAGACAGGAGGGCGACCTCTAAAACACCCTATACTTGATGACCACCTCGAGGCAACCAAGTGGGGCGTACCCTAGGAGTGGCATGTGCATGTGTGTTGTTTCAGTTTATATTGTCTTTGCATGCATCATTGTGAGCTACAGATTGATTCTATTTTTCAAGTAAGTCTTGCATGCATAATTAGCAGTTAATAATTGCGGAAAATAAATTGCGGAAAAGGTAAATCTACGCTATTACAAGGCGCGGGTATATACATCGCCAAAAACATAACCCCTTTGGAAAATAAATGCAAGAAATGAAAGAAGGCGGTAAAAGTCCTAATTAACTATTACATCCTCGAAAACAGTTACATAAATGTAACCAAAATAATAAAGTGCGAAAAGAAATTAAATCAGGACGTCCTTAGGGTTTTGACCCTTTTTTGAGAAAAGAATTAAGTTTGGTCCTTTTTTGAAATTAAATTAAATATTAAACCTAATTTACTAATTAATTAAGTAATTAAAAGAAAAAGTATTTTTGTATTTTTTATGTTTTAATGAAAATAGAAATAAAATAAAATAAAGTCAAAAGTTAGTAAAACCTAATTCTAATTTATTTATTTATTATGAAAAATAGTCAAAATTAAACCTAATTATACTAAATTAATTTGTTAGCATTTTATTTACAAAATAATTAAATTAAGGTGAAAATAATAATAATAATAATAATAATTAATATTCACATTCTTTTTTTTATTGTCTGAATTTATTATGAAAATAATATTAATTATGTTAGTTAAATAAATAATAATAATAGTTAGAAATTAGTAAAAGAAAAATAAAAGAAAAAAACATTTAACCAGGGGGGTGTTGGGCCCATAGGAGGTGAATTCTGGAAATCTCAGGCCCACTAAACTCAAGCCTGTGTTGACTTCTGGAATTGTCTGCACGCTGCTTTGACTGGGAGCATGATTTTATTCATCTCCTGGCCTTTGGATTTATGATTATGGCCACATGGCAGGCTGATGCATGAGGTGTATGATAGACTATTCTTTGAAGCCTGCATGAGATTACATAAGAAAAAGTAGAAACAATTATTTGGGGGACCTGAGAATCGAACCCAGGTCCCAATGATCCTTGGACAACGCAACAACCACTGAGCCAACTGCACGCCTTTGTTAGTATAATAATGGACAAATATTATATGGGATAATTAATACTTATGCTGTAAATAAACAAAAGCGCGCGCTTCTTTGAATAGGCCACCCATGCGCTGACACCTCATCATCGTCTTCACTGAATACCTGCAAAACAAATCAAATAGCGGGGGTTTTTAACACCCATAAAATAGCACGAGGAAAAATAACGATTAGGCCTATGCTAAATATAAATTATTCGCGAGGGTAGCTTTAGGTTCGTCTGGACGCAACGATCTCAACCATAGGTCTTATGAAGCCTAATTTTTCCTGGGCTGTAAAGCCCTAATTTGAAAGCTTCAAAACCCTAAAATTCATCAATGGTGATTTCTGTTTCAGGGCGTTTCAGTCCAATTAACCTATGCCAAAAGCTTTGTATGATTGCTAGTAACACAAAACACACAGAAAATCATGTTAATGATGCATAAATTTAGAGTTACGATTCTGAAAAAAGTGGACAAACTGTGATTCTATTCTTGCACGTTTCTTGAGCTTTAAGGCTTGATTTTGATTGTAATATGTCCCTGAGTATTCCAGCAATGTGTTTGAATCACTAATATGCCTTGAATTGGCGTGGAAAGTAGAATTCAGTTTTCAAGTTTCTTTGATATTTTTCAATGTTGCATATGGCTTTCTTGCAGAGTTTTCACGTGAATGGCATTAGGGTTCACTTGTGCATATGTAATAGAATGGAATTAGGTTAAGTCTTGGCCCAAAGATCCATTGCATTGATGTTTCAATATTTGATTTCCAATCACATCCTTTTGCATCTTTTTGATTGAGAAATCTTTCAAATTTTGGATATTCTTATCTCTTTGATTGGCACACGAAATCTCCAGCTTGTCTTGAGCTTGTTTGCTTCACAAAAAGATTTGAAAACCATATCTTTGAATTTCCTATATTTTAAATCAATTAAATGAATTAATATTAATAAAAAATCCAATTAATTAATAAAAATAAGAAAATAAACTCAAATAGGCTTGATGGGTCGTGCATAGGCCTTGGATAAAGTTTCAAGAAGAAATTTGAGGCCCATTAGCAAAAATGATGTGTTTTGAGCAAAGTTGACTTTTGCAAATTCACAAAAATTTCCCAACTTCTCCAATACATATCTTGCTCAATTTTGATCCTATGAACATGTTCTTGGACATTTTGGAAAGTTCTTGAAGTCCTCTAACCAATGCCTCTGGTCCCATGTCATTTGGATTTACCAATCTCAAGTTATGGTCTTTGACTTAAAATGCCTTTTTGTTGACTTTTGAAATTGACCTATAATGTAGAAATTGATAACTTTTTGTGAGAGAATTTATTGGACTTGGAATGTGAAGATGATTTGTAGGAAATGTCATCCCCTTAAAAATGAGCATTGGATGGGATTTTTCTGATGAACCATGAAAAAGTTATGCATTGGTCAAGATACAGTTGACTTTTCAGCTGTCCAAAAATATCAACTTTTGCATCCTTGATGATTTTTGAGCCATGCTTGAGGAATCATGATCAAGACTTGATCAAATGATGATTGGGGCCTCAAAATAAGATGTTAACCAAAAATTCCGACTTTTGACTGCCAAATGACCATTTTACCCCTGCAGTTGATTGTGAACCAAATAGGGCTTTTGACTGTGCAATTTGCCTCTGTGAGTCTTGAGACTTGGCATGTAGATGCTTGAGGATGTATATGAGCCTATGGGACTTGATTAGACCACTGAAAACCTCAAATTCCTTGGAAGAAACAAAACCCTAATTTTGACTGGCTTAGGAGATGATTTAAACTGTGCAATCCTTGAGGAAACTTGAACCATTTGAAGATGAATTTTGATAAATCTTGAAGAATATGGGAGGGAAAATTTTGGGGTACAACACTTATTATCCAGGCTTTCATATCGAAGTAACCCTACTATCCAGGTTCCTTCTCACATCCCTACTATCCAGGCTTTCATATCGAAGTAACCCTACTATCCAGGTTCCTTCTCACAGCCCTACTACCCAGGCTCTCATATCGAAGTAACCCTACTATCCAGGTTCGTTCTCACAACCCTACTATCTAGGCTTTCATATCTAAGTAACCCTACTATCCAGGTTCCTTCTCACATCCCTATTATCCAGGCTCTCATATCGAAGTAACCCTACTATCCAGATTCCTTCTTACAGCCCTACTATCCAGGCTCTCATATCAAAGTAACCATACTATCCAGGTTCCTTCTCACAACCCTATTATCCAGGCTTTCATATCGAAGTAACCCTACTATCCAGGTTCCTTCTTACAACCCTACTATCCAGGCTCTCATATCGAAGCAACCTTAATATCCAGGTTCCTTCTCACAACCCTACTATCCAGGCTCTCATATTGAAGTAACCCTACTATCCAGGTTCCTTCTCATAACCCTACTATCCAGGCTTTCATATCGAAGTAACCCTACTATCCAGGTTTCTTCTCACAACCCTACTATCCAGGCTCTCATATCGAAGTAACCCTACTATCCAGGTTCCTTCTCACATCCCTAATATCCAGGCTCTCATATCTAAGTAACCATACTATCCAGGTTCCTTCTCACAGCCCTACTATCCAGGCTTTCATATCGAAGTAACCCTACTATCCAGGTTCCGTCTCATAGCCCTACTATCCAGGCTCTCATATCGAAGTAACCCTACTATCCAGGTTGCTTCTTACAGCCCTACTATCCAGGCTCTCATATCGAAGTAACCCTACTATACAGGTTCCTTCTCACAACCCTACTATCCAGGCTTTCATATCGAAGTAACCCTACTATCCAGGTTCCTTCTCACAGCCCTACTATCCAAGCTTTCATATCGAAGTAACCCTATTATCCAAATTCCTTCTCACAGCCCTACTATCCAGGCTTTCATATCGAAGTAACCCTACTATCCAGGTTCCTTCTAACAGGCCTACTATCCAGGCTTTCATATCGAAGTAACCCTACTATCCAGGTTCCTTCTCACAGCCCTACTATCCAGGCTTTCATATCGAAGTAACCCTACTATCCAGGTTCCTTCTCACAGCCCTACTATCCAGGCTTTCATATCGAAGTAACCCTACTATCCAGGTTCCTTCTCACAACCCTATTATCCAGGCTTTCATATCGAAGTAACCCTACTATCCAGCTTCCTTCTCACAGCCCTACTATCCAGGCTCTCATATCGAAGTAACCCTACTATCCAGGTTCCTTCTCACAACCCTACTATACAGGCTCTCATATCGAAGTAACCCTACTATCCAAGTTCCTTCTCACAGCCCTAATATCCAGGCTTTCAATCGAAGTAACCCTACTATCCAGGTTCCTTCTCACAGCCTTACTATCCAGGCTTTCATATCGAAGTAACCCTATTATCCAGGTTCCTTATCATAGCCCTACTATGATACGGTGGGAAGAACTAACTGTTTTTGGAATGTTGGTTCGCGTTTTGTGTTTGTTTTTGCAAAATGTCGCGGTAAGCAAGAGTCGCCACCGTCTTTTATTTTATCCAACAAGGAAAGGAAAAAAGCACAGAAAAATTCCCTTTTTGAGATGTTTCTGAGTACGGGGGTAGATTATAGAAAGGGAAGGTATTAGAACCCTTTCTATCCGTAGTTATCTACGGGCTCTTAGGTACTTGCTCATCATTTTCAAAATTGTTTTCTTTGTGCTTGTAGGTTTTGAAAAGTTTTTGTTTTAACTTCGATTTAACTCTCGCTTAAGAGTGTAATGAAGTGTTTTTGAAAACTTGTTTGTAAAAGTGTGTAAGTGTGAAAAAGTTTTGTTTTTGATGAGCAAGTATCTAAGAACTAATCTACCTACTCGAAAAAGGAATCGTTCTATGCTAATTTCCTTTAGACAATGCTATCCCACTATTAGTGAGTGGGTAGCACCGTCGTTGGAGTTTGAGGGTCAATTCGAAAGAGGGACATACAGTCACTAAAGCAATGTTAGGACGTCTTAGCGGTAACCCTAATGTCTTAGATCATTTATTCGAGGCAACAATATCCGAGGCAACCATTTCGAGGCAACTATGATCTTTTTAGACAAGAGGGTGACCTCTAAAACAACCTATACTCAATGATCGTGTACGAAGGCAACCAAGTGGGAGTGTACCCTAGGAGTGCGCATGTGCGAGTGTGTTGATTTCAGTTATTTTTGTCTTTGCACATGTTTAGGGTGATCTAACTGTTTTAAATTAGACATTCATTCTTGTCATGCAAGCCCTATTATCAAACATCTAACAGTTGTATATTTTCAGAAATTAAAGGTGCGGAATTTAAACTAAATTATTATAAGGCGTCGGGTATTTACATCGCCAAAAACAACCCTTTGAAAATAAAAGCGGTAAAATAAATAAATGCCCTAATTAATTATTACAAACCGGGAGCAGATACAATTATTTGAATAAAAAATAAAGTGTGCGAGACAATTGGATCGAATGCGAAACTAGGGTTTTGACCCTCCTAATTGAAAGAAAACATTTTTGTTGTTTTAAATATTTTTAAGAAAAGAAATTAATTCCTAAAATTAAATGCTAAATTAATTATTAAATTAATTAATGAAAAAACAATTTAAGTGACATATTTTTGGAGTTTTGTTAGTTTAGGAAAGAAAATAAAATGATTAAATTAATGTTAAACCCTAATTATTCTAATTGATTTTTAATTATTTACAAAATAAATGAAAGTTACCTAAAATTAACCTAATTAAGTTAATTAACATTTATTAATAAAAAGTAAAATTCTGAAATTTAATTGGGTAAAAAATATTTTATGATTTTTGTTAAAAAAGAAAATTGATTATTGGTTAGTAATTAAATTAAATAAAATAAAATAATTAAATGAAAATAAACAAAATATAAAAATAGTAGAGAAATGGGCCTGATTTAGAGGGTGTAGAAAGCAAGAATTCTGGCCCATTTGAGGAGATCCAATTTGACTTTCTTGATCATGTGCATTGCGTTTGACTGGCCCTTTGGTGCACCTTCAATGATGACCACCAAATTTGGCCATCTGGCCATCTGGCGTGTTGATGAGGAAGGAGCATGGTGGTCTCTTGGCATGTGCATACACGGGATCTCCTGAAAGAAATAAGAAAAATGGCAAATGCTGGAGGCAGGGATGGAACCCCTGACCTCCAGCCTCTAACACCTTGAACATCCCATTTGTAACCACTACGCCACTTGTTTCCATTTGTTAATATAATACAAACTATTAATAATATATAAGACAAAAGAAAATTGGAAAAAATTAAATAAAAACGCGCGCTTGTTTAAACAAGCCAATGGTGGGACGACACTTCATCGTCTTATTCTTCCTTTCGTAGCTAAAAACCCAAAAGGCTATACCCACGGACAGATGTCCATCACTACAAACCAAGCATCCTTAAAATCTCCTACAGGCCATGGAAATGATATCTAAGACCATGGTTGAGGTCGTCTCATCCTCCTGATTGCAACCATGGCCATTATGAAGGCTAATTATTCTTGAAACAAAAAGCCCTAAAACCAAATATGAAACCCTAACAATGGTGGATTTCATTACAGACCATTAAAATGCAATTGGATAATGTCAAAAGCTTGCAAATGATTCATAGGTTAAGAATATGCAATTGATTCAGGCTAACAATGCGTAAATTCCAAGATACGAATTCAATAATAGGGCGAGTTTGTGAGTGACTTACAACGTATTCTGGGATTGGAATGGAACGGTTTTGGGTTTCTTTAGCTTCTAGAGAATGCCAGGAAGCGATTGAGACAAGTAACAGGCCTTGAGGATGCCTCTAACCGCCAATTCGATCTCCCACTTTCTTTGATATTTTTCATATTTTTCTTTCTCTCTAGCGCCTGTCTCCAACCCTTATTTTGATATGCCTCGCCTCCTTATGTATTACACAATGTATTAGGGTTGATTACCTTGTCCAAATCTTCTTCTTTCAATGATTTTGATATGGATTTGATTTGCTTTGAACAACTTTCCAAACATGGCTTATTTCCAATCTTTTTGTGCACTCTAACCTTTACACGAATTGGAATGCCTTGCTAGCTGTAATTAGAGCCTAAAATAATCACAAGATTCTTTGTTATCAATATTTTAGACTTTATTTGATTTAATTTGATTGAATTTGAATTAATTCAAATAAAAACCAAAATAAATTATAAAAATAAAATATGGACAAGTGGCAAAGGGTAGAGCACGTGGGCTATGATGCCAACTCAAAACAAGTGAAAAAGAATGGGCCCATTTGGCAAAATTTGAAGTTTTGGGGATAGTTGACTTTTGGCAATTTTGCAAAAAATGTCAACTTCAACAATGCATAACTTCCTCAATTTTGAACCTTTGGATGTATTCTTGGACTTTTTAGAAAGCTTGAGATGTCCCCTAAGCAATCATATTGGTCTCATCTCAATTTGATATTCCATGCTCAAGTATGAAGCTTTGACAAAAAGGCATTTTTGTTGACTTTTCAAAATCACCTATAATATCCAAATTCATAACTTCTTGTGAGTGCATATTTTGATCATAGGAGATGAAGATGGATTGTAGGGAATTTCATCCTCTTTAAAATGAGCTTTGGATGGGTCATTTCTCATAAAGTATGAGAAAGTTATGCTTGGTCAAAGTTGAGTTGACTTTTCCTACAAAACCCTAATTTAGCAACTTTTGAATCTTGATGAATTATGAGCAATCCTTGATGAATCATGATCAACCCTTGATCAAATGATGAAATATACTTAAAAATGAGAATGTTGACAAAAAATATTGAAGTTTGACTATTTGTAGGTCACAGTTGACTTTTGCCCTAGCACAGTCGATTTTTGGACCTTTGAGCAATTAACTGAGCAAACTTTCTATGCAAGGCTTGAAACTTGATATGGATGACCTTGAGAACATATTAGGACAATGTTGAGAATTTGGAACGACTTGGACTCAAGGATCTTGATGCAAGATGAAACCCTAATTTGGGGTAGACTGCCTTAGGAGAGAGCTTGTCTGGCCAACCCTTAAACTTCCTTGAACAACTTGGAGATATTTCTTGTAATGCTTTGAGAAATATGGGAGGGAAAATTTTGGGGTACAACAGCTGCCCCTGTTCAATCTTTTTAAACCTGAGGATGTAGATTGGCTTTCGTGCCTTTCGTGATCCGAAGGTGGAAGAGGATTGAACACTAGAGTGTCCAGAAATTTGCACTCACATGAATTGGTAATTGTCTTGCGTTATTAGGAATGGGCTTAAAGATTCCATTTGGAGGAGTGTCAATCGCATAAGAGATTCCTTAGCAAGAGCTTGTATATCTGTTGTTGAGGAAGATTCCGCTGGGGAAGTCCGATCTTTGTCGAAAGAAGTAGAAATTTAGGAGCTTCGTCGTCCGTCATTCTGTTGGTGAGTCATCTTTGTTGATATTTAGGAACTTTGGTCGTCCGTACTCAACTGAGGAAACATCTTTTTGCTGAGATTTAGGAACTCGTCCGTAATTCAACTGCTTTGTTGAGATTTGGAACTTGTCTGTAATTCAACAGAGGTAAACATATCTATCGAGATTTAGGAACTTGTTCGTAATTCAACTTGATAAATCACTCTGCTGAGATTTAGGAGCTCGTCCGTAATTCAACTGAAGAAACATCTCTGTTGAGATTTAGGAACTCGTCCGTAATTCAACCGAGGAACATATCTGTCAAGATTTAGGAACTTGTCCGTGATTCAACAACTTTGCTGAGATTTAGGAACTTGTTCGTAATTCAACTGAAAAATGTCTCTGTCGAGATTTAGGAACTCGTCCATAATTCAACTGAGGGAATATCTATGCTGAGATTTAGGAGCTTATCTGTAATTCAACTGCTTTGCTTAGATTTAGGAGCTTATCCGTAATTCAACTGCTTTGCTGAGATTTAGGAACTTTTCCGTAATTCAACAACTTCGCTGAGATTTAGGAACTTGTCTGTAATTCAACTGAGATAAAAGTTCTGTCGAGATTTTGGAATTTGTCGGTAATTCAACTACTTTGCTGAGATTTAGGAACTCGTCCGTAATTCAACTATTTTTCTGATATTTAGGAACTCGTCCGTAATTCAACTGAGGCATCAAAATTTAGGAACTCGTCTGTAATTCAATTGAGGTAAACATATATGTCGAGATTTAGGAACTTGTTCGTAATTCAACTGAGAAAACAACTCTGTTGAGATTTAGGAACTCGTCCGTAATTCAACTGAGGAAACATTTGTCGATATTTAGGAGCTTGTCCGTAATTCAACTGAGGTAAACATATCTGTCGAGATTTAGGAAATTGTCTGTAATTCAACTTGATAAATCACTCTGCTGAGATTTAGGAGCTCGTCCGTAATTCAACTGAAGAAACATCTCTGCTGAGATTTAGGAACTCGTCCGTAATTCAACCGAGGAACATATTTGTCGAGATTTAGGAACTCGTCCGTAATTCGACTGAGGTAGAAACTTCATAGCTTGAATTTTGTGAGAATTTAACCGTATCTTTCCTGCAAGATAAAGCTTAGTTGTATGTAATGCATGATATGTATCAAGCAAATGATGTTCTCAAAATAAATGAGATTGTGTCGTATGATGCATATGCATGTCATGATGTATGAAAATGTGATGTTTTTATCTAGGGAAAATAAATCCCGGATAGCTGTTGTTGGAGAAAAGAATGGAATTCTTCGTTTCCGCTGGAGATAGTGGATGAAGATGTTTGTGAGAATAAACCTGCAAGAGAGAATAACTCCGCTGGGGAATAAACTGATGAGAGAATGACTATGTGCGGAAGAGATGCTCTGTTGAGGATTCTGTTGACAAATTCAGCTGGGGATGAATTACTGCTGCTGGTGATAATGAAACCTATTGGGGATTGAATTCCTGTTTTGTGAAAGGAAAGAGCTCCACTGGGGATGATTTTCCAGTAACGACCTTACTGGGGATAGCCCTTTTAGACTTTACTGGGGATAATCTTCCAGAGTCTACTGGGGACAATTCTTCAAACTCCACTGGGGATAATTTTTATACTCCGCTGGGGATGATAAGACTTTTCAGTGCTGATGGTAGATAAACTCTACTTAGGGAGAATATTACCGATTCATTCACAGTTGCGAGTCTCAGCTGGGGAGAGTTAACATTATTGTCTTTCTCTTACTCTACGGGGGATGAATGTACTTTCAATCGTTTCCTCCAGCTAGGTCCATCCATATACCTGGTGGACAGAGCAACTGTACGGTTTGGACATTTCTCGTTTGCCCCTGCTTCTGATATTACAAGTAATCGTCTTTTATTTCGCATGTAAATATTCATGAGCAGCAATTAGTGTCAAATGCATATATCAAAAACTGAACATTGGACGTTCTTTTCAAAACAAAACAGAAAAAAAAAACAGTTTGAAATTTCTTTGTAAAAATGACTTGTATTGATTTTGAAGTTTGGCCTAAAAACAGGCGTTTTTGTACAAGAGGTTGACGTCCTAGTAAGGAAACACCGCCGAACAAATAGAATTTATACAATTTGTGAAAAAGAAAGAAAACAGCTATGTGAACAACCCCACTGGATTTCAACTCTGCTATTGCCTTTATGTCCTCGAGCATCTCATCACTTTGCTACTTGGTTGAAGGTGGATCAGACTGATTAGCATCGTCCGAGCTTGATAGTCGATATCGAAGTCTGGTTGCAAGGTGATTCAATGAGACATAGTGTTACGCTTTAATCCCTAATTTTTTCCTGGACCGCCTTTTCGGGTTTTCGGTCCACCGGGATACCCTTTTTTCCCAAGCCGCCTTTTCAGGTTTTCGACTTGCCGGGTGTACATATTTTTCTATTTTCATCCCTTATTTTTGCCCGAACCCTTTTAGTTCGCCGGGAAGCCCTTATTTTTTCCTAGGCCAGTTGACCTAGCGGGTCTTTGATTATGCGTAGTATTTTTTCACTATGTCTGCATTGACGGGGTGAGGAAGGTCATCACCGTCCATGGTGGTTAGAATCATAGCACCTCTTAAGAAAATGTTCTTAACCACAAATGGCCCTTCGTAAGTAGGGGTCCATTTTCCCCTGGGATCACCTTGTGGCAGGATAATGCGCTTGATCACCAGATCCCCAACTTGATACTCTTGTCGTCTAACTTTCTTGTTAAATGCCTTGATCATCCGTTTTTGATACATTTGACCATGACAAATAGTAGTAAGTCTCTTTTCGTCGATTAAATTCAGCTGATCAAGTCGGGTCTAAATCCAGTCATCTTCGCTCAAACCGGCATCCTTCATAATCCGAAGAGATGGTATCTGAACCTCAATGGGCAAGACGGCCTCCATGCCATGTACCAAGGAATAGGGAGTTGCACCTGTTGATGTCCGTGCTGACGTACGGTACCCATGAAGAGCAAAAGGTAACATCTCGTTCCAATCTTTGTATGTCACCGTCATCTTTTGCACAATCTTCTTGATGTTCTTATTAGCCGGTTCAACAGCCTCGTTCATCTTCGGCCTGTAAGGAGAAGAGTTGTGATGTTGCATCTTGAACTTTTTGCAGAACTCGGTGATCATCTTATTGTTGAGATTTGTACCATTGTCCGTAATGATCCTCTCTGGTACCCTATATCGACAAATCATATTGTGCCGAATGAATCGTGCCACAACATTCTTGGTTACAGTAGCAAAAGAAGTTGCTTCAACCCACTTCGTAAAGTAATCAATTGCTACCAAGATGAAATGATTC
The DNA here is from genome assembly GCA_948472305.1 of Vicia faba. Lineage (NCBI taxonomy): Eukaryota > Viridiplantae > Streptophyta > Magnoliopsida > Fabales > Fabaceae > Vicia > Vicia faba. Next base: position 1,081,076,184 of record OX451736.1, on the reverse strand, counting down.
CCATTAGATGTCGTAGGTCTGATCTCGCCGATCATATCGATGCCCCACATTGCAAAAGGCCAAGGAGCCGTCAAGATGTTCATAGGAACTGGAGTTATATGCACCTTATCAGTATAGACTTGGCACTTATGACAGGTCCGAGAATGCTGATAATAGTCGGCTTCCATGGTAGACCAATAATATCCTGCCCGTAGGATTTTCTTGGCCATGGTGTGTCCACTGGAATGAGTTCCGAAAGTACCTTCATGTAACTCTACCATAATCCTTTCTGCTTCGTTCTTATCCATACATCGCAGTAAGGTTGAATCATGGTTACGCTTGTAAAGGATACCATTACTGATGAATAACTTTGCCGTGAACCTCCTCAGAAACTTCTTATCATTAACAGATGCACCCTCGGGGTACTCCTGAGCCTCAAGATACCTTTTTACCTCATGAAACCAGGGTTTATCTGTTACCTCCTCAGTCTCAATGTCACAACAATGTGCGGGTTAGTCCTACCTCTCAATGGTAATCTGGGGATCCTCATTGTCCCATATGACCCTAAACATAGAAGACATTGTAGCTAACGCGTCCGCCAACTGATTCTCCTCTCTAGGGAAGTGTTCAAAGGTTATCTCCTCGAAGTGCGGAAGCAACGTCAACACATACTCTTTGTAAGGAATAAGATTTGGGTGTTTCATATCCCACTCGCCTTTGATCTGACTGATCACGAGAGCGTAATCTCCTAAAACACTTAGAAACTTAATCCTTAGGTCAATTGCTGTTGGAAGACCCATGATGCATACTTCATACTCCGACATGTTGTTGGTGTAGTTGAAACATAGTTGGGCGGTGAACGGAGTATGAGAGCCTTCAGGAGATATGATCACGAAGTCAATGCAATTACCCAAAGCGTTTGATGCTCCATCAAAGTACATAGACCATCGGGATCCTTCCTCAGGTCCTTCATCTGGTCCAGGTGTTTCACAGTCATTCACTATCATGATATTCTCATCCGGGAATTCAAAGTTCATAGACTGGTAATCATCCACTGCCTGATGCGCCAAATGATCTGCTAACACACTTCCCTTGATTGCTTTTTGGGTCGTGTACTGGATTTCATACTCAGTCAAGATCATCTGCCATCTTGCTATTCTTCCGAACAAGGCAGGCTTTTCGAAGATATACTTTATTGGATCCATCTTTGATATCAATAGAGTAGTGTGAGTTAGCATATACTGTCTCAGCCGGCGAGCAGCCCATGCCAAAGCGCATCAAGTTTTCTCAAGTAACGAGTATCGGGTCTCGCAGTCTCTAAACTTTTTGCTAAGGTAGTAAATAGCATGCTCTTTTCGGCCAGACTCGTCATGCTGACCCAACACACACCCCATTAAATTATCGAGTACTGTCAAGTATAAGATCAGAGGTCTCCCTTCAACTGGAGGCATCAGAATAGGTGGCTCTTGGATATATTCTTTAATCCTTTCGAAAGCGGCCTGACATTCATCGTTCCATCTTACCACTTGATCTTTCTTCAGTAACTTGAAGATTGGCTCACAAGTAGCAGTCAGGTGTGCGATGAATCGAGCGATATAGTTCAGACGTCCCAGAAAGCCTCTGACTTCTTTTTATGTTCGGGGAGCTGGCATTTCCTGTATAGCCTTCACCTTTGCAGGATCCACTTGAATACCTTTATCACTTACAACGAAACCAAGCAGCTTACCAGACCTCACTCCAAAGGTGAACTTGTTCGGGTTTAGCCTTAGTCTGTACAACTTCAACTTGTCAAATAGCTTCTGAAGATGGTCCAGATGTTCTTCCTCAGTTTGGGATCTTGCAATCATGTCATTAACGTATACCTCAATCTCATGATGGATCATGTTATGGAATAAAGCGACCATAGCGTGCTGATACGTTGCCCCGACATTCTTCAATCCAAAAGGCATGACTTTGTAGAAAAAGGTACCCCACTGTGTGTCAAACGTTGTCTTTTCCATATCCTCGGGAGCCATTTTAATCTGATTATAACCGGAGAAACCATCCATAAAGGAGAAGACCTTATTATGTGCGGTGTTGTCAACCAGAACGTCGATATGAGGCAGAGGGAAATCATCCTTGGGGCTTGCCCTGTTCAGATCCCTATAGTCAACACACATGCGAACCTTGCCATCCTTCTTCGGCACCGGAACCACGTTGGTAACCCACTGCGGGTAAGAAGTAACTGCTAGAAAACCAGCGTTAAACTGCTTCATCACTTCAGCCTTGATTTTCTCAGACATCTCTGGGCGCATTCGGCGAACTTTATGTTTCACTGGAGGACAATCTTCCTTGGTAGGCAAGCGGTGAACCACGATATCAGTATCCAAACCAGGCATATCTTCATAAGACCAGGGAAAGATCTCAACATAGTCACGCAACATCTGAATCAACCGTTGTTTGACATTAGGCTCCAGATTTGCATCGATCTTGACCTCTTTCTTGTCTACCTCTGTACCCAGATTCACTGTTTCCACTGGCTCTTCATGCGGCTGAATAACCCTCTCTTTCTGAAGTAACAGTCTAGCAAGTTCACCAGGCACTTCTCAATCATCCTCACCTTCATCCTCGGCTTGGTTGATCGGACTTTCGAAGTCATAACCGGCGGTAGCAGAGTCGTTATCAGTGGGATCCAGAGTGGATGTAGACCTGTATATGTGAGTGTGTGTAAAATAGCTGTTTTGCAAGATAGAAAAAATAAAAACAAGGAGCAAAAAATTCGTAATGCAAGAAAACGTCCAATGCTTTTATTAATGATATATGGAAATGACAAATATCAAGCCCTCACAAACAAAGCCACGGTGCCTCGGGTAAGACACCGGACCATAAAAGTTTAAAATTGTCTGTTACAAACTCAAAACAAAAGTCTCATTACTGGGTAATAAAAGAAATTGGCACGAAGTCCTTTTCTGCCCAATTGCTTAGTCCACCGTCGGTAGTGGGGTAAATCCAGCTGTCGAACTCAGACTCTTCATCATCATCTTCAATGGCATTCACTCCTGAATTGTTGGTAAACAGGGGAGGTCCTCCAATCCGCGCATGCCGAACAACCCTTTGAGCTTATTTCTCAACAACATCCCAGGCATCCTTGAGGGAAGTCGTCTTCATTGGAGGATCTTTAGCAACAGTTTCAGTTGACGCCAACGTCTAGGGGACTTCTTTAAAATGTTGACACGGGGTTTCAATGAACTCCCCGTCCATCTCCACATACCGAAAAGAGTTGAGGTGGATCACCATGTATTCCTCTTCTCCTTGTACCATAACAATTTTCCCCTTCACTGGGTATTTCAGCATCTGGTGGAGGGTAGAAGTTACTGCCCCAGCTTTATGGATCCACGGGCGACTCAGCAAACAAGAATAAGATGGCCGAATGTCCATCACATAGAATGTAGACACGAAAATCTGAGAACCAACCTTAACTGGAATATCCACCTCTCCATGTACCAGCCTCTTGGACTCGTCAAAGGCCCTAACTACAATATTACTCGGCTTCAGCACCAGCCCTTCACAGTCTAACCGGTCTAAGGATTTCTTGGGTAAAACATTAAGCGAGGACCCAGTATCCACCAACACATGAGCTTGAGTAGTGCCCCTGCATTCGATCGAAACATGCAGAGCGTCATTGTGATTCTTCCCCTTAGCAGTCAAGTCTGCGTCAGAGAAACCCAAACCATTATCAGCAGTTAAACTAGCCACACAATCCTTAAACTGGTCAGCAGATGTCTCCTGTGGCACATGCGCAGTTTTAAGGAAAGCAATCAGAGTCTTAGCATGGGCCTCTCAACACAACAATAAAGACAACATAGAGATCTTCGACGGGGTTTGCCCCAGCTGTTCGACTACATTGTAGTCACTTTTCTTGATGATCTCTAAAATCTCCTCTATCTCTTGTCTAGAGGCTTCAACAGTAATCTTTCGGTGCCTCCGTCTGGGCAGGCTCATCGGTGATCCCTTTGCCCCGAGTGTCAGATTACTAGGCAACAGGGGTGAGGATTGGAACATGAACAAGGACAGTATCAGGTGTACTGGCAGGTGTAATAACAACAGGCTTCTGAACAATTGGTGGAGAGATCTCAGGGGAGAAAAGTCTTTCGCTTCGGGTGACTTTACTAGATCCAACAATATTGCTGACGTCAGTATCAGCCTCTTCATCCTTCAAGTCTTGTTTAATCCCATGATAATACACGTCAGCTCCATAGTGCCACGGGACAGCCTTATCTGACGTGTAAGGGATAGGTCCAGGAATGGTAATGATCAAAGGAGTAATTCTCGGAACAGATGTAATTCTAACAGGATTTCTCGAGGAAGCCTTGGAAGAATTGGCGGAAATGGTGATTATAGAAACATCTTCAAAAGGAATCGATGGAACCAATGTCTTCTCAAACAAAATTTATTTGTTATCCATCAGGCGTTGGACACCTGACTTCAATAGATGGCAACCAGTAGGTAGGACGGAACACAGATGGCATCCTTCACCACAGCCCGGAAATAAACCGGCTAACAGAAGGTTCTTCTTCACAGTCATCAATGGAGTAGAAATGTCTTCTACGGAAGTCACAAACGAGTCATCATCTACAGCATTCACTCCATGCTTGGGCATAGGAGCAGTCATAACATTAGGCTTTTCCGGCGCTTCGAACTCAATCTCCTTAGCGTAAATCAGATCTTGCACTTTACTCTTCAAAGCCCAACAATTATTGGTATCATGCCCCGGGCTATCAAAATGATAAGCACAGCGGGCATTCGGATTATATAGCAGTGATGTGGTGTTGGGATTCTTTGGGGCCTCCCTCGGAATCACCAAGTTGGTCTTTAGCAACTGCGGCAGAATTTTAGATAAAGTCATGTTGAGCCGAGTAAACTGTCTTTGCGGCCTCTCTATTCTTGGCTGATTATTGCGTTGAGGGGCAACAACAGGTCTTGATATAACCACCGCATTCACTGCTTGGCGGTGCTCAGATCGACTTTGGTTCCTAGAGCTATAAACTGCACTAGACTCCTTCTTAAAAGGCTTCTTCTCGGTACTTGACGAAGCACCTTTCTGTATTTTGCCGCTCTTAATACCGATTTCAACTCTCTCCCCAGTCATTATCAACTCGGTGAAACCAGACGATGAACTTCTAATTAGATGATTAAAATATGGACCAGACAAGGTCCCCAGAAGCATATCCACTAACTCCCTATCAGCCAAAGGGGCTTGTACTCTTCCAGCAAGGTCCCTCTATTTTTGAGCGTAATCCTTAAAACCTTCGCTCGCACCCATAGACATACCCTGAAGTTGGGTACGCGTGGGAGCAGGGTCGGCATTATATTGGTACTGCTTGTAAAAAGCAGCAGCAAGGTCCTCCCAATTATGGACGTTAGCTCCTTCCAGTTGGTAGAACCATTCAAGTTGAGTCCCTGAGAGACTATCTTGAAAGAAATGGATCCAGAGGTTCTTATCAGTAGTATATGGCTGGATCTTTCTGACATATGAGCGGAGGTGTAGCTTTGGGCAGGAGACCCCGTCGTATTTAGCAAAGACTGGTGCTTTAAACTTGTGGGGACTCACCACCCCAGATGCCAAGCCCAAATCAACGAAGTCCAGACCAGGAACTTTCTGGACCTCCATCGTGCTCAACCGATCTTCAAGTTACTTATACATGTCCTTAGCCAGAGGATACTGGTCTTCATCAAAGTCAGTCTCATTGTCAGAAACCACGGGGCTAGGAGCCCTCATTTCTTCTTGGTTTTCTCCCCCTCCAGATGAGTGGGACAAATCAACTTCATCCCGCAGCCTGTTCCCAAACCTGTGACCCATGTTCAGGAGGACTGTCTTCTTATTCTTCTTCTTTTTCTTATCCTTCAAGATAAGAGTCTTCAGATCTTTCTGCCCCTTGGCCAGGCTCATGAACATTTCTTGGAACTGGGTGTTTTGAGCTTGTAGAGCCTTGATAGCTTGATCAGTTGATGTTTCAGTAGACATGATGTACTGAAATAAACATCGAAGAAGATGAGAAAACCTGTAAGGGTACCTGTGATGAGGTGCATGGGAATAGAATGCATATGATATGATTTCAAAGACTTTAGGGGTTCAAATTCGTAAACCAAAATGAAACACACTTTTATTAGATTAAAAACATGGAACAATGTTTTCCAAATGCCTTTAAGGCGTTACAAAGAGAAAAACTGAAAAGTAAATCAAAACTAGAAATAGCAAAATACATCAGCGCTCCCATGGTCGCTTTCCTCCCGTGTTGACATAGTCGTTGAGGACCTTCTCATTCTCCAACTGCCTTGTAAGCTTTAGGATCTTCCGTTCCTTCTCATGATACTTTTCTCTGTAAGTATCCCGCTCTTCCCTCAACTGGATCCAAGACCTCTTTAATGCCCCAATGTCAGTAGGCATGTATGGATGGAGGACAGTATGAGGAACCCCTTCTTCATCAGTACTCTCAACAATTACCGGTAAGACAACTTCGTATGGCATTCCCAGCTTTTGAGCCCGGGTTCGAACCCACCAGAGATATGGTTCCATCGGAAGAGAGGTCTTCATTCCTAGCTCATGCGGATCAGACCTGTGCACCCTGTTCCAAGCTCGTATGAATCTGCGACGATGTCCCTCAGCATCCCCTTGGAAGTCAAAGACAATGTCCAAAAGTAGCAACTCATGAGGTTCGTCCCTCCTAGCTCGCCCAAACTATCGTAAGGCCAGACAAGGATTATAGGTGATGCCTCCTCTAACTCCAAGTAGTGGAACATTGGGGTATTCCCCACAGTGATCAATAACAACTACTTCTTCCATGTCTTTAGTACATCAGATGATGTCCGTGTGAGCAAGGGACATAATTCTGTAGGCCCAACCTATGCCTTCCTTGTTCTTCAAAACAGATTTGGGGAGGTGGGAAATAAACCACCTCGCCGGTAATGGTGCACAACACATAAGGGTTCCCCATTTCCGAGCAGTACGGGCATAAAGAGCATGCAGAATGTCACCTAAGAGAGTGGGCACCAGATTACGGGACATGAAGATCTTCACTATGTTCACGTCGACAAAAGAATCTGAATTAGGGAACAGAACTAGGCCATATATGAGAAGAGCCATGATATCCTCGAACACTTGAAAATCCAAATTGTCCCAAAACTGTTGAGCCTGATCAAACAAGAACTTAGCCAGGAAGCCTTTTGTCCCACTCCGAGTCTCCCAATTAGACATTACATCAGCCTTTGTCAGATGTAGGGCTGTAGCAAAATCCTCTGGCCTAAGAGCTATCTCCCAACCTGTAAATGACGTCTGCTCTAGAATAGAAATACCAAGTAGATCAGAGAACTCCTCCAAAGTAGGGACCAACTGATAGTCCGGGAAGGTGAAGCAGTGGTATAATGGATCAAAGAACTGGCACAAGACACTCATCATCTGCTCATCCATCTTAGAAGTGACCAAACTCGGGAGGTGACCATGCCTTCTGATAAAGGAAGAAGTATCAGGGACCTTTGAAACCAAATCTCTAAGCTGAGTAGGAATCTGTACAAAGCTGATCCAAATAGTATTTCTACGCATAGATGCCATGACCTACAAAACAGAACAAAGATGAATCCCATTGGTCTTTGAAATGGTTAGTCCAATGCAATATGCATGCAATGTCATGATGCATGATGTCATGATAGAAACACACCACAAGTATTCACAGATATCAAACATGGTAAGGGCAAACAAGTCATACAGTAGCCCTTAGATTTCAGGCTGGCATGGAGTTTAGGTATTACCCTTTTTCAGTTTATTTGGTTCAACCTGTCCTAGAAATAGTAACCGGGTTCTAGAGGATCTCAATATCACTGACCACCCTCGATCGGTCATAATTCCAGTTTAGCAACCTTTTCTTGCGGACGGAATCATCGCGAGAGTTTGGTCTCAATGAGTGTAGCATACTGCTACTTTTCTATGGCCAAGTTGGTCAATTATAGGTTCTAAGGTCAGTTGGTGCTTAATGACCCCTTAGCAGCCCCATATTCTCCTTGTTGCACCACAAGGGATATCGGTACAAACTAAAGTGCCACACCAACATAGCTACTGCTTCAACCGTATCGGTCTATGCCGTACAATTCCCTCACAGTCTATTGCTACTTACCTAAAAGGTATCCCCAGATCCGGGTTAGGATCTATAGTAACTCCGATTCAAACCCACAAAGATAAAGCATACAAATCAAACAATAGAAAACAATATGATGAACTATTCCTAAGGTACACCCCACTTATTAGCTCCCCAGCAGAGTCGCCAATTCTGTGATACGGTGGGAAGAACTGGTTGTTTTTGGAATGTTGGTTCGCGTTTTGCGTTTGTTTTTGCAAAATGTCGCGGTAAGCAAGAGTCGCCACCGTCTTTTATTTTATCCAACAAGGAAAGGAAAAAAGCACAAAAAAAATCCATTTTTGAGATGTTTCTCAGTACGCGGGGTAGATTATAGAAAGGGAAGGTATTAACACCCTTTCTATCCGTAGTTATCTACGGGCTCTTAGGTACTTGCTCATCATTTTCAAAATTGTTTTCTTTGTGCTTATGGGTTTTGAAAAGTTTTTGTTTTAACTTCGATTTAACTCTCGTTTAAGAGTGTAATGAAGTGTTTTTGAAAACTTGTTTGTAAAAGTGTGTAAGTGTGAAAAAGTTTTGTTTTGGATGAGCAAGTATCTAAGAACTAATCTACCTACTCGAAAAAGGAATCGTTCTATGCTAATTTCCTTTAGACAATGTTATCCCACTATTAGTAAGTGGGTAGCACCATCATTGGAGTTTGAGGGTCAATTCGAAAGAGGGACATACGGTCACTAAATCAATGTTAAGACATCTTAGCGGTAACCCTAATATCTTAGATCATTTATTCGAGGCAACAATATCCGAGGCAACCATTTCGAGGCAACTATGATCTTTTTAGACAAGAGGGCGACCTCTAAAACAACCTATACTCAATGACCGTGTACGAAGGCAACCAAGTGGGAGTGTACCCTAGGAGTGCGCATGTGCGAGTGTGTTGATTTCAGTTATTTTTGTCTTTGCACATGTTTAGGGTGATCTAACTGTTTTAAATTAGACATTCATTCTTGTCATGCAAGCCCTATTATCAAACATCTAACAGTTGTATATTTGCAGAAATTAAAGGTGCGGAATTTAAACTAAATTATTACAAGGCGTTGGGTATTTACATCGCCAAAAACAACCCTTTGAAAATAAAAAGCGGTAAAATAAATAAATGCCCTAATTAATTATTACAAACCGGGAGCAGATACAATTATTTGAATAAAAAAATAAAGTGCGCGAGACAATTGGATCGAATGCGAAACTAGGGTTTTGACCCTCCTAATTGAAAGAAAACATTTTTGTTGTTTTTAATATTTTTAAGAAAAGAAATTAATTCCTAAAATTAAATGCTAAATTAATTATTAAATTAATTAATGAAAAAACAATTTAAGTGACATATTTTTGGAGTTTTGTTAGTTTAGGAAAGAAAATAAAATGATTAAATTAATGTTAAACCCTAATTATTCTAATTGATTTTTAATTATTTACAAAATAAATGAAAGTTACCTAAAATTAACCTAATTAAGTTAATTAATATTTATTAATAAAAATAAAATTCTGAAATTTAATTGGGTAAAAAATATTTTTTGTGATTTTTGTTAAAAAAAGAAAATTGATTATTGGTTAGTAATTAAATTAAATAAAATAAAATAATTAAATGAAAATAAACAAAATATAAAAAAAGTAGAGAAATGGGCCTGATTTAGGGGGTGTAGAAAGCAGGAATTCTGGCCCATTTGAGGAGATCCAATTTGACTTTCTTGATCATGTGCATTGTGTTTGACTGGCCCTTTGGTGCACCTTCAATGATGACCACCAGATCTGGCCATCTGGCGTGTTGATGAGGAAGGAGCATGGTGGTCTCTTGGCATGCGCATACACTGGATCTCCTGAAAGAAATAAGAAAAATGGAAAATGCTGGAGGCAGGGATGGAACCCCTGACCTCCAGCCTCTAACACCTTGAACATCCCACTTGTAACCACTACGCCACTTGTTTCCATTTGGCAATATAATACAAACTATTAATAATATATAAGACAAAAGAAAATTGGAAAAAATTAAATAAAAACACGCGCTCGTTTAAACAAGCCAATGGTGGGACGACACTTCATCGTCTTCTTCTTCCTTCCATAGCTAAGAACCCAAAGGGCTATACCCACGGACAGATGTCCGACACTACAAACCAAGCATCCTTAAAATCTCCTACAGGCCATGGAAATGATATCTAAGACCATGGTTGAGGTCGTCTCATCCTCTTGATTGCAACCATGCCCATTATGAAGGCTAATTATTCTTGAAACAAAAAGCCCTAAAACCAAATACGAAACCCTAACAATGGTGGATTTCATTACAGACCATTAAAATGCAATTGGATAATGTCAAAAGCTTTCAAATTATTCATAGGTTAAGAATATGCAATTGATTCAGGATAACAATGCGTAAATTCCAAGATACGAATTCAAGAACAGGGCCAGTTTGTGAGTGACTTACAGCGTATTCTGGGATTAGAATGGACCGGTTCTGGGTTACTTTAGCTTCTAAAGAATGCCAGGAAGCGATTGAGACAAGTAACAGGCCTTGAGGATGCCTCTAATCGCCAATTCAATCTCCCACTTTCTTTGATATTTTTCATATTTTTCTTTCTCTCTAGCGCCTATCTCCAACCCTTATTTTGATCTGCCTCGCCTCCTTATGTATTACACAATGTATTAGGGTTGATTACCCTGTCCAAATCTTCTTCTTTCAATGATTTTGATATGGATTTTATTTGCTTTGAACAACTTTCCAAACATGGCTTATTTCCAATCTTTTTGTGCACTCTAACCTTTACAAGAATTGGAATGCCTTGCTAGCTGTAATTAGAGCCTGAAATAATCACAAGATTCTTTGTTATCAATATTTTAGATTTTATTTGATTTAATTTGATTTAATTTGAATTAATGAAAATAAAAACCAAAATAAATTATAAAAATAAAATATGGACAATTGGCAAAGGCTAGAGCACGTGGGCTACGATGCCAACTCAAAACAAGTGAAAAAGAATGGGCCCATTTGGCAAAATTTGAAGTTTTGGGGATAGTTGACTTTTGGTAATTTTGCAAAAAAGGTCAACTTCAACAATGCATAACTTCCTCAATTTTGAACCTTTAGAGGTGTTCTTTGACTTTTTAGAAACCTTGAGATATCCTCTAAGCAACCCTTTTGGTCTCATCTCAATTTGATATTCCATGCTCAAGTATGAAGCTTTGACAAAAAAGGCGTTTTTGTTGACTTTTCAAAATCACCTATAATGTCCAAATTTATAACTTCTTGTGAGTGCATATTTTGATCATGGGAGCTGAAGATGGATTGTAGGGAATTGCATCCTCTTAAAAATGAGATTTTTATGGTTCATTTCTCATAAAGTATGAGAAAGTTATGCTTGGTCAAATTTGAGTTGACTTTTCCTATAAAACCCTAATTTAGCAACTTTTGAATCTTGAATTATGAGCAATCCTGGATGAATCATGATCAACCCTTGATAAAATGATGGAATATACTTCAAAATGAGAATGTTGACAAAAAATCTTGAATTTTGACTGTTTGTACGTCACAGTTGACTTTTGCCCTAGCATAGTCGATTTTTGGACCTTTGAGTTTTACCTCATTGGTTGCCTCATCCATAATGAGACATTCTTCTTTGTTGAATTTGATCTTGAACCCTCTATCACAAAGTTGACTTATGCTAAGAAGACTGTGCTTTAATCCTTCAACATAGAGAACATCCTCAATTTGAATGGATGGAGGTGTGCCAACTATTCCAACGCCAAGAATCTTTCCTTTGGTGTTGTCTCCATAGGTGACATACCCTTTGGCTTTATGTACTAGATATGAAAATTGGTGTACATCTCCTGTCATATGCTTTGAACATCCACTATCAAGATACCAAACATTTGATGTGGATTTCAAGCATACCTACACAAACAAATTATTCTTTGTTAGGTACCCAAGTTGCCTTGGGTCCTTCATAGTTAGTTCCCTTTTTCACCCACACATAATTCCCACTTGCTATACTAAAGTTTCTAACATAGCAAGCATTAGGTGTATGGCCTTTAATACCACAATAAAAACAAGTAGGTTCAAAGTTACTTCTATATCTAGAAGGATAAGATTTCTTCTTAGGAAATGTTTTCTTTTTCGATACATTAGCCTTTTTCTTTTGATGATTATGAACAACTTGCTTCTTTTCTACTTTCTTGGGATTGGAACTATTACTAGCCTTTACAAAAACAGTGGGATTGTTACTTGGTTTCTTAGAATTCACATAACCAAGACCCCTTTTATCATTTGGATAACGTTGTTGGCTTAGTAATCCTTCCAATCCTATTTGTCCTTTTTCATATCGTTCAATGACTCTTTTCAATTGAACAATTTGAAAGACATTTGATTCACACTTGGAGCATGCAAAGTTTTCTTTTTCTTTAATAAAATTCTGTTTTTGAAGATCAAAATCTTTAGTCATGGTGTCAATTTTTTCTAAACAAATTAGAAGTTCTTTTTCTTGATTTGACACCTTCTTGTATAAACTTTTGCATTATTTCAAGAGTTCATCAATAGCATCTTGAACATCATCATCAAAAAGATTAAATTCATTACTAACCTCTTCTTCATCGTCGGAGTGATGTGAAGCCATTAATGCTAGATTTGCACATTCGCCGCTTTCCGAATCGGATGAAGAACTTATCTCATTATCTTCCCATGCAACATAAGCCTTTTTGTTCTTGAACTCCTTTTTGCCTTTGAATCCATTTTTCTTGGAGAGTTTTGGACAATTCGGCTTTATGTGACCTTGCTTTCCACATTCATAACATGTGACATCTTGTGTTGATGTGGAGGCTTCTTTATCTTTATGATTATAAAATTTCTTCCTTTTGACAAAGTTAGCATTATGAAGATTATTTTTATGACCAAAATATTTTCCTAACCTTTTTACAAGAAGCAAGAAGTTTTCATCTTCCTCCGATGCATCTTTATCTTGACTTTATTTTGAATCAACTTTCAAAGCAATGCCTTTGGATTTCTTCTCTAAATTTTCATGTTTTTCAAGTCTACCGAGTTCCGTTTCGTATTCTTGAAGTTTGCCAAATAATGTAGCGGAAGTCATTGCGGAGAGACTCTTCTTTTCCGAGATTGCCGTTACCTTTGGTTGTCATTCCCTAGTCAATGATCTAAGGATTTCCAAGTTGAGTTCATCATTTGTCAAGGTTTTACCAAGAGCATTTAAGTGATTTGTCAAATGCACAAATCTCTTTTGTAAGTCAAGAATGGATTCTCTGGGCTGCATTCGAAATAGTTCATATTCTTGACTCAAGGTATTTAGCCTTGATCTTTTTACTTCAGCCGTTCCTTCATGAGTTTGAACCAGGGTATCCCATATTTCTTTTGCTGTCTTGCAGTTCGAGACACGGAAAAATTCGTCCATACTGAGTGCACCTTGAAGAAGGTTTATTGTCTTTTTGTCATAGAGAACTTTCTTTTTATCATTGTCGTCCAATGCAGTTTTGGGCTTTGCAGAACCAATGCCATTGATTACTGATATCGGGATAAATGGACCATTTTCAACAGCATCCCATACTTCCTCTCCTTGCGCTTCTAAATGCGCCTTCATTCGTATTTTCCAGAAGTCAAAATATTCACCACAGAATAGAGGAGGCTTGTTGTTACTACCACCATCTCTGAAAACTGGTTGATGATTTGCGGAAGCCATTCTGGATCTTTAGGAACAAGTTACCTATAACTTGCTATGATGCCAATTGTAAGTCTCAGAGTGCCTAAGAGGGGGGGGGGGGGGGGGTGAATTAGGTCTTATAAAAATTTATTCAGTTTTATGAGAATGCTTGGTAGTAATTTTTTGGTTAAGTGTTTGAAGGTTTTGATTATATCTTTATCTTTTCCTGATTATGGTGATGAAAGCGATAAATGCGGAAAAGTAAAGAACACGGTGATATATCCTGGTTCCCCTCACAATCCGAGAGTACTCCAGTCCCCTTTCCAACACGAAAGAGATTTCACTATAGTTAGAATGATTGTACAGCCTATGCTTACTATCTAACCTATAGGGTGATCAAAGGTTCTTAACACCTTTAAGACCAAACAAACACTAATGTGAATGAAGAACAATCCTCTTCAAATCACAACACTTACTTCCAACAATCCTGGATAGTAAGGGAAAACCTTTAAGTAATACAATGATTAATTTGAAGTATATGGAGAGCTTTATCAATCTTCAATTGATCTTCTTCTTCAAGATAAAAACAATTCTCAACAATGTATATAAATGTTCACAATGTATGTATGAAACTTGTAATGATAATGAAAGTGTATATGGCAAGTTTCACAAAATTATGAACACATGAAAGTTTATTTGCAAATTTGAATGAATGAGAAAATTGTTAATATGAAGAAGGTTTTTTGTTGTTTGAAAATGTTATATGTGTTTTTGTTTAAAAACTGAAAAATCTGCATTTTATAAAGTCATAAGAACCTCTTCATTCATGCCAATTCATATGAAAAGTTGCAATGCATTCATGAAAAGATACCACTTGAAAAATGTTTAAAAAACAAAAGAAAAGTTGCACTGGTTCGCTAGGAACCGGTTCTGACACAGACAGAACCCGGTTCTTAGTGAACGTTATAAGTTAGAATTCAAAAAATATCACGCAGGAACCGGTTCCCCTATTGGTACAACCCGGTTCCTGGTACAAAAACCAGGGACATGTTTTTGAAGTAAGTCTGGAACCCGGTTCCCTGTTAGGGAGGAACTGGTTCCTAAAGGGTTATTTTCAAAAATACTTTTTGAAAAAATATTTCAAACAAAGTTTTTCTTGATGTTAAAATTATGGAATATGTATATATGTTGATGAATGCATATTGTGAACATCTATATTCAAGATTTTAAGAATTATTTATACCATTTGACATTTGATGATTCTTCAATAATTCTTCAATAATCTTCAAGACTTTTATATGATGTTGATAAGCTTTTTGCACATCCTTTGAATGTTGATGTCCATGTTGTCTTCATCAAAACACATGCTTTAAATATGACTTGAGAAGCTTGCAATTACAGATGTCACATTTCCCCAGGAAGTCGTGGTGCAGCATATACCCCAACCAAACACACAGTTCACTTCCGCTTCCCAAACCGGAATTACTCCCCAGTAGAGTAACAGACGACTGAAGCTCCTAAAACTCTATTTCTCCCAAGACAAGAGACCATCATTCCCCAGCGAAGTCCTCCTCAACAACGGGTATACGGGTTCTCATAAAGGAATCTCTTATGAGATCGAAACTCCTCCGGATGGCATATTTAAGCCCATCTCCGACAATTCTCTAGCAACTACCAAATGGCATCTATAAGCCCATTCCCGATATCACAAATCAAGTATCACTTCATACGAGTGCAAATTTCTGGGCACTCTAGTGTTCAATCATCTTCCACCTTCAGATCACGAAAGACAGACGAGCCAATCTACATCTTCAGGTTTAAGAAGATTGAATAGGGGAAGCTGTTGTACCCCAAAATTTTCCCTCCCATATTTCTTAACACATGGCAAGAGAGGCCCCCAAATTGCTCAAGGAAGTTCAAGAGTTGACCAGACAAACTCTCTCCTAAGGCAGTCTATCTCTAATTAGGGTTTCCATCTTCATCAAGATGTGTCAACCACAAAGGTCCCAAATGCTTTCCAAGGTCCTAATATGTTCTCAAGATCATCCATGTCAAGTTTCAAGCCTTGCAGAAGAAGTTTGCTCATTCAATTGCTCAAATGCCTGAAAATCAACTGTACTAGGTCAAAATTCAACTGTGGCCCACATAAAGTCAAACTTCAAGATTTTTGGTCAACATCCTCATTTTGAAGTATTATTAATCATTTGATCAAGGGTTGATCATGATTCCTCAAGGATTAATCACAATTCATCAAAACCCAAAAGTTGCTAAATTAGGGTTTTGTAGGAAAAGTCAACTCAACTTTGACCAAGCATAACTTTCTCATACTTTATCATAAATGACCCATCCAAAGCTAATTTTGAATAGGATACAATTCCCTACAATTCATCTTCAGCTCCCAAGTTCAGAATATGCACTCACAAAAAGATATGAATGTTGACATTATAGGTCCTGTTTAAAAGTCAACAAAAACACCTTTTGGGTCAAAACTTCATACATGAACATGGAAGAATCAATTGAGATGATACCAAAAGGGTTGCTTATAGGGAATCCTAAGATTTCTAAAAAGTCCAAGAACACCTCTCTAGAGTCAAAATTGAGAGAGTTATGCATTGGCCAAGTTGACCATTTTTGCAAAATTGCCAAAAGTCAAATGTGCTCAAATTTGCATTTTTTGCTAAATGGGCCTAACTTTTTATGCTTTCACCTCACTTATAACATGGTCCACGACCCAAATGCTCACTCACATGTTATTTGATTCATTATTTATTTTGATTTTGATTTTTTATTTATTAAAAATTGAATTAAATCAAATAATTGGTAAATAATAGCAAAGATTTGTTTTGATTGGATTTTTGGACAGAATCATAAGCTCATTATGCTGGCATATTCGAATCAGATCATATCAAGGCTAATTGGCACGAGATTGGCGTGATTAGGCAAATTTGGAAGGATATCATACAAATTGAAAATCAAATAAAATCTCATCAAAGTTTCAAGATTCAATCCAAATTTGTTAACCTAATTCACTCTAGGTTATATAATAAAGCTTTGCAGATTAAAATCAAGGGGTTAGAAGGCGTGAAACTGTCAGAAGAAAAACTGAAACTTTGGACAAAAAGTGAGAGATTGAAGTTCATCTTAGAGCCATCCTCAACGAGTTTCAAAGCCAGAAATCAATTACTTGGCATCTCAAGAAGCGTTCCCAATCATTTGCAGGCATTAGAACATCCAGAATCATTCCCTATCACTCTCACGGTTTGCACAATTATCCAAATTTGATTACTGTAATTCTTGCATCTTTAGCATGTTTAAGTTACATATTTGTGTTCATCATCATGTTTGCAATGTTTCTGGATAGTTTGATTTAACTTACAGTGCAGGAATAAGCTTTTGCCATCATTAGGGTTTCGTGCTCCAATTTGGGGTTTTGGGTTTCAAGCAAAATTAGGCCTGATAATAGGTACCATGATGATCAGAATTTCAAACTCAGTTGATCCATGGTCCCGAATTGGATTTATATTGCATGTGCTTGATTCTTGAATGACACGGGTTTTAGCAACAGACCTGCGTCTGTAGGTAAATGTTCAGAGCCTAAAACAACGGTTCCAGGGATGAAGATAATAGCGTGTCACAACCTGAATGGCTGATTTAAATTCTGGCGCGTTATTCTGGCCAGAAACTTGTTTTTTCTGATATATTAGTTGTTTTTATTATATTAACAAGTTAACATCCAGCGCGGTTGGTCAGAGGAAGGAAGCCAGAAGCTCATGCCCTAGGTTCGATCCCAGGCGTGAGCTTTTGACATTTTCTCCATTGTTTTCACCAGATTCAGCAACACACTACACCTTTTGAGGGTCATCATCTTCTTGATCCATCATCCAGAATCTGATCAAGCACATGCACCTTCTGAGGGTCATCATCTTCTGGACCCATCAACCAGAACCAAATCAAGTGTTCTCGGGTCATCTTCTAGACCCATCAACCAGAACCAGATCAAGCGTTCTCTGGTCATCTTCTGGTCCCATCAGCCAGGATCAGATCAAGCGTCCTCTGGTCACCTCCTGGATCCATCAACCAGGACCAGATCCAGTGCACACCATCTTCTGAGGGTCATCATCTTTTGGATCCATCAGCCAGAATCAGATCCAACGCATACACCTTCTGAGAATCATCATCCGCTAGATCCATCTCCAGCCAGATTTGCTGACAGCAGGCCCATTTGGTTATTTCTACTATTTTTCTTTATTTCCTTTTCTTTAATTATTTTATTTTTTAATCAACACAAAAATTATTTTATTAAATTATCCAACCAAAAATCACAAAAAAGATTTATTTTCTTAACAAATGTTTTTAATTAATTAGTTTAATTAATTTAGGGTAACTTTAATTTCTTTCATAATTTAAAAACAATTAGAAATTAGGTTTAATTAATTTGCAATTAAATGTTTTCTTCAATAAAAATCCAAAAAAATACTTTTTTCCTCAAATTAGATTTTTCAGGTTTCAATTTCTTCTCGCATTTAATTCGCCACGCGCTTATTATTATTTTGCCAATATTTTTGTAACTACTCACTGGTTTGTAATAGTTAATTTAGGGTTTATTTAGTGCTAAATTCCCGTGTTTTTGGCTATGTAATTAATCCCCCTCCCCGAAGCCTTGTAATAGCGTAGATTTATTTTCTCGCATTTTCAATTCATGCAAATACTTAACTGTCTAGATGTATGCTAATAGAATTGTATGGCAAGAATACATGACAAATTAACACGGTTAGAAAACCCTAATGTGCAAAGATAAATAACTGAAACTAATCACTCGCACATATCACTCTTAGGGTATACTCTCACTTCGGTTGCCTTCGGTAAACGATCATTAAGCATAGGGTGTCTTAGTGGTTACCCTCCTGTCTAAAAAAGGATCAAATGTCCCGTTCGAATGTTGCCTCGGAATTGTTGCCTCGGAAATGTTGCCTCGAATATGATCTTAAGACTTTAGGGTTATTACTAAGGTATCCTAATATTGCTTTAGTGATCATATGTCCCTTTCGAATTGATCCTTACAATTCCAACGACGATGGTACCTATTTCTCAATAGTAGGATAGCGCTGTCTAAAGGAAACAAGAATAGAAACAATATTTTTTCGAGTAGGTAGATGCTAGTAGGTACTTGCTCAAATTAAAACTTTTCACACTTACACTTTTCAAAACAATTTTCAAAATAACTTCGTCACACCTTTGAGGACCGATATAAGGGTTATCACGAAGTCCATCTTTTCAAACACAAAGCACACAAACACAAGCAATTTTAAAAAGATGAGCAAGTACCTAAGAGACCATGGAAAACCATGGATAGAAAGGGTGCTAACACCTTCCCTTTCTATAATCTACCCCCCGTACTCAGAATATCTCGAAAAAGGATTTTTTCTGTACTTTTTTCCTTTCCGGTTGGATAAAATAAAAGTCGGTGGTGACTCTTGCTTACCGCGACATTTTACAAATAAAAAACACAAAACACAAACCAGAATCAAAAAGTCGGTTATGCCACCATATCACACACTTAAGAACTTAATCCTTAGGTTAATAGCAGCTCGAAGACCCATGATACATGATTCATACTCCGCCATATTGTTAGTGCAGTTGAAACATAATCGGGCGGTGAACGGAGTATGACATCCTTCGGGAGATATGATCACAACGCCAATTCCATTACCCAGTGCGTTCGAGGCTCCATCAAAATGCATAGACCATCGGGATCCCTCCTCGGGTCCTTCATCCGGTCCAGGTTCTTCGTAGTCAGTCACCAACATGATATTCTCATCCGGGAACTCAAAATTTATGGACTGGTAGTCATCCACAGCCTGATGAGCCAAATGATCAGCCAATACACTCCACTTTATAGCTTTTTGGGTTGTATATTGTATGTCGTATTCGGTTAAGATCATTTGCCACCTTGTTATCCTTCCGGAGAGAGCGGGCTTCTCGAAAATATACTTGATCGGATTCATCTTTGATATCAACAAGGTAATGTGAGTCAGCCTATACTGTCTTAACCGGCGAGCAGCCCATGCCAAAGCATAACAAGTTTTCTCGAGTAATGAGTATTGTGTCTCACAGTCGGTAAACTTTTTGCTAAGGTAATAAATGGCGTGCTCTTTTCGACCAGACTCGTCATGCTGCCCCAACACACACCCCATTGAATTGTCTAGCACTATCAAGTATAATATCAAAGGTCTTCCTTCAACTGAGGCATCAGAATTGGAGGTTCTTGAAGGTATTCTTTGATTCTTTCGAAAGCGGTCTGGCATTCGTCATTCCATTTTGCCACTTGATCTTTCTTCAGAAGCTTGAAGATTGGCTCACAAGTAGCAGTCAGATGTGAAATGAACCTGGAGATATAATTCAGACGTCCCAAGAAACCTCTAACCACTTTCTTTGTACGGGGAACGGGCATCTCTTGTATGGCCTTTACCTTCGCAGGATCTACCTGAATACCCTTGTCACTAACGACAAAACCCAGAAGCTTTCCAGATCTTACCCCGAAGGTACACTTGTTCGGATTCAACCTCAGCTTGTACGTCTTCAACCTATCGAATAACTTTTTGAGATGATCAAGGTGCTCTTACTCAGTCTAAGACCTGGCTATCATGTCATCAACATAAACTTCGATCTCATGGTGAATCATATCGTGGAACAAAGCGACCATGGCGCGCTGATAAGTTGCCCCAACATTATTCAACCCAAAAGGCATCACTTTGTAACAGAAGGTGCCCTATTGTGTAACGAAGGTTGTCTTCTCCATGTCTTCAGGAGCCATCTTGATCTGGTTGTAGCCAGAGAAACCATCCATGAAGGAGAAGATTTTGTGTTGCACGGTGTTTTCGACCAGAACATCAATGTGAGGAAGTGGGAAGTCATCTTTGGGGCTTTCCCGGTTCAGATCTTTGTAATCAATGCACATATGCACCTTACCGTCCTTCTTAGGTACCGGAACGGTGTTAGCAACCCACTGTGGATAAGAAGTGACAGCCAAGAATCCTGCATCAAACTATTTCATGACCTCTTCCCTGATCTTCTCTGACATTTCAGGGTGCATACGATGGACCTTTTGTTTAACCGGAGGACAGTCTTCTTTGCTCAGTAGGCGATGTACCAAAATATCAGTGCCTAAACCAGGCATGTCTTCATAGGACCAGGCGAAGATCTCAACATAGTCGTGCAACATCAGTATCAACCTTTGTTTGACGCTAAGATCCATATTTGCACCTATTTTAACCTCTTTTTTGTCTTCCGCAGTACCCAAGTTCACTGTCTCAACTGGCTCTTCATGAGGCTGTATGTCCCTTTCTTCCTGCTGTAATAGTATAGCAAGTTCTCCAGGCACCTTACAATCATCCTCACCTTCGTCCTCGGCTTGGTTGATCGGATTGTTGAAGTCATAACTAGCAATAGCAGAGTTGTTATCAATGGGATCCAGAGTGGATATGGATCTGTATTATGATACGTGAGTGTGTGTAAGAGAATAGTTATTTTAATAAAGTGAAAATAGAAAAGAAAAATAGAGAGCGCAAAATTTGTATGCAAGAAACGTCCAATGCTTTATTAATGATATATGAAATGACAAATAATAACCCTCACAAGCAATGCCAATGTGCCTCGGGCAAGGTGCAGGGTCGTAAAGTTTTAAATTGTTTATTACAAATCTTAAAAACAAACAAGTCAATTACTGCAGAATAAAAGAAACAGGTGTGAAGTCCCTAGCCGTCCAGTTACTCAGTCCACCGTTGGTAGTCGGGTAGATCCAGCTGTCAATGTATGAGTCCTCTTCACTGTCTTAAATGGCATTAATTCCCTGATTGCTGATGCATAGGGGAGGTCCTCCAATCCAAGCGTGTCTAACATCCCTTTGAGCCCCTATAGTAAATCCCAAACCAAATTTGTCAGTCTTATGAGTGAAATCAGGGAGCTGACCTCAATTGGCACACCCACCTTCTTCAATCACGGCCCTGGCGTCCTTGAGAGAAGCCTTCTTCAAAGGAGGTTTGTTGCTAGTAGTTTCAGTTGATGCCAAGATCTGAGGGACCTCTTCAAAGTTCTGACAAGGAGTTTCTATGAATTCCCCGTCTATCTCTATATACCTAAAGGAGTTGAGGTGACTCACCATATATTCTTCTTCACCCTGCACCATGACAATCTTTCCTTTCATTGGATACTTTAGCATTTGGTGGAGTATGGAGGTAACTGCCCCAGCCTCGTGGATCCAAGGATGACCCAACAAACAAGAATATGATGGCCTGATATCCATCACATAGAAGGTGTACCCAAAAGCCTGAGAACCTATTTTGACAGGGATGTCCACCTCCCCGTGCACCATTCTCTTTGATCCGTCAAAAGCCCTTACCATAATGTTACTAGGCTTTAGAGTGAAACCCTTGAAATCCAAACGATCCAACGCCTTCTTTGGCAGAACATTCAGTGAAGACCCAATATCTACCAGCACATGAGCCATAATGGTGCCCCTGCATTCAATCGAGACATACAGAGCATCATTATGTTTCCTTCCCTTTGGTGTCAAGTCTATATCTGAAAAACCTAGCCCATTATCAGCAGTCAGACTGGCCACACACTCTTGGAATTGATCAGCTGATGTTTCCTACGGCACATGCGCAATCTTGAGAAATGCAATCAAAGCCTTCGCATGTGCTTCAGAACACAACAGCAGAGACAACATGGATATCTTTGATGGGGTCTTCCCCAGCTGCTCGACTACATTGTAGTCGCTCTTTTTAATTATTTTCAGTATTTCCTCTATTTCTTGTTTAGAGGCTTCCACAACAACTTTCTTAGGCGCCTTCGTCCGGGCAGGTTCACCTACAATCTCTTTGCCGCAGGTATCAGATGATTCGCTGACTGGAGTAATAACTGGAGTAAGAACAGGAACAAAAGTTGATGTACTAGCAGGAACGGCATATGGAATGACAATAGGCTTTTTAACAATCTTAGGGGAAATTCAGGAGAGAAGACCCTTCTGCTCTAGGTGATTTTGCTGGTTCCGACAATGTTATCAATACCAGGATCAACCTCTTCATCTTTCAGATCTTGTTTGATGCCATGATAGTACACATCGGCACCATAATGCCATGGGACGGCTTTATCGAAGACATACGGGACAGGACCAGGAACAATGATTATCAGCGGAGCAATTCTTGGAGCAGATGTAATCCTAATAGGTCTTCTCGAGGAAACCTTGGAAGGATTGGAGGAAATGGTTATAATGGCAACATCTTTAATTGGAACCACAGGAATCATAGTTTTCTAGAACAAAATCTCTTTGCTATCTATCAGGCGTTGAATACCTAACTTCAGCAAACGACAACCAGAAGGTAGAAACGAACACATGTGGAAATCTTCACCACAACCCAAAAATAAACCGGTTGTTGTACCCCAAAATTTTCCCTCTCATTTTCCACTTAGGATGTTATCCCAGGGTTCCTCAAACACTCAATTCGGCTCAAAAGTCGATCAAGCAGATTCTCCTCCTAGGAAAACCATCAGCAATTAGGGTTTGGCGCTTCTCAAAGAAAATTGAGCCGTCAAGGTTTCATTTGATTTTTCATAAGTCTTTATATCTCCTCGGAATTGTTTAAACCAGTTTTCAGACCTTGCAGTACAAGTTTGCTCAACCAATGGTCCAGATAACTAAAAACAATTACAGCAACCCCAAAATCAACCCTTTCGCGAGAATGATTTAAAGTGCTTGTAAACTTCTTCGTTATTCGATATTTTGGAGTGGTTTTTCTTGCGTACGATTCTCCCTGATGATATTTCCAATTTCTCTTCACAAATCAAGAATTAATTACGCGTAGAAAATCACCAACGTTCGAGTGCGTCAGAAGTCGCATCGTGAAGTTTGACCTAATTTCAAGTAGCCGTCGTCTGATTTCTAAGAATTGTAGTTTCTTCAAATTACAAGACCTTGAGATGATTATTCTTGTTTATGGTCATAAGTGATGTCACACATAAGTTTATTGTGTTCGAAGACTTTTTAAATCGTCGCAAGAATTTAGTTGATTTCTAAGTGTTCTTAACCGCGGTTTGTTAAATTTGGTTAATTCTACAAGATTGACAAATATTCTCCAAAAAAAACATGTTTGTTTGGCAATGAAGATCCATTATAATTAGGCATGGCAGACTATGTCATTTTAAATGAATTTTATTCAAAGTTTGAAAGATAAGGCGCTTTGGTTTTACTTGAAATACAAATTACAAAAGCGTTGGATTTTTCTTGAGGTTCAAGTCACCGAGCAAGGCATATGTCCAAATCACACAATTAGAGGTTCCATATTTCATCAAGATCCAGGTCTCTTTCTTTTTTCAAGAGGCATTTTTTAAGTTCATGGGCCACTGAGAAGAATTTAATTCGTGCTATGTCAAAGCATATTCAAGATTTTGCAAGTCTTAGAATTAATTTCAAATTGAATTAAGAATGAAGGATTACAACAAGAATGCATTGTTTGAATTTTACAAAATAAAGCGGAATTCATCATTTAAAATTTACAAGAGATTTGGAATGTGCTTTAAAAGTTTCTAAACTACGTAATTCAAATTACAAGGTTCGTGACATTCCTAACAATTCACTAAACTACAAAGGAGTTTCTTCATCTTCAAGTCATTCCTCATCAATTCTCCCCCTTGCCCAAACTGCTCATACATGAAACAAAAACAAAAAATTAGTGAGCGTATGAAAAATCAAGAAGGGTTTTGTTTAGAACAAGTTTTTTCTCATCATGAGGGTTATGTTTGGAATCATAAAAGTTAAGAGGTCATTTAATCATGTGCTGAAATTCAAAGCCTCATATAAATCAATTTCAATCATGGGCTTTCTTTTCCAATTGCAAATTGCAAAGGTAAACCTTGGTTCGCAAAAGAAAAAGAGGAGGTGTAATGCAATCACAATAGGCAAATACAAAATTCAGATTTAACAGCATCACAAATCACAGATTTAAGCCCAACAAAAGCCTCAAATTTGTCCTATCATTGGCCCAAATAAATATGTCCATTGCAAATCATAATTTTTTAAATTGGTTCACAAAGGACAACATAAGAAGAATTAAAAAATTCAGAATCCATCATGCTGCACACAAACAACATAGTTTGTATCACAAGTAAAAAAGGCCAAAATGCTGTAAAAAAATAGACTGTATTACAGCCCTACATTGCTGTCCAAAATCTGTCCAAAGTAGCTGCAATATACAGCCAAAAATTGCATATATATGGATCAAGTCAAAATTGCAGCAAAAAGCTACAAAAACAGCATCCTAATTTGTTTAAAATCTCCCATTTTCCCCCCCAAGTATTATCACACGGATATGATAAAAAGGGACGGTAGTGTCAAAGGGAAGCAGAGGGAGAGAACGACAAAAACATCATCAAGAGAAAACAAAAACAAAAACATCATCAAGAGAGAACAACAGAATCCGCATCATCAAGAGAAAACAAAAACAGAAACATCATCAAGAGAAAAAAAACAGAAACAACAGCAACATCACTCAAAATATTTTCATCATCATTTTTCAAACAATTTCCCTTCAGAGTCTAAGAAGAAGAAAGAAAGAAAAAAGGAGACTTCCCTGTCAAACAACGCCAACAGCAAGAACGAGTGAGGAACAAAAAAAAAGTGGACTGAGGTAGCAGTATAAAGAGACCGTTTGCAAAAGCTCTGATACTGTATGTTTTGCTTCCCGACCTCATAAGCTCGTTGCCATTTTGCTTTGCCTTATAACTGCTTCATGCTTCTTTTTCCGCCACTATATCATAAAAAAAGAGTTTTTTTTTCATATGACTAAAAACGAAAGGGTAACAAATGTACAGTAAGTATTAAGACAAACCTTACCTCTTCTTTCTATCTTCCCCATCTCGCTTTGGCTCGTACTAAACAAATCGCTTGAGAATCCACCGGAGGAGTCAAGAAGCCTCACAGATTCTGTCCAGGAGCTGTTTCTTTGAGGGAGATTAGGAAGTATCAGAAAAGTACAGAGCTTCTCATCCGGAAAACTTCCGTTTCCAAAGCAGCGCTGTTTCCGCTCTTCATGAAGCCGTTGAATCTCGTTGTCAAGAATTGACGGATTCATAGAAATAGACGAACGAATGTTTGGAGTTAGGATTTGTGATTTTGGAAGCTAGATTTTGTTTTCACGATAAGCTTGAGAGACAACATTTTGTTCTTAATCTGACCTTTCTTCTTTTTCCTATTCCCAGTAATAACCGGTGGCGGCGCCCTTTTGTTCTATTTAGGGTTACAAATATTTCCCTAATTATTTCCCAACCGGGTCAGGCCTTTTGGGCCTCTTGGCCCAATCATGCTACCGTTTTCCTTTTATCTATCAGTTAAGCCTTGTGAATTACAAACAAGTAGCGTAATTCAGTTGGCAAGGTGCATCTTTGATAACCCAAATGGCCTGAGTTCGATTCCTCCCTTGGACGCTTTTTTTTCTTTGCTTCTTTAATTCTTTTAATCTTACTCCCCCGATTTTTTTAGTTTATATTTAGTTTAAATTCTCAAAATTCAATTAAACTTAAAATATACAATTTTGATAACTAGTTTGGTTTAGACTTTGTGATTATTTTTTTATCAAATTATTTTTCTTTCTTTAATAAATTCTTTTTTTAAATAAAATTATTAATTAATATAATAAAATTCAAAAGATATATAGAATAGTTTCTTTTTATATACTCTCACAAATATAAAATACCAAACAAAAAGATATATATGCAATTGACTTATTTTCTTTTAAATTTTCTTTTCTTTCCAAATGTTACAAACCAAACAACTTAGAGTTTTTGTTGCAATACTTTGTTAATTATTTGCCCTAGACTATTATATTTATTTCAAATTCGATTTTGTTGTATTGATTTCCTATTTTGACTGTTAATCACATTTATCCATCCCTATTTGTAAATTTGTACCCCCATTCCCGAAAGTTCTGTAATAGCGTAGAATTTCAATTTCCGCAACTTACTGGTTTCTTTATACTGTATAGTAATTAGGCGTGTATGGTAAGATTCCAAATCAATCGCTAGATAACCTAATTTCAAAGATAAAATTAACTTGAATCAAAAACACTTTTCACACGCGCACCTCTAGGGTAACCTCGTTTGTTGCCTCAAAAACACAGTCATGTCCCTCGAATATGAGACGCTTTAGCAATGACCCTTCGATAAAAAAAATCGTAGTTCCTCGATGACCCTCGACGCTGCCTTCGATAAAACAATTTTGTCCCTAACGAAAATCGCTAAAACGTCTCATAAGTTGCTTTAGATGACTATAAAATTGACCCGTGCATGTCCTTTCACATCCAACGATGGGGCTTCTTACCAGATCAATAGTAAGAAAGCAACATTAAAAGGAGGAAGAAAAGAACAATTGAAAACCTTTCGAGTAGATAGATTCGCTCCTAGTTACTCATTTTCTCACGACAAAAACATTTTTACACCCACACTTTCATCTCAAAACATTTTCAAAAGATAAAATGTTTTGCATACATTCTTATAGAGACGAGAACCATTGCAAAACATCTTTTTTTCAAAACCACTTTCGAAAACACGTTCCAAAAACACATCTTTGAACCACTTTTTGAAACAAAATTTTGTATGCGTTCTTATAGAAACGAGAACCATTACAAAGACATTTTCAAAATACTTTCAAAGCCCACACCACGAGCACACTTTCAAATAAAAGCAAGTGATCAAAACGAGTAACTAAGAGCCCATGGAAAACCATGGATGAAAAGGGTGCTAATACCTTCCCTTTTCATAATCTACCCCCCGAACTCAAAAAAAATCTCTAAAGGTCTTTCTTGTGCTTTTTCACCTTTCCTTTTTGGATAAAAGAAAAGTCGGTGGCGACTCTTTCTATCCGCACAAATGCGATCAAAACGCAAAACACCAAGTCAGTTCTTCCATCGTATCACAGAACTGGCGACTCTGCTGGGGAAAAGTATAAAAGTGGGGTTACCTTAGGGTTAGATCACCTTTACTAGCTTTCATTATTTGATTTGTGTGCTTTATATTTAGTTCTTTGTATTGGGCTTGCTTTGATCCTCCACCCGGATTTGGGACACCTTTTTAGGTAAATAGTAATAGATTGTGGAGATTGTACGGCGTAGACCGATATGGTGGAAACAATGGCTATGTTAGTGTGACGTATTTGTGGGAACCGGTATCCCTCGTGGTGAATCAAGGAGAATACGGGGCCGGTGAGTGGCGTCATGAAGCACTAATTGACCTTAGAACCTTAATTAAACAAACTTGACCATTAGGACGTAGTGAGGTAGCCAGTTTCGGTGTAGAGCTGAAAATTGGTTGATACTCGATACTACACTCATTGAGGCTAGACTTTTGGGATATCTCGGCTGCAAGAAAATATTGTTGTGCTGAGACAATGCCTAAAAGAAAGGTCGGTGATATTGAGATCCTTTAGAACCTGATCATTATTTCTAGGAGAGGTTTAGCCAACTAGACTTCAAGAGGGTACTTACCTACAAAACTCATGCAAGCCTAAAACATTGGGACTTGTTTGTTATATGTGTATATGTATGCTTGTACATAAACATCCTTAACATCATCAACATCATATGCATGCTCACTAACCATTTCAAGGATTTAGAAATTTATTTTTGTTTTTGTTTTGTAGGACATGAATTCTCTCCGAAGAAACACCATCTAAATCAGCTTTGTAAAAGCACATCCTCAACTTCAAGAGCTAGCCTCAAGAGTGCCCGGGGATTCTCCTTTTACCAAGAAATATGGTCGACTCCTCAGTTTGGCTACATCCAACTTCCAAGAAGAGATGATGTGTGTACTATTCCAATTCTTTGATCCCGTACATCATTGTTTCACTTTCCCGGACTATCAGTTGGTACCTACACTAGAAGAGTTCTCTCTACTCTTAGGGGTGACCATGCTTAATCAGATATTGTTCACTGGTCTAGAAGGGATTCCAAAACTTGAAGTCATCGTCGAAGCTTTACATGTGAAGAGGGCCGACGTCATAGCCAATTGGGAGACAAGAAGTGGGGTTAAAGGCTTTCTAGCTAAGTTTTTATTGGAAAAAGCTCGTTGATTCTGGGATGACATGGATTTCCAAGCTTTCGAAGATGCACTAGCTCTCCTCATTTATGGTTTGGTTCTGTTTCCCAATTAGGACCAATTCATAGACGTTAATGCCATCAAAGTCTTTCTCTCTCGCAATCCTATACCTACCTTACTAGGAGACGTCTTGCATTGCCTTCTTACCCGCACCATGAAGAAAAGAGGCACCCTTTTGTGTTGTATCCCCCTACTCTCTAAGTGGTTCACTTCACACCTGCCTCAATCAGCATTGAAGAACGACCAAAGACTGACTTGGTCTCAAAGATTGATGTCTCTCATCCACTCTGATATCCGTTGGTGCTCAAGATCTTTGGAAGATATCTCTATCATTGACCGCTGTGGGGAGTTCCCTAATGTACCTCTGCTTGGTATTAGGGGAGGAATCACCTACAACCCATGCTTAGCTCTTCGGAAGTTTGGGTATGCCCGAAGAGACGGCCCTCATGAGATGCACATCCAAGGTCTGGTGTTCGACTACGAAAAAGAAGACCAAGGTTACCGCCAGAGGTTTACATGTGCTTGGGGAATGGTGAAAAAGGTGGACAGTAGGACTTTGGGACATAAAAACTCTATCCCTCTCGATCCTTACCTTAGGTGGG
The DNA here is from genome assembly GCA_948472305.1 of Vicia faba. NCBI lineage: Eukaryota > Viridiplantae > Streptophyta > Magnoliopsida > Fabales > Fabaceae > Vicia > Vicia faba. The sequence goes on along the minus strand of OX451736.1, from coordinate 1,081,046,658 downwards.
TACGGGCTCGTGCCCAGAGTCTCTTGATGCCTTACCCTTCCATCCTTCCTGTCATCATTGAGCCTGTTATTGAAGGAGACGTCCCATATACCGTTCTTCATCCTGACATGCCTACCTCTCTTGAAGACCTGCAGAAAGCTTGGGTTCAGTTAAAGGAAGAGAGAGACACCTTTGAAGCCCAGTATTACACCAGTGAGAAGAAGGTCCTGGAGCTCACCAAACTGCTTCATGAAGAGAAGAACCTGAATGCCTACATTGCTCCAAAGAGGATGCGTTCGGTCTTTTTGTCTTAGGAGTTTTGTTGTATTTTGTTTCTTTCTTTGTAAGCCCAAGGAGGCATGATGTATTCAAACTTGGTTTTGTTTAATATGACGTGTGTTCCTTTTTTGGTTTGAACAAGTTTAAATCTCTAAATTTCCTTGAAATCATTTGCATATTGCATATTCATTCATCATAACATCATACAGGTTTCTCATAACAGCTCGCCTTATCCTTCTACTGTTTATTTCAGTGAGATGGATGTTGAACAGACTGTGAAAGATCTTCAGGCGCAGAATGCTCAGTTTCAACAAATGCTCATGGCTCTGACAAAAGGACAAGAGGAGTTGAAGACTCTACTGGCCAAAGAGAAGAAGAAGAAAACGAAGAAACCAACTGGTGTTGTAATCATGGGAAGAAGGTTTAAAGGATAAACCATGCGAACTTTAGACTTTGCAACATCGTCAGGCGAAGGAGATAATCAAACCTAAGAAGTGAACAACGACCCAACATCCGAAGGAGAGGAAGAACCTGATTACTCTGAGGAACAATATCCTCTTGCTGATGATAAATACAAACAGCTAGAGGATCGTTTGAATGCCATGGAGATTCAGAGGGTACCCGGTTTGGACTTTGAAGAATTAGGACTCATCTCAGGGGTTGTCATCCCACAAAAATTCAAGGTCCCAACTTTCGCCAAGTACGATGGTGTCTCTTGCCCGAAGCTACATCTAAGGTCATATGTCAGAAAGATTCAACCCTACACGGCTGACAAGAATCTGTTGGTGCATTTCTTCCAGGAGAATTTATCTGGGACGCAGTTGGATTGGTTCTACCAATTGGAAGGGACCAATGTTCGCAACTTGGAAGAGTTGGCCGCCGCTTTCTACAAACAATATCAGTATAATGCTGATTTGGCTCCAACTAGGACGCAGTTATAAAGTATGTCTATGGGAACGGGTGAAGGTTTCAAAACATATGCTCAAAAATGGAGGGATCTCGCAGGAAGGGTCCAGCCCCCTTTATCCGACAGAGAATTAGTGGATATGTTCCTAGGCACCTTGTCAGGACCATTTTTCAATCACCTGATTGGGAGTTCCTCAACTGGGTTTACTGAATTAATTATGACTGGTGAGCGGGTTGAGGCCGGTATAAAAAGCGGAAAAATTCAAAGAGATGCATCCTCGAGTATGGTGAAGAATCCCTTTGTTGGAAAGAAGGAGGTCAGTGTTGCATATGATTATAGAAGTCAAAATAAAACCGACCGTCGTCCAGCAGTAGGGGCTGTCATGATTTCTAACCCTGCGCCAAATTAGCAGCGAAATTATCAGCGCAAACCAGAAGCGCCCATGAGACACTTTACCCGGATTAACATGACCATGTCTCAAGTTTTGCCACACCTTCTAAAGACCAATCTGGCAACTTTAAAGGAAGCTCCCAAGAATCCCAATACTGCTTCTCCTCGCTACAACCCGAACGCCCGATGTGCCTATCATTCTGAAAGCCTGGGGCACGATACAAATGACTGTTGGGCCTTAAAGAATAAGGTGCAAGACCTTATCGATGCGAAAGAGATTGAATTTGATCCTCCAGAAACGCCTAATGTAATAACGGCGCTAATGCCCAGACATGGCCAAGGTATAAACTCCATTGACGATGATCGTTTTGTTTCCTCTGTGAATGATTTAGTTACTCCTTTGTTGACCATTAAACAGAATCTATTGCGAGTCGGCCTGTTCCCAGGCTGCGATGAAGATTGTCACTTATGCAAGTCTCCACCGAACGGTTGTTTGTTACTAAAGATAGGCGTCCAGCGCCTGATGACTAGCAAAGAAATCCTATTTGAAAAGCTACCTCTTATTAAAAGTTCTTATCAAGATGTTTCGATAATCACCATTTCCGACAATCCTCCCAGGGTCTCCACCAAAAGACCCGTCAGGATTACATCTGGTCCAAGATCTGCACCTTTAATCATCACTATGCCAAGACCAATATCACACTCCTCAGATAAAGTTGTTCCCTGGAGTTATGGGGCTGACGTTTATTACTATGGCGTTAATCAAGATCAGTTGGCTGTCAAAGACGAAGTTGCAAGAGATATTGATCCCGATATCGGTAACATCACTGGGACCAGTAAAATAACAAGAAGTGGAAGAGTCTTCTCACCTGAGATTTCTCCAAAGACCGTTGCTAATCCTGTGATCATTACTACTGCCACTCCTACCGACACTTCCAGTGATACTCCTACTGTTATCCCTGTTACCGATACAAGGGGCAAAGAGGATTTGATTGAGCCTGCCCAAGCAAGAGAACGTCCCGAAGTCATCCTTGAAGCTTCTAGAAAAGAAATAGAATAAATCCTGAAGATAATCAAGAAAAGTGACTACAACATTGTAGAACAATTGGGGCAGACCCCCTCGAAGATATCATTGTTGTCCTTACTTTTGTGTTCTGAAACTCACGCCAAATCCTTGGTAAAGTTTCTTAAGACCGCTCACGTGCCCCAAGAGACCTCCATCGACCAATTTGAAAATTGTGTGGCCAGTCTAACTGCTGATAACGGATTGGGCTTTTCCGATGCTGATTTAACCTCTAAGGGAAGGAAGCACAACGATGCCTTACATATTTCCATTGAATGCAGGGGTATCACACTTGCCCATGTTTTGGTGGATACCGGTTCATCATTGAATGTCTTGCCCAAAAATGCTCTCGACCGACTGGATTGCGAGGGGCTCATCTTGAAACCTAGCAACATCATAGTGAGGGCCTTTGATGGCTCCAAGAGGACAGTGCACGGAGAAGTTAGTATCCCCATAAAAATTGGTACTCAGACTTTTGACTCAATTTTCTATGTGATGGACATCCGTCCTTCATACTCTTGTCTGTTGGGTCGACCCTAGATCCATGGTGCTGGTGCTGTCACTTCTACTCTACACCAAATGCTAAAATACCTGATCATGGGAAATATTGTCACAGTTCACGGAGAGGAAGAGTACATGGTTAGCCATCTGAACTCTTTCAGGTATGTCGAAATGGATGGTGAATTCATAGAGACTCCCTGTCAGAACTTTAGAGAGGTTCCAGCAACGGTCTCAGCAACCAAGTATACTCCAAAGGTCCCAAAGATTACCAGACCTCCATTGAAGATGGCCCCGTTGAAAGATGCTCGAGCATTAGTTGAAGAGGGAGGATGTACTATCTGGGGTCAGCTTCCGGATATTCCCTACAAGTCCGACAAATTTGGGTTGGGGTTTACTTCAGAGGCCCAAAAAGTCGTTCGACGTTCTCGCACTGGGGGACCACCTCTGCGTATCAGCAATCAAGGAGTCAATGCAATAGAAGACAGTGATGGCAGTTGTGACATGGACGAATGGATTTTTCCAACCATCGGCGGATGGCTCAACAATTGGGAGGCCAAAGATTTCATTCCTATTACTTTTATTCAAGAGTAATGGTCTTTTAATATTTGCAGGCTTGTAATATTTAAATAATTCAGACTTTTTAAAACCTTGTGTCTTACCTGAGGCACAATGGTCCATTTGTGAGGGTTGTCACTTCATTCTCATATGTCATTAATGAATCATGGACGTTTTTGCATCAAATTTTGTTTCTTTGTCTTTTCTTTCTTACATTTTATTTCTTTCAAAGGTAGCTATGCTCTTACACACACTCACATATTAAAAATGCAGATCTACATCCACGCAGGATCCCATGGGTAACAGTTCTGCTATGGCCAATTGTGACTTTGAAAATCCGATCTACCAAGTTGACGATGAAGGTGAGGAAGATTATGAGGTGCCAGGGGAGTTGGCCAGGTTGTTGCAACAGGAAGAAAGGACCATTCAGCCATACGAAGAGCCGATCGAAACTGTTAACTTGGGAACCGAGGAAGACAAGAAGGAGGTCAAGGTGGGTGCCAATTTGGAATCCAGTGTCAAAGAGCGTCTGATTCAGTTATTACACGACTATGTTGAGATCTTTGCCTGGTCGTATGAAGACATGCTGGGACTTGATGCATTTATTGTGGTACATCATCTTCCTACAAAAGAAGATTGTCTCCCAGTAAAGCAAAAGGTTCGTCGCATGAGGCCCAATATGTCGGAAAAGATCAAAGCAGAAGTCATGAAGTAATTCAATGCCGGATTTTTGGTTGTCACCTCTTATCCCCAATGGATGGCCAATGTTGTTCCTGTACCCAAGAAAGACGGTAAAGTGCGGATGTGTGTGGACTACAGAGATTTGAATAGGGAAAGCCCCAAAGATGATTTCCCACTCCCCCACATCGACATCCTAGTTGACAATACGGCGCAGCACAAAGTGTATTCCTTCATGGACGGTTTCTCGGGCTACAACCAAATCAAAATGCCGCTTGAGGATATGGAGAAAACGAACTTTGTTACACAGTGGGGCACTTTCTGCTATAAGGTCATGCCATTCGGACTGAAGAATGTTGGGGCAACTTATCAACGCGCCATGGTAGCTTTATTTCATGACATGATACATCATGAGATAGAGGTCTACGTAGATGATATGATAGCCAGATCGCAGACGGAAGAAGAACACCTTGATCACTTACAGAAGTTGTTTGAGAGGCTGAAGAAGTACAAGTTGAGATTGAATCCAAACAAGTGTACATTCGGAGTACGGTCTGGTAAACTCCTAGGCTTTGTCGTCAGCAACAAAGGTATCGAGGTTGATCCTGGAAAGGTTAAAGCAATACAAGAGATGCCTTCTCCTCATACTGAGAAAGAAGTCAGAGGATTCTTGGGACGTCTGAATTACATAGCCAGGTTCATTTCTCACCTGACAGTTACTTGTGAGCCTATCTTCAAGCTCTTGAAGAAAGATCAAGTAGTCAAATGGAATGACAAATGCCAAGTTGCTTTTGACAGAATCAAGGAATATTTACAAGAGCCTCCAGTGTTATTACCACCCGTCGAGGGAAGACCTTTAATCCTGTATTTGACCGTTTAAGAAAACTCAATGGGGTGTGTGTTGGGGAAGCATGACGAGTCTGGCCAAAAAGAGCATGCTATTTATTACCTGAGCAAAACTTTTACCGACTGTGAAACAAGATATTCACTGCTCGAGAAAACTTGCTGCGCTCTGGCATGGGCTGCTCGTTGGCTGAGATAGTATATGCTGACCCATACTACTATGTTGATATCTAAAATGGATCCGATAAAATACATCTTTGAGAAGCCCTCTCTTTCTGGGAGAATAGCGAGATGGCAGATGATCCTGACAGAATATGACATACAGTATACTACCCAGAAAGCTATAAAGGGTAGTGTATTGGATGACCACCTCGCTCACCAAGTTGTGGAAGACTATCAGTCCATGAAGTTTGAGTTCCCGGATGAAGACATCATGACATTAGACAACTGTGAAGAAATCAGGCCATATGACGGACCTGAACAAGGATCCCGATGGACCCTGTTCTTTGATGGGGCATCCAACGCACTTGGCAATGGTATCAGTGATGTACTCATATCTCCAGAAGGATGTCATACTCCCTTCACTGCCAGACTTCGCTTCAACTATACAAACAACATGGCAGAATACGAAGCATGCATCTTCGGTCTCAAAGCTGCCATAGACTTGGGGATCAAATACTTGGATGTATTTGGAGGTTCAACTTTGGTCATCAGTCAGATCAAAGGGGAATGGGACACCAAACACCCCAATCTTATCCCTTATAAAGAACATGTATTGACATTGTTGTCGCATTTTGAGAAGATTACCTTCGAGCATTTCCCGCGGGAAGAAAATCAGCTAGCAAACGCATTAGCTACAATGTCATCTATGTTTAAACTTAATTGGGATAACGAGGCTCCTCAAATCACCATTGAGCGGATGGATGAACCAGCTTACTGTCACGAGATCGATACTGAAGAAGTAGTGGATCGACCTTGGTTCCACGAAGTTAAAAGGTATCTTGAGTCTCAGGAGTATCCAGAAGGAGCTTCGGTGAATGACAAGAAGTTCCTAAGAAGATTCTCGGCTAAATTCTTCCTTAGTAACGACATTTTGTACAAATGCAGTCATGACTCTGTATTGCTTTGGTGCATAGACAAGGTTGAGGCTGAAAGGATCATGGTTGAATTACACGAAGGCACTTTTGGTACCTATTCCAGTGGGTATACGATGGCAAAGAAAATCCTAAGGGCAGGCTACTATTGGTCTACCATAGAGGCAGATTGCTATCAACACTCTCGGACTTGCTATAAGTGTCATATTTATGCGGATAAAGTGCACGTACCTTCGGTTCCTCTAAACGTCTTGACGGCTCCTTGGCCTTTTGCTATGTGGGGAATCGATATGATTGGGGAAATCAAGCCAATGGTCTCCAATGGACACCGCTTCATCTTAGTGGCCATCGACTATTTTACAAAGTGGGTTAAGGCAGCTTCCTTTTCTTCCGTTACTAAGAATGTGGTCGCGCGGTTCATCAAACAAAATCTCATATGTCGATACGGTATTCTAGAGAGAATCCTCACTGATAATGGTACGAATCTAAACAACACTATGATCACCGCCTTGTGCGAGCAATTCAAGATTCAGCATCACAATTCTTCCCCTTACCGACCAAAGATGAATGGTGCTGTAGAAGCTGCTAACAAAAACATTAAGAAGATCATATAGAAAATGACAGTCACATACAAAGACTGGCATGAGATGCTACCATTCACTCTCCACGGGTATCGTACCACAGCTCGCAAATCAACTGGGGCAACACCTTATTCTCCGGTATACAGCATGGAGGTTGTCTTTCCTATTGAGGTCCAGATCCCCTCTCTAAGAATCATGAAGGATGCTGGTTTGAATGAATAAGATTAGATCCAAACTCGGTTTGACCAACTAAACTTGATCGATGAGAAGAGGCTTACGGCTATCTGTCATGGTCAGATGTACCAAAAGCGTATGATCAAGGCTTTTAATAAAAAGGTCAAACGCCGGGTATATCGGGTCGGTGACTTGGTAATCAAACGTATCATTTTTCCACAAGGCGATCCCAGGGGAAAATGGACTCCTACATATGAAGGGCCGTTTGTAATCAAAAGCATATTCTCTGGTGGAGCAATGATCTTGACCACTATGGATGGCGACGACCTCCCGCACCCTGTAAATACGGACATAGTTAAAAGATACTACGCATGATCAAAGACCATCTAGGTTGACTGGCCTAGGAAAAAATAAGGGCTTCCCGGTGAACCAAAAGGGTTTGGGCAAAAATAAGGGATGAAAATTAAAAAAAATTTATACACCCGGCAAGTCGAAAACCCGAAAGGGCAGCTTGGGCAAAAAAGGGTATCCTGGTGGACTGAAAACCCGAGAGGGCGGTCCAGGAAAAAGTTAGGGATTGAAGCGTATGACTATGTCCCGTTGGATCATCTTCCAGAAAATCTTCAGCATCGACCAATCAACTCAAACGGCTCTAAATCAATTTAATCGACTTCGCCGAGGCGACAAGTGGACAAGACATTCAGAGACATGAAGACTATAGTAGAATGGGAACCCCATGGGATTATTTCACATAGCTATCTTTTCTTTGTATCAATTTTCATTTTTTACAACGACATTCTCTCGCTAGAATGCTCGTCTCATTGTACAAAAAATACTTATTCAAGTTAATACAAAGATATCCCTTTTGAAAGTTCAAAACCATCTGTTTTTCTTTGTTTCTGTGTCTTGTTTACAAAAATGTCCAATGATTTATTTTTTAGCATATGCATTTGAACGTGATTATTGTTATAAATAAACAAAAAAATACAGAAAGACAATTACTAATGACTTTGATAAATAGGATAATATCTATAAGCCATTCCATAAGATCCCCGCAGGCACCTTTTCAAGAAGGAGCAGAAGCGAATACATCCTACCACAAAATCTCTAACATATCCCCAGTATGAAGCCCGTTGGTATCAAGCGGTCTCATATTCCTGACAGAGCAAAAACTTCCAACTATCTCTCCAGAGGTTCCCCAGTAAGTTACCCAGCTTCTCAGATTTCCCCAACAGAATTTCACGAAGTCTACAAGCGATGACCGGCTTTTCCCTTCTACAATAAAGTTTATATTTGGAAACTCACCCATCAGTGCTTCAAAAGGGATTTATTTTCCCGCTTCCAAATATTTACTAGTTCAGATATATCTCTCAACAGTTTATTCTGATTCATCTCCAGATATTTACTGGTTCAGATAAATCTCTCAACGGTTTATTCTTTTTCATCTACAGATTATTTCACTGGTTCAGATAAATCTCTCAACGGTTTATTTGGATTCTTCTCCAGATTATTTCACTGGTTCAGATAAATCTCTCAACGGTTTATTCTGATTCGTCTCCAAATTTTCACTGGTTCAGATAAATCTCTCAACGGTTTATTCTGATTCTTCTCCAGATTTTCACTGGTTCAGATAAATCTCTCAACGGTTTAATCTGATTCGTCTCCAAATTTTCACTGGTTCAGATAAATCTATCAATGATTTATTCTGATTCGTCTCCAGATTTTCACTAGTTCAGATAAATCTCTCAATGGTTTATTCTGATTCATCTCCAGATTTTCGCTGGTTCAGATAAATCTCTCTACGGTTTATTCTGATTTGTCTCCAGATTTTTACTGGTTCAGATAAATATCTCAACGGTTTATTCTGATTCGTCTCTAGATTTTCACTGGTTCAGATAAATCTCTCAACGGTTTATTCTGATTCGTCTCCATATTTTCATTGTTTCAGATAAATCTCTCAACAATTTGTTCTGATTCGTTCTCTATTAAGATCGAGTTCAAATTTTCCGTCAACAATCGTCTTTGGATGGCATCTATAAGCCCATCTCCGACAATTCTCCTTTGCTTCTCCAAATGGCATCTTTAAGCCCATTTCCTTACGCAATCGACCAGCGCATCATCAAACGCAAATTTCTGGGAACTCTAGGGTTCAATCATCTTCTACTTTCAAGCCGCGAACGACAAACGCGTCAATCTCGCTTTTCAAGTTTAAAAAGATTGAACAGGGGCAGCTGTTGTACCCCAAAATTTTACCTCTCATTTTCCACTTAGGATGTTATCCTAGGGTTCCTCAAACACTCAATTCGGCTCAAAAGTCGATCAAGCAGATTCTCCTCCTAGGAAAACCATCAGCAATTAGGGTTTGGCGCTTCTCAAAGAAAATTGAGCCCTCAAGGTTTCATTTGATTTTTCATAAGTCTTTATATCTCCTAGGAATTGTTTAAACTAGTTTTCAGACCTTGCAGTACAAGTTTGCTCAACCAATGGTCCAGATAACTGAAAACAATTACAGCAACCCCAAAATCAACCCTTTCGCGAGAACGATTTAAAGTGCTTGTAAACTTCTTTGTTATTCGATATTTTGGAGTGGTTTTTCTTGTGTACGATTCTCCCTGATGATATTTCCAATTTCTCCTCACAAATCAAGAATTAATTACGCGTAGAAAATCACCAACGTTTAAGTGTGTCGGAAGTCGCATCGTGAAGTTTGACCTAATTTCAAGTAGCCGTCGTCTGATTTCTAAGAATTGTAATTTCTTCAAATTACAAGACCTTGAGATGATTATTCTTGTTTATGGTCATAAGTGATGTCACACATAAGCTTATTGTGTTTGAAGACTTTTTGAATCGTCGCAAGAATTTAGTTGATTTCTAAGTGTTCTTAACCGCAGTTTGTTAAATTTGGTTAATTCTACAAGATTGACAAATATTCTCCAAAAAAAAATGTTTGTTTGGAAATGAAGATCCATTCTAATCAGGCATGGCAGACGATGTCATTTTGAATGAATTTGATTCAAAAGATAAGGCGCTTTGGTTTTACTTGAAATACAAATTACAAAAGCGTTGGATTTTTCTTGAGGTTCAAGTTACCGAGCAAGGCATATGTCCAAATCACACAATTAGAGATTCCATATTTCATCAAGATCCATGTCTCTTTCTTTTCTCAAGAGGCATTTTTTTAAGTTCATGGGCCACTGAGAAGAATTCAATTCGTGCTATGTCAAAGAATATTCAAGATTTTGCAAGTCTTAGAATTAATTTCAAATTGAATTAAGAATGAAGGATTACAACAAGAATGCATTGTTTGAATTTTACAAAATAAATCGGAATTCATCGTTTAAATTTACAAGAGATTTGGAATGTGCTTTACAATTTTCTAAACTACGTAATTCAAATTACAAGGTTCGTGACATTCCTAACAATTCACTAAACTACAAAGGAGTTTCTTCATCTTCAAGTCATTCCTCATCAATTCTCCCTCTTGCCCAAACTGCTCATACATGAAACAAAAACAAAAAATTAGTGAGCGTATGAAAAATCAAGAAGGGTTTTGTTTAGAACAAGTTTTTTCTCATCATGAGGGTTATGTTTGGAATCATAAAAGTTAAGAGGTCATTTAATCATGTGCTGAAATTCAAAGCCTCATATAAATCAATTTCAATCATGGGCTTTCTTTTCCAATTGCAAATTGCAAAGGTAAACCTTGGTTCGCAAAAGAAAAAGAGGAGGTGTAATGCAATCACAATAGGCAAATACAAAATTCAGATTTAACAGCATCACAAATCACAGATTTAAGCCCAACAAAAGCCTCAAATTTGTCATATCATTGGCCCAAATAAATATGTCGATTGCAAATCACAGTTTTTAAAATTGGTTCACAAAGGACAACATAAGAAGAATTTAAAAATTCAGAATCCATCATGCTGCACACAAACAGAACAGTTTGTATCACAAGTAAAAAAGGCCAAAATGCTGTAAAAAAAACAAATTGTATTACAGCCCTGCATTGTTGTCCAAAGTAGCTGCAATATACAGCCAAAAATTGCATATATACGGATCAAGTCAAAACTGCGGCAAAAAGCTACAAAAACAACATCCTAATTTGTTCAAAATCTCACATTCCCCCCCCCCCCCAAGTATTATCACACGGATATGATAAAAAGGGACGGTAGTGTCAAAGGGAAGCAGAGGGAGAGAACGACAAAAACATCATCAAGAGAAAACGAAAACAAAAACATCATCAAGAGAGAACAACAGAATATGCATCATCAAGAGAAAATGAAAACAGAAACATCATCAAGAGAAAAAAACAGAAACAACAGCAACATCACTCAAAACATTCTCATCATCATCATTTTTCAAACAATTTCCCTTCAGAGTCTAAGAAGAAGAAAGAAAGAAAAAAGGAGACTTCCTTGTCAAACAACGCCAACAGCAAGAACGAGTGAGGAACAAAACAAAAGTGGACGGAGGTAGCAGTATAAAGAGATCGTTTGCAAAAGCTCTGATACTGTAAGTTTTGCTTCCCGACCTCATAAGCTCGTTGCCATTTTGCTTTGCCTTAAAACTGCTTCATGCTTCTTTTTCTGCCACTGTATAACAAAAAAAAAAAGAGTTTTTTTTTCATATGACTAAAAAGGAAATGGTAACAAATGTACAGTAAGTATTAAGACAAACCTTACCTCTTCTTTCTATCTTCCCCATCTCGCTTTGGCTCTTACTAAACAAACCGCTTGCAAATCCACCGGAGGAGTCAAGAAGCCTCACAGATTCTGTCCAGGAGTTGTTTCTTTGAGGGAGATTAGGAAGTATCAGAAAAGCATAGAGCTTCTCATCCGGAAAACTTCTGTTTCCAAAGCAGTGTTGTTTCCGCTCTTCATGAAGCCGTTGAATCTCGTTGTCAAGAATTGACGGAGTCAGAGAAATAGGGGAACGAATGTTTGGAGTTAGGGATTTGTGATTTTGGAAGCTAGATTTTGTTTTCACGATAAGCTTGAGAGACAACATTTTGTTCTTTATCTGACCTTTCTTCTTTTTCCTATTCCCAGTAATAAGCGGTGGCGGCGCCCTTTTGTTCTATTTAGGGTTACAAATCTTTCTCTAATTATTTCCCAACCGGGTCAGGACTTTTGGGCCTCTTGGCCCAATCATGCTACCGTTTTCCTCTTATCTATCAGTTAAGCCTTGTGAATTACAAACAAGTAGCGTAATTCAGTTGGCAAGGTGCATCTTTGATAACCCAAATGGTCTGAGTTCGATTCCTCCCTTGGACGCTTTTTTTTCTTTGCTTCTTTAATTCTTTTAATCTTACTCCCCTGATTTGTTTAGTTTATATTTAGTTTAAATTCTCAAAATTCAATTAAATTTAAAATATACAATTTTGATAATTAGTTTGGTTTAGACTTTGTGATTATTTTTTTATCAAATTCTTTTTATCTCTTTAATAAATTCTTTTTTTAAAATAAAATTATTAATTAATATAATAAAATTCAAAAGATGTATAGAATAGCTTCTTTTTATATACACTCACAAATATAAAATACCAAACAAAAAGATATATATACAATTACTTATTTTCTTTTAAATTTTCTTTTCTTTCCAAATGTTACAAACCAAACAACTTAGAGTTTTTGTTGCAATAATTTGTTAATTATTTTCCCTAGACTATTATATCTATTTCAAATTCGATTTGGTTGTATTGATTTCTTATTTTGACTGTTAATCGCATTGATCCATCCCTATTTGTAAATTTGTACCCCCATTCCCGAAAGCTCTGTAATAGCGTAGAATTTCAATTTCTGCAACTTACTGTTTTCTTTATACTGTATAGTAATTAGGCGTGTATGGTAAGATTCCAAATCAATCGCTAGATAACCTAATTTCAAAGATAAAATTAACTTGAATCAAAAACACTTTTTACACGCGCACCTCTAGGGTAACCTCGCTTGTTGCCTCAAAAACACAATCATGTCCCTCGAATATGAGACGCTTTAGCAATGACCCTTCGATAAAAAAGATCATAGTCCCTCGATGACCCTCGACGTTGCCTTCGATAAAACGATCTCGTCCCTTACAAAAATCGCTAAGATGTCTCATAATTTGCTTTCGATGACTGTAAAATTGATCCGCGCCTGTCCCTTCACATCCAACGATGGGGCTTCTTACCAAATAAATGGTAAGAAAGCAACATTAAAAGGAGGAAGAAATGAACAATTGAAAACCTTTCGAGTAGATAGATTCGCTCCTAGTTACTCGTTTGCTCATGACAAAAACATTTTTACACCCACACTTTCATCTCAAAACATTTTCAAAAGATAAAATGTTTTGCATACGTTCTTATAGAGACGAGAACCATTGTAAAACATCTTTTTTTCAATACCACTTTCGAAAATACGTTCCACAAACACATCTTTGAACCACTTTTTGAAACAAAATTTTGTACGCGTTCTTATAGAAACGAGAACCATTACAAATACATTTTCAAAATACTTTCAAAGCCCACACCACAAGCACACTGTCAAATAAAAGCAAGTGATCTAAACGAGTAACTAAGAGCCCATGGAAAACCATGGATGAAAAGGGTTCTAATACCTTCCCTTTTCATAATCTACCCCTCGAACTCAAAAAACATCTCTAAAGGTCTTTCCTGTGCTTTTTCACCTTTCCTTTTTGGATAAAAGAAAAGTCGGTGGCGACTCTTGCTATCCGCACAAATGCGATCAAAACGCAAAACACCAAGTCAGTTCTTCCACCGTATCACACCGACCAACAACAAATTCTTCTTGACAGTTATGAGAGGAGTAGATATTTCATCGACAGAGGTAATAAACAAATCAGTATCAATAGCATTAACTCCACGACCGTGTTTAGGCATGGGAGCAGTTATGACAGTTGGCTTCTCTGGAGCATCAAAATCTATTTCGTTAGCTTTAATCAAGTCTTGTATTTTGTTTCTCATAGCCCAGCAGTCATTTGTATCGTGGCCAGGATTCTCAGAATGATAGGCACACCGGGCGTTCAGATTATATCAAGGAGATGTAGTATTTGGATTCTTGGGGGCCTCTCTCAAGGTTGCCAAGTTGGTTCTCAGCAGGTGAGGTAGAACTTCAGCCAATGTCATGTTGATGCGGTTAAACTGCCGTTGTGGTGTTTCCACCCTTTGTTGATTGTTGCATTGTGGAGCAACTGTAGGTCTAGGTATCATCACATCATTTACTGTCTGACGAGGTTCAGCCATGTTCTGGCCCCTCGGGCTATAGACGGTATTGGCTTCCTTCTTACCAGCAAAAGGCTTCTTTAATGAACTTGACGAGGCATCCTTATGTATTTTGTCGCTTCTAATCCCGGCTTCTACTCTCTCTCCAGTTAGAATCATCTCGGTGAAGCCAGCTGATGAACTGCCGATTAAATGATTGAAAATGGACCAGATAGCGTCCCTAGAAACATATCAACCAACTCCCTATCAGACAACGGGGGTTGGACTCTCCCAGCCAAGTCTCTCCATTTTTGTGCATAATCTTTAAAACCTTCGCCTACACCCATGGACGTACTCTGGAGTTGAGTACGAGTAGGAGCAAGGTCGGTATTGTATTGATACTGCTTGTAGAAAGCAATAGCCAGATCTTCCCAATTTTGGACATTGCCTCCCTCCAACTGGTAGAACCATTCAAGCTGAGTCCTTGACAGACTATCTTGAAAGAAATGCACCCACAAATTTCTATCAGCGGTGTGGGGTTGGATCTTTCGGACATAAGAGCAGAGATGGAGCTTTGGGCAGGACACCCCATCATACTTGGCAAAAACTGGAGCTTTGAACTTCTACGGGATGACCACTCCCGACACCAAACCCAATTCTTCAAAATCTAATCCAGGTATCCTCTGAACTTCCATGGCACTCAGACGATCTTCCAATTGTTTGTATTTATCCTCAGCAGGAGGATATTGCTCATCGTTATAATCAATATCATTGTCAGAGACTGCAGGACTAGGGTCCTTCTCTCCTTCTTGGTTCCCTCCTTCCTTAGATGAAGAGGTCAGGTTGACTTGTCGCTTCAACCGCTCTCCAAACCTTCGGCCCATGTTCAGAATACCAGTAGCCTTCTTCTTTTTCTTCTTCTCTTTCAGAATGAGGGCTTTTAGATCCTTCTTCCCCTTTGCCAGACTGATAAACATTTGTTGGAACTGGGTGTTTTGTGCCTGCAGGTCCTTAATGCTTTGTTCGAAAGACATTCCCACTGAAATAAACAACGAAGAAGATGAGAAACCTGTAATGGTACATGTAATGATGTGTATGATAATGGGATGCGTATGCAATGATTTCAAAGACTTCGGAAAATTTAAATTTGCAAACCAAAATAAATAAAAACTTTATTAGCTTAATTTGATATTCAAATGCCTCTTAGGCGTTACAATTAAAAATAAATCTAAAACTAGAAAGAAAAATCAAAAGTCTCATGGATGCTTCCTCTTTGCTCCGAGATAATCATTCAGTCCCTTTGCTCGTGGAGTTGCTTTGTGAGCTATAAAACCTTCATCTCCTGAGCATGGAACTGATCCCTGTAAGTATCCCGCTCTTTCATCAACTGAATCCAAGACCTCTGTAATTCCCCAAGATCAATGGACATGTAAGGATAGAGAACCGTGTAAGGAATGCCTTCTTCAGTAGTGGGTTCCATAATCACTGGTAAAACGGCCACATAGGGCATCATAAGCTTCTGGGCACGAGCTCGTACCCATTGTAGATAAGGTTCCATTGGAATGGAAGTCTTTGGCCCCAAAGCCCTGATGTCTGGTCTATTTACCATGCCCCAAGCTCGTATGAACCTCTGGCGATACTCTTGAATATCATACTCATAGTTGAATACAATACCCTCGATAAGTAACTCATGGGGACAATCCCTTCGAGCATGACCAAATTGTCGTAGAGCTAAACAAGGATTGTAGGTTATACCCCCTCTGATACCAAGCAGTGGGACATTAGGATACTCCCTGCAGCGGTCAATGATAGAAATGTTTTCCATAGATCGAGAACACCAAAGAATATTCGTATGAGCGAGTGACATTATCCTTTGTGACCAAACCATACCTTCTTCATTCTTCAGTATGGACTTAGGGAGGTGAGAAATAAACCACCTCGACAGCAATGGCATGCAGCACACGAGAATCCCTCTTCTCCTCATGGTACAAGTATGGAGAGTATGCAAAATATCTCCGAGCAAAGTAGGCACCGGGTTGCGAGAGAGAAAGATCTTGATAGCATTCACATCTATGAATGAGTCCGGATTAGGAAAGAGAACTAAACCATAGATAAGATCCAAGACCTCCTCAAAAGCCTGAAAATCCATATTATCCTAAAACAGCTAGGCTTTGTCTATCAGAAACTTAGCTAGAAAACCCTTGACTCCGCTTCTAGTTTCCCAATTGGATACCACGTCGGCCCGTTTCAGATGCAGAGCTGAGGCAATGACTTCTGGCTTAGGAACCTCTTCTAGACTTATGAAGGGTACCTGTTCAAGCATAGGTATATCCAATAGTTGAGAGAATTCTTACAAGGTAGGCACCAGCTGATAGTCTGGAAAGATGAAGCAGTGGTGTTTGGGATCAAAGAACTGAAAGAGTACACTCATCATCTTTTCGTCAAAGTTTAAAGTAACCAGGTTGAGAAGTTGACCATGTCTCTTATTGAACATAGAAGTTTTAGAAACCTTTGATGCTAGCTCTTTGAGTTGGGAAGGTATCTTCACAAAGCTCACTCAGATAGTGTTTCTACGAATGGAAGCCATGATCTGTAAAAAAGAACAAAGATAAATTCCCTTGGTCTTTGAAATGGTTATTGCAATAAGCATGGATGCCATGTTATGATGCATGATGTTATGATAAACCACAGGTATAGCAAACACAGGTATAGCAAACACAGTCAAGTCACACCAAGTCCTTAGGTTTAAGGATTGCATGAGGTCAAAAGTAGTACCCTCTTGAAGTTTAGTTGATTTTAAACTTGTCTTAAAAAGTAACCGGGTTCTAGAGGATCTCAATATCACTGACCATCCTTTATCGGGCATTGTTTCAGCTCTTAATCTTTTCTTGCAGCCAAAATATCCCGAAAGTCTGGTCTCAATGAGTGTAGCATCGAGTATCAACCAGTTCTCAGCTCTACACTGAGGCCGGCTATCTCACTACTGTCTAATGGCCAAGTTTGTTCAACTAAGGTTCTAAGGCCCGTTAGTGCTTCACGACACCATGCGGCGGCCCCATATTCTCCTCGTTTCCCCATGAAGGATACCGGTACCAACCAAAGTGCCACACCAACACAGCCATCGCTTAAACCATATCGCTCTACATCATACAGTCTCCACGATCTATTGTTGTTTACCTAATGAGTGCCCCCAGATCCGGGTGTAGGATCTATAGTAACCCAAACAAAACCCTTTAAGAATAAAGCAAACAAGCAAGAAAGCAATTTGAAATGACCTAGATCCTAAGGTAAACCCCACTTTATTTCTCCCCAGCAGAGTCACCAGTTCTGTGATACTGTGGCAGACCCGATTGTTTTTACTGGTTTGCGTTTGGCGTTTTTTGTTTGCAAAATGTCGCGGTAAGCAAGAGTCACCACCGACTTTTATTTTATCCAATCAGGAAAAGGAAAAAGAACAGAAAAAATCTTTTTTCAAGATATTCTGAGTACGGGGGGTAGATTATAGAAAGGGAAGGTGTTAGCACCCTTTCTATCTGTAGTTATCTACGGGCTCTTAGGTACTTGCTCATTTTTTAAATTTCTTGTGTGTGTTTGTCTTGAAAATGTTTTACTTTGTGATAACCCTAGTACCAATCCTCGAGGATGTGATGAAGTTGTTTTGAAAATTTGTTTTGAAAAGTGTTTGTGTGAAAAGTTTTCATTGAGCAAGTACTTAAGATTCTACCTACTCGAAAAAAAGATTGTTCGTTCTATTTCCTTTAGACAGCGTTATCCTACTATTAAGGAGTAGGCAACACTGTCGTTGGAGTTGTAAGGGACGTTCGAAAGGGACAAATACAATCACTAAAGCAATAGTTAGAAAAATTTAGTAGTAACCCTAGAGTCTTAAGATCTTTCCGAGGCAATATTTCCGAGGCAACATTTCTGAGGCAACATTTGAATGGGACAATTTGATCTCTTTAGACTGGAGGGAAACCACTAAAATATCCTATGCTTAATGATTTTTTACCGAAGGCAACCAAAGTGAGGTAAACCCTAGGAGTGAATATGTGCATATGATTTGTTTCAGTTATTTAATCTTTGCACATTAGGTGATCTACCATTTTAATTTTCCAGACATTCTTGCCATACAATCCTATTAGCCATACATCTAGACAGTTAAAGATTACGAAAATTAAAAGTGTGAGGAAATAAAACCTAGCTATTACAAGGCTTCGGGGAGGGGGATTAATTATATAACCAAAAATCGGGGATTTAAACAGTAAACAAAACCCTAAGTTAACTATTACAAACCCTGAACAGTTACAAAATAATGGGCAAATAATTAACAAGCGCGCGGCAAATTAAATGCAAGGACAATTGAAATAATCTAAAACCCTAATTTGAGAGAAAAATGTATTTTTGGATTTTTATTGAAGAAAACAAATCAATTAAACCTAATTTCTAATTGTTTTTAAAATTATGAAAGAAATTAAATTAACCTAATTTTCTAATTAAAATAATTAATTAAAGAAATATATATATTTATAAAAAAATGATCTTTGATGTATTTTAAAGGAAATTAATTAAATTATGTACAATCTAAAACCCTAATTCTAACCATTTTTAATTATAAAAAAAATTAAATTACCCTAAATTAATTAAGCTAATTAATTAAAATATTTATTAAAAAAAGATTTTTTTTGTGATTTTTTGATTTGTTAATTTAATGAAAATAAATTTTTTGTATTGATTAAAAAAAGGGAAAATAATTAAAGAAAAGAAATTAAAGAAAATAATAAACATAACCAAATGGGCCTGTATTTTTAGCAATTCTGGGGGGTATGAATCTGAATTCCTTGGCCCATTAAGCTTCCAAGCCCGGTCAACCATGTTGGATTAGGTGCAAGTGTTGACTTGAGGAGCACCAAGGTCCCTCATTGTTGGAACGTTGGATCTGATGGCACGTTGGATCCAGTGGTTGGATGTTGATGGAGTATGGTAGATCCTTTGATGTGAAGTGCATGCAATCTGCATTTGGAAAATAGGAAAATAAATATCGCTGGGACCTGGGATCGAACCCAGGTCCTCTACCCTTTCCACTATGCTTGCTTGCCATCTGTGCTACGCGCTTTTGTTGTTAGATAATAACAACAATTCATAATATGTATTAAAACGTGAGTTAGTGGACAAAACAGAAAAAGCGCGCGCCAGTTTGAATGGACCAATCCTTTACCTCCACGCCATCATCTTCTCCACTGACCCATGGCTTTAGGCAACAGGATTTTACCTACGGACAACCTCGTCACTATAGGCTATAGTGACGGTTTTTTACGCGTAGCTAAAACCTGCAAAAATCTCAAAACGACATACAAGCAACATGAATTCCATTCAAAGGCATGAATCAAGCCTCCCCAATTTGGAGCTCGTGAACCCTAACTATGGAAAATAGTTATTCCTACATCAAAGCTTAAATCCAGGCTATCAAAAAGCTTCCTGGCATGATCATAAACATGTATATGCAAACAAATTGGACTGAAAATGCATAAAACTAGAAGAACATGTTTGAGTTTAGATAATGCAAATCGTGATGTGTAGCTTGCATTTTTGATGGTTTGATGACTTGGGAGTGATTGGAATAGCTTCAGTGCACGCCCAGGAAAAGATTGCTGGCCTTAAATTGTTTTGAATCGTCCCCTAACCTGAAAACCGAATCACACTTTTTGCCAACTTATTTTGAGTTTTGTTCTATGCCTCTCACAAATGTAACCCTTGTCTTTTGATCTGCAATTGTTGTATACATATAGTAGACTGAATTAGGGTTGTAAAATTGCACCATATCTTTGAGAATTATGAAAATGTGATTTGATTTGATTCATGTATGATATCTTTCTAAAACAAGCTTCAATATAATCTTTTCCAACCCTAATGAGCCTTGCACGAATTGATCATCATGCTAGTTGTACATGGACTCCAAATATGCCCAAAAATCTCATGATTTGATTTGTTTTCATTATTTTACCATCTATTTTGATTTAAATGAATAAAAAATCAAAATAAATGACAAAAGTAATAAAATAATAGGTGGAAAAGATCAGGGGTTGTGGGTCATATTAGAAACATGTTTCTAGCAAGAAAACATGGGCCCTTTTGGAAAAAAATGCAAATTTGATCAATGTTGACTTTTGACAATTTCCCAAAAATTGCCAACTTTGACAATGCACAGCTCTCTCAATTTTGACCCTGGGAGTGTGTTCTTGGACTTTTTAGAAATCTTAGGATGTTCCCTAAGCAACCCTTTTGGTTTCATCTCAATTGGATCTTCCATGTTCATGTATGAAGCTTTGACCCAAAAGGTGTTTTTGTTGACTTTTCAAAATGACTCATAATGTAGAAATTCATATCTTTTTGTGGGTGCATATTTTGAACTTGTGAGCTGAAGATGAGTTGTAGGGAATTGTATCCTCTTCAAAATGAGCTTTGGATGGAAAACGTCTGATAAAGTATGAAGAAGTTATGCTTGGTCAAAGTTAGGTTGACTTTTATTAAGAAACCCTAATTTAGCATCTTTTGGGTTTTGATGGATTTGGAGCATTCCTTGGGGAATCATGGTCAACCCTTGATCAAATGATTAAATTTACTTCAAAATGTTAATGTTGGCCAAAAATCTTGAAGTTTGACTGTATGTAGGTCACAGTTGACTTTTGACCTAATACAGTCGATTCTCAAGCCTTTGAGTAGTTTGATGAGCAAACTTCTTGTGCAAGGCATGAAACTTGACATGTAGGGTCTTGAGAACATATTAAGACCATGGAGAGCATATGAGAACTTTGTGGTCTACCCATCTTGATGAAAATAGAGACCCTAATTTGGGGTATACTGCCTTAGGATAGAGTTTGTCTGGTCAACTCTTGGGCAATCTTGAGCAAATTGGAGATCTCAATGGACATGTATTGAGTAAAATGAGAGGGCAAATTTTGGGGTACAACAGACCATAACCACATCGGCAGTAAAATAACTGTGTTATGCCTCAATGTTCTCTATAATCCCATCTTGACACCATATGGATAAGTATTGATGCAGAGTCGATGGTACTACCCCAATGCCATGTATCCACTCACACCCTAGCAATAAGTTGTAGTTTGCTTTGGACATAATCACCATGAATAATGTTGGACTTGAAGTCGAGCCAACTGACATATTTACTTGAATCACGCCTAGTATGTGACTTGCTTTCCCTTCATAGTTCGACAAAACCATGTTATGCGGTTTGAGTTCAGTGTTGAACTTGCCAATCCTTTTCAGAAATGATTGTGGCATCAAGTTCATAGCAGTAGCACCATAAATGAACACTTTGTTCACAAGGAAACCATCAACTTTATCCCTTATAAAAAAAGGCTTAAGATGGTACATCATATCAGATGTAGGCTTCTCAAACATTTCCTATTGTTCTTCGATCACCTTATTATTCATGACATAGTATCATAGAGGTTTCTTGCCCGCTGATTCTTCGCACATGGCTTCCTCTTTGTCCCCAGACGCCTATGACGTGAAACCATACCCATTAGGAAGGACCGACACAATATTACAATAAATAATTAAACCATCTTCAGAGCTATCTTCAAAGTTGTCAGATAGTTCATCGTCCATGTTGTCATCACCAGGATTTTCTACTTTTATTGGTGGCGCACTCACAACCGGCATCAATAACCTCTCTTTTGTTGGTCGGCGATGCACTTCCTTTTGAATGCTCCCACCCTTTGATGGAGCAACTTTTATTTCCGCTTCTCTTGCAGATTCTTTTGTTTCTCTTAAACCTTCTCCACTAAGTCTTTTGTTAGAGCATAATTTGGTTCTACATCCCTGTAAGAGTTTTGATGATAACAAACATATGATATATATATAAAGAACAAATATGCTCACTAATAAAATTATCTTTATATGCAGGGAAGTTCTGATGTGAAAAAGATGTTCTGATGTAAGGAGCATAGAAGATCTTCTAGAACATCACTAGAAGTTCTGTTTATGCAAGCATAAAAGATGAGAGTATTATTATATAATCAGACGCATCCTTCTTAGAAGAAAATCTGTGTGACACGCTTATATGAAGAAGTTCTGTTACAACTTATGAATGCGCCAACACTGTGAAATGGGATCTCTGATACTCTGATCTGTAAAGTTCTGATACAAGCAGTAAGCAACTCACAACGGTAAAATTCATCCTCTGACGTAATAAGTTCTGAAGCGTTACAGTTTATCAATGCAGTATTAAAAGTAAAGGCTACAAATAGACAAGAATCTCATGGTTTAGAAAGATCATTAATTCGTATTATGAACATTCCAAAAGCATCCTCTTATGTCACCGTTGCATGGCCTATATAAAGAAGACGAAAAGAAGAATTCAAGTGACGAACTATTACGCACGAAAAAGAAAAGCATTTTTACCCCGTTGTACCTAGCAATCTTAAATTGTGTAATACATCACGGTTGTGATATTTTTTATTTAGAAAACATATTTGTACACACTCAATTATATTATTTTGTAATTCCTTGAGAAAACCGGATTGTGGTTTTAGACTCAAGAAGACTTTGAAAGTTGTCAAAGTAGATTTGTAATCAAGATTGATTAGTGAATTAAGACCTCATTGGAGAGAGGCGAAATCACCTTGGCGGATGGACTGGAGTAGTTTGAGTTCAAACGAGCCAGGATAAAAATTAACATGTTCTTTTCATTCAGTTTTAAGATCCCAATTAAACCCCCCTTCTTGTGTTTTTTCATTCTTCAATTGGCATCGGAGCTCCTGGTTCTAAGTACAAGCACTTAACCGTTTAGTAAAAGATCCAAGCTAAGAAAAACATTATGGTGGTACCAAGTCAGAACATCAGCAATGATTATCATGATGAGAAAGACAGAATCAGCAACAGCACCCCAATATTTGACGGTGAAAGGTTTGATTATTGGAAAGATATAACCAGAAGTTTCTTTCTAGCTTATGACGCTGATATTTAGGATATGGTGACTGATGGGTACATGCATCCTGTTGATGAAAGCGGTCAGAAGATCAACAGAAAAAGAATGACAGATCATCAAAAGAGAGATTTCAGAAATCATCACAAGGCCATAACTATTATCTTGATTTCCATCTCATACTCAGAGTATGAGAAGATCACAAACAGAGAGTCAACAAAACATATGTTTGATACCTTGAGAATGACGTATGAAGGAAGCACACGAGTCAAAGAAACCAAAGCTCTTGCACTCATTCAGAAGTATGGAGTTTTCAAAATGGAAGAAGATGAAACCATTGAAATAATGTTCTCAAGATTTCAAATTTTGGTTGATGGGCTAAAAGTTCTGGAAAAAGGGTACTCAACCGCTGATCATGTAAAGAAGATCATCAAAAGTTTACCCAAGAAATGGAGACTCATGGTCACAGCATTAAAACTAGCCAAAGATCTAGATAAAATTTCTCTTGAAGAACTTATCAGCTCCCTGAAAAGTCATGAGATAGAACTAGAACAAGATGAGCCTCAAAAGCAAGGTAAGTCACTCGCTCTGAAATCTAATAAATATAAAACCAAATTCTTGCAGGCAAAAGCAGAAGCAGAAAATTCTGGTGAATCCTCGTCAGAAGAAGAAGAACTATTCCTTCTATCCAGAAGAATCAATCAGTTGTGGAAGAACAGGAAGAAGAAATTTAGAAATTCCAGAAGCACGGGGAATCACTCTGAACAATCTTCTGGATACAAAAAATCCATTAACAGAAACATTACCTGCTATGAATGCAATGAAGAAGGTCCCTACAGGAGCGACTGTCCAAATCCTCAAATAGAGAAACCTAAAAATAAGCCCTCTAAGGAAAATAAGAAAAGTCTTATAGCAATGTGGGATGACTCTGAATCTTCTGAAGATGGAACAGAATCATAAGATGAACGAGCTAATCTACCTCTAACGGATAACTTATCAAATGTCTCTGAATCCTCTGAATCAGAATTAGAATCAGAATCAGAATCAGACACAGAGTCAGAAGAGGTATTTTCTAACTTTTCTAGATCTCAATTAGAAGAGAGTCTGTCAGAAATTCTAGAAAGATATCAGAAACTTCGAGTCATAAACAAGAACCTAAAAAAGGATCTAGTTTCTGACTGTGAAGAAACTAAGACTCTGAGATTGGAAAACTCCGAGTTGAAAGAAAAAATTTTAAAACTTGAAAATGAATTACAAAATACTTAGAAGGAAACCATCTCAGAAGTTCCTAGTAACTCTGATAATATCATAAAGGAATATGATCATAGCTTTCAGAAATTCCTCGCTAAAAACATAGATAGAAGCAAGATGGCTTCAATGATCTATGGAGTTAGCAAAAATGGTAGAAAAGGAATATGATACAAAGAAAAAAAGTATCCAAACCTAAGAAAGTTATGGATCTGGTTATTAAACGCACTCCTCTTTATTCTCACTCCACTTCTTAGAAAACACATGATATAAAATATACTAGTAAGGCGTTTTATGCTAAACCAAAATTCAAACAGAATTTTGGAAATTCTAACAATCACAGACCCAAGAAGATATGGGTACCAAAGGATAAAATCATCTATGTTGCAGATATTTTTAACAGCAAGGTTGAAACACCAGTCTTAACACTTGGATTCTGGATGTTCTCTACACATGACGGGAAGAAAGCTTATGTTCCAAAGCCTTGAATTTAAATCAGGAGGATTCGCAGGTCTCAGAGGCAATTAGAAAGATAAAGTTATTGGCTCTGGAACTATTGGGAACGGTAATGAGAATACAGCATCAGAAGCTCTCTAAAGAATCTCAATTGAATCCAGAATAGGATGTCACACCTTCTCAAGCAACTTCTATCAAAGCAAGACAAATAGAGTTTTTCATACTTTTTTATTATTGACAAAAAGGGGGAGAAGGAAAAATATTTTGACTCAAATTAGAAGTTGAATCCTATCAGAATATCTTCAGGGAAGTATTTTATTTTCTCATTATCTGAGTATTCTACTCAGGGGGGTTTTATATTCCTTGCTCTTTATATTCCATCAAAATATACAAGTTTTTTTCATCATCAAAAAGGGGGAGATTGTTAGAACATAATTTGGTTCTACATCCATGTAAGAGTTTTGATGATAACAAACACATGATATATAAAGAACAAATATGCTCACTAATAAAAGTATCTTTATATGCATGGAAGTTCTGATGTGAAAAAGATGTTCTGATGTAAGGAGCATAGAAGATCTGCTAGAACATCACTAGAAGTTCTGTTTATGCAAGCATAGAAGATAAGAGTATTATGATATAATCAGACGCATCCTTCTTAGAAGAAAATTTATGTGACACGCTTATATGAAGAAGTTATGTTACAACTTTTGAATGCACCAACGCTGTGAAACAGGATCTCTAATACTCTGATCTGTAAAGTTCTGATACAAGAAGTAAGAAACTCCCAACGGTAACATTCATCCTCTGACGTAAGAAGTTCTGGAGCGTTACAGTTTATCAATGCAATATCAAAAGTAACGGCTACAAACAGACAAGAATCTTCTGGTTTGGAAAGATCATTAATTCGTGTTATGAACATTCCAAAAGCATCCTCTTATGTCACTGTTGCAAGGCCTATATAAAGAAGATGAAAAGAAGAATTCAAGTGACAAACTACTGCACACAAAAAAGAAAAGCATATTTACCCAGTTCTACCTAGGAATCTTAAATTGTGTAATACATCATGGTTGTGGTATTGTTTTATTTAGAAAACATATTTGTACAAACTCAATTATATCATTTTGTAATTCCTTAAGAAAACCGGGTTGTGGTTTTAGACTCAAGAAGACTTTGACAGTTGTCAAAGTAGATTTGTAATCAAGATTGATTAGTGAATTAAGACCTCGTTGGAGAGAGGCGAAACCACCTTGGCGGGTGGACTGGAGTAGTTTGAGTTCAAACAAACCAGGATAAAAATCAAAGTGTTCTTTTCATTAAGTTTTAAGATCCCAATTCAACCCCCCCTTCTTGTGTTTTTCCATTCTTCATCTTTGTCATAAGACTTTTACCTTTGTATGTGGGAGGAACATGATACTTCTTTGAAGTAATCCCAAATTCAGCAAATTGGGAAGAACTTGATCCTTTCTCCATCATTTCCCACTTATGACTTAAACCTGGACCTTTCTTTACTACCTTCCAATTTTGGTTTTCCCCCTTGGATAAAAAGGACGAACCTAGTTGTTGTTGGGAACATCAGTCGGCGGCACAAAGGTCCTTTAATATGGAAACCTAGGTTTCTCTTGGGGCACTTGGACATTGTACGGTCCCTTTACATTGTTGAACACCACCTTTGGATTCTTCTCTTGAGTGAGTTTCTTATTCAACGCCTCAATTTTCTTTGCAGCATTTTCGTCATAAACTACGTTACAATTTGGGCATAACATAGACTTGGAATTACCAAGCTTGCAACTATTCACAAAGTCCACCAACTCGTCTTTAGGTTTGGTAAAAACAACCTTCATTAATTCAGCAACTGTTTGTTCAGATAATTCCTCATTCTTAGTTTCACAATCCATTTTTTCCTTGTCGCCTTAATTACCTTCAGGCTCTTCAGCAATATCAACTACCATAACTTCTTGTGGTTTAGACAAATTTCCATTGCCACTTTTGAGACCATCAGTAGTCTCGACTGTTGCATCTACCATTGGATCGATGGCCATAGCTTGTTCATTCTCAAAACCATCAGTGGTCTTGATTGTTAATGCAGCAAGTGAGTCGATAAGATCCGCCCGTTCTCCTTCGATACCATCAGTAGTCTTGATCATCAACACTTCCATTGGTAAAAGTGCACATCAACAACAATTAAAGGATCTGAGTCGACCTTCATGGAGTTTTTAGTTTTTCACCAAATTTTAATCGGCCATCTTTCAGAGCCTTCTGAATCAAATCCCTCAAAAGAAAACATTAAGAAGTATTATGACCCAAAAAATTATGATACTTGCAGAAACCTCTTTTTAGTTTCTGCTCTAGTGGTGGATTTTTACTGCCTGGAGGCACTATAATATGACCATCTGAAACTAAAACATCAAACATTTCATCACATTTTGACACATCAAAAGTATATGTTTTAGTACTAAATATATCATTTTTTGGTTCTTCAACCGTCTTTCCTTTTGACGGTCTTATAAGTTTACATGCATACGGAGGTCTGGCTTTTAATCCAGCCACATTAATTTATCCGTCTTACATGTATTCATCCTCAGACTATATGGAATAATATTTTGTGTCTACATAGGCCACTTTTCCTTTTCTATGATCCTTTAACACCCTAGCTTTCTCTATTTTCAAACGTTTGACATATCGAACCTTATCAGCTAGTTGAGACATATTTGTAATAGATTGAGGATCAAACTTTTCATAATAGAATAATCTAAGCCCCCAGCGGCGATTTTGACCAGCTCATGTTCAGAAACTCTAGTGAAGAATCTAGACTTTAGGACCCTAAGCCTATTTAAATAATATTCCATTGACTCAAATGACCTCCTCTTGATTTAAAATAACTCTTTCAAACTTATCTTAGGCTGACCAACATAAAATTTCTCATGAAATATACCTTTAAGTTATTCCCAAGTGCGTATGGAATTTGGAGTCAATGTCGTAAACCAAGTAAAGGATTTTTGGTCAATGAGTTAGGAAAAAAAATTAATTTTAAACCCTCATCATTGGCGATATCGCCAACTTCTATTCCGTACCTAGTAATGTGTTCAATGGTCGACTCATTGGCATGACCAACAAAATTGGTAAATTTAGGTACCTTACATCCCCTAGGTAATTCAGCCTGTCAAATGTAATCAGGCAAGGGAGAAGATTAATTGGGCCTCCTAAGGCCAACATTTACCCCATATCATGTTAATACTTCTTCTGCTACATTTACTATGTTGTTACGCCCAACAATGGAATTTCTTAACACTTGATCATCATCTTAGTTTCTCCCAACTACGACCGGCCTAGGTTTGTATTGTTTAATGAATTCTTCCTCTTCATAAGTGGGTGCTTCCACTCTTCGGGGTATAAAAGGACGCTCATTTTTTTCCCCTTCTAGTTCTTCAAAAACTCTTAATGGCCTGTGGCGCGTCTGAGTTGGTTGGACTCTGAATGAGTTAATCAATCTACTTATTTGGTCAATTACAGGATTGAGGGTAACTCCCATTTGTTGAGTTAAGACATTTACTAAATCCAAATTACTCTCATCCATTTGTTTCCTTAAATTCATAACACAAGTAGTATTCAAAGATGGTGTCGGTTGAGGGACATAACTAACACCACCTGGTTGATCACTTGGGACAGAACTACCTTGGTTTCTAGTGGCCACTGTGTTTTCTGTGTATGTGGCCGGGTTTGGCTACAACCCAACCATCATGGAATAAGACATACCATATTGGTAAGGGAAAAATGGTGACCCTGGACCCCCTAGAGAGAGTGGTCGATTTGGGTCAAATGGTGATATCCAATGCCTAGGTTCTATCATTATGACTGTTGTAACTGAACCATTAACAGTAGTCAATCTCACAGGAGATAAAATTGTCGCGCTTTGAGTTATGGTACTCACTGGTATGACGTCTATATTTTATGTACAAATCTTTGTATATGCAGTGTTTGTGTCAGAGCGTGGCATGCTAGACTGGGATAAAAGTTTACCACTTCTTAAATTCATACACATACAAACTAACTATAAGAAGCTTTGTGAAATCACAAACAAAATACGAAATTATTAGCATTGTCCCACTGGGCATGCCAATTTGTTTACCTCTGGTTTTGGAAAACAACACTGGTCTCTTAATAGAAAGTTTACTGGCAAGATTGATCATAGAATCTCAGTACATTGTGTAATACAGTGGGAGAACTGACTTGGGTGTTTTGCGTTTTATCGCAAATGTTGCGGATAACAAGAGTCGCCACAGACTTTTCTTTTATCCAATAAAGGAAAGGGTGAAAAGAACAGGAAAGACCTTTGAGATGTTTTCTTGAGTTCGGGGGGGAGGTTATGAAAAGGGGAGGTGTTAGCACCCTTTTCATCTGTAGTTATCTACGGGATCTTAGTTGCTTGCTAGATTATTTGAAAGTTGCTTTGTTTGAAAATGTGCTTTGTGGTGTAAGTTTGAAAATATTTTGAAAACTCCTTTGTTGCGTCTAACTTTGTAATGATTCTCGTCTCTATAAGAATGTATACAAAGTGTTGGTTTTGAAAATAGTTCAAAGCGATGTTTGTTTTTTGAAGATGTTTTGAAAGTGTAAGTGTGGAAATGGTTTTAGTTTGTGATCAAGCAACTACGAGCGTCCTACCTACTCAATAGGTCTATGTTATTTTCCTCCTCCTATAGATGTTGATATCTTACCATTGATTTGATAAGAAGCCCTATCATTGGATGTGAAGGGACAGGCGCGGGTCATCGTATAGTCATGAATGGCAATATTGTGAGATATCTTAGCATTTCTCTTAAGGGACTAAGATCATTTGTAACGCAACATTCGTAGCGTCATCGAGGGACTATGATCTTGTATTTTGATTATATTTGCTAAGATGGCTCACATGCACATCATGACTATTTTTCTCAAGGCAACAAGTGGAGTTAACCCTAGAGATGTAAGTGTGCAAGTTTTTATTTTTCATGCATTGTCTTGTCTTGGATTAGGATTTTCTAAGGTTGATTTTTTATCTCGCCATACACACCCTAATTACCAACATTTATGAAAGCGATAAAATTGCCAATAGAGGTCTGCTTGAAGAATCTTGGCGTGCGTTTTAGATATACTTGCATGTCCATCATAAGGTGCAGAATGACAGTGTCTGATGATGTCTTCTATTTCCTCTTCTGCGACGCAACGCCTGAAAATATTATCTATTCCTCTCTTGAATAGGAGTGGTTCATCCTAGTAGAAATGTTTAACATCTTTGAAGAACTTATTTTTCTGTTGGTAATTTAGATCAGGGGGTATGATATCTGCAGCTAGGTAGTTTACAAAATCAGCGTACCAAGGTACGCTCTTCATTACTGAAATTTTTTCAAAATCTTTATCTCTGTAAGGCTCGAAATCATCAGTCTTAGCTATAAGTCTGTCATAGGTGAAATCATCATTTATAGGCAATAAGTTAGGTTTTAAGTGTTCTAATCTAGAGAGGTGGTCAGTGACAACATTCTCTGTGCCTTTCTTATCCTTAATGTCTTGATCAAACTCTTGGAGTAACAGGATCCATATAAGTAATCTAGGTTTAGCGTCATTTTTATTTAATAGATAACGTATGGCAGCATGATCAGTGTAAACAATGATCTTTGCTCCAACTAGGTAGGACCTATACTTATCTATCACAAAAGTTACTACCAGTAATTCTTTCTCTGTTGTTGCATAGTTGAGCTGGGCGGTATCTAGGGTTCTACTAGCATAATATATAACATGTAATTTCTTGTCTTTTCGTTGTCCTAGAACAGCACCAACTGCATAATCGCTGGCATCGCACATGATTTCAAAAGGTTGTGCCCAATATGGGGGTTGCATGATCGGAGCTGAAATCAGTGCTTGTTTCAAAAATTTAAAAGCTTCGAGACATTTCTCATTGAAAACAAATTCAACATCCTTCACTAGAAGATTAGTCAAAGGTTTTGTTTTTTTAGAGAAGTCTTTTATAAAACGCCGATAAAAACCAGCATGTCCAAGAAAACTTCTAATCTCCCTAATGGTTTTAGGTGGGCTGAGGTTTTCTATAACTTCAATTTTGGATTTATCGACCTCAATGCCTCTTTCGGAGACAATGTGTCATAATATTAAACCTTCATTAACCATAAAATGGCATTTTTCCCAGTTTAGCACTAGGTTCACCTCTACGCATCTTTCAAGGATTTTTTCGAGGTTGGAGAGACAATCTTTAAAATTGAATCCACACACCGAGAAATCGTCCATGAAAACTTCCATTATTCCATCTAGGTAATCTGCAAATATAGACATCATACAACGTTGAAAAGTGGCAGGGGCATTACAGAGTCCGAAGGGCATTCGTCTATAGGTGAACGTTCCATAAGGACAGGTAAATGTTGTTTTCTCTTGATCCTCAGGGTGAATAGGTATTTGGAAAAATCCTGAGTATCCATCTAGATAACAAAAGTGCGAGTGTCTTGCTAGACGTTCGAGCATTTGATCTATAAATGGAAGAGGGAAATGATCCTTCCTGGTTGCTTTGTTTAATTTTCTATAATATATACACCTGCGTCAACCTCCTTCTGTTTGTTTAGCAATATGCTCACCTTTCTCATTTTCTATGACTGTGATGCCTCCTTTCTTTGGCACCACATGCACAGGGCTCACCCAATTACTATCTGATTTTTGGTAAATTATACCAGCCTCTAGTAACTTAAGAACTTCTCTTTTAACAACATCGCTCATTATAGGGTTTATTCTTCTTTGATATTCTCTTGAGGATTTTGAGTTTTCCTCTAACAAGATCATGTGCATGCACACCGACGGACTTATTCCTTTTAAATCGGAGATGTTATACCCTAAAGTTGAGGGATATTTTCGTAAGATCTCTAAGAGTTGAGTTGTCTCGTATTGACTTAAAATAGCGTTAACTATAACAGGACGATTCATCTCTTTATCTAAGAATTCGTATTTGAGGTTCTTGGAAAGTTCCTTCAGTTCTAAAGATGGTTTCAAAGGGCAAGGCATGGGATCGGGAGTAAGCGATAAACATTCATAGAGGTCGTCATCGATGTAAGGTTCTAAACCTTTAAATCCATCGTCCTCTATAACGGGGGTCGAAGGTAACTTCATATTTTTGTTAGATTCCTCTCGCTTAAGTTCCTATATACACTCGTCAATAGCGTCGATGGCATAACAAGCATCTCCTATGACTGGTGCCATTAAGAACTTTGAAAGAATAAATTCTATCTTCAAATCACCCACCTCAAATGTTAATTTTCCTTTCTTAACATCAATTATGGCTCTGGCTGTTGATAGGAATGGTCTACCTAAGAGGATTGGGATTCCTTCATCTTCTTTAATATCCATAACCAAGAACTCAGTTGGGATATATAGCTGACCGATCTTAACTGGTATGTCTTCAAGTATGCCTATAGGATACTTAACTAGTCTATCAGCCATCTGGAGAGACGTTTTAGTCAGCTGCAATTCTCCTAAGTTTAAACTTCTACAAACTGCTAAAGGCATAAGGCTGACGCTGGCTCCTAGATCTAAGAAGGCTTTGTCAATAGTATGATTTCCTAAGATACAAGGAGTGGAAAAACTTCCTGGATCCTTTTCTTTCTTGGCAAGTTTATTTTCTGAAATAAAATTGCATTCGATAGGTTTGGGATCATCAAGTCTACGCTTGTTGGTCAGGATGTCTTTTAGGAATTTAGCATAAGATGGTATCTGAGTGATGGCTTCGGTGAAAGGAATCTCTACATGGAGTTTTTCTATAAATTTAACGAATCTATGGTATTGATTTTCAAGTTTGGTTTGTTTAAGTCTTTGCGGAAATGGGACTCGGGGTTTGTACGGGGGTGGTGATTTATTAGTTTTATCTTTTAATTCTGGTTCTTTTTACTTTTCGGGTTCCTTTGGTTCCTCCACTTGGTCTATAGGAAAAACATTTGTCTTAGGTGTACTCATGGCTGGATTCTTAGGTCCATCGTAAGTAGTCCCACTTTGTAAGGAAATGGCATTAGCTTTCCCTTTAGAATTTGGTTGAGGTTGTCCAGGGAATTGTCCTCCAGGTGTAGTTTGTGGGGCTTGTGTTTGGGCTATCTGCGAGATCTGGGTTTCAAGCATCTTGTTATGCGTAATTATTTGATCAACCTTAGTTCCTAATTGCATGATTAGTTCGTTTACGTGAATATTCTGATTTAGGAACTCTTTGTTTTGCTGGGTTTGAGCTGAAATGAAATTTTCCATGATTTTCTCAAGTTTTTGTTTGGGTGCCACAACTTGCATAGGTTGATTTGGTCTTTGGGCTTGGAAACCTGTAGGTCTCGGAGGTGTAGAGTTTTGTATTGGGCTATTGTTTTTATAAGAAAAGTTTGGGTGATTCCTCCATCCGGGGTTGTAAGTGTTTGAAAATGGGTTTCCTTGGGTGTAACTTACTTGGTCTGAGCAAGGCTCATCCAACAAGTTACATTCCGTAGGTTGATGTCCTTGGGTCCCACAGAGTTCGCATTCGGAAGCTACTGCGGCTACAGTATTATGGTTTTGAGACATGTTTTGAACTTTTAAGGCAAGAGCGTCCATTTTAACTTGCATCATGTCTAGAGAAATTATCTCATGTTTTCCTCCTTGGGTCTCCTTTTTCTCTACCGTATCTCGTTCTGTTCCCCATTGGTAATGGTTTTGGGCCATGTCCTCAATGAGAGCGCATGCTTCTAGGTAAGGTTTATTCATCAATGCGCCACCAGCGGCAGCATCAATAGACATCTTTGTGTTGTAATGGAGTCCATTATAGAAGGTGTGGATGATTAGCCATTGTTCTAGGCCATGGTGTGGACAGGCTCTTAATAGGTCCTTATATCTTTCCCAAGCTTCAAAAAGTGATTCTCCCAGGTTTTGGTTAAATCTAGTGATTTGGTTTCTAAGGACAACAGTTTTGCTGGGCGGAAAATATCTTGCGAGAAATACTCTTATAAGGTCTTCCCAGGTTGTTATTGAATTAGGTGGAAGGGAATCTAACTAATCTCGTTCTTTATCTCTGAGGGAAAAAGGGAATAATCTTAGTCGTATTGCCTCAGGCGAAGCACCATTGCATTTTAAAGTGTCTGTTAATTGTATAAAAGTTTTTAAGTGTTGATTCGGGTTCTCAGTAGTGAGACCACGGAATTGGTTTTGTTGCACCAATTGTAGCAATGAGGGTTTTAGTTCGAAATTATTTGTGGTTATAGCTGGGTTTACAGTACTTGAACTAGGTTCCTCATCTAACGGTTGGGCAAATTCCTTAAGGGGTCTTTGGTTACGATTCTTGGCCATAGTTTTTCTAATTCTACAAAGAAAATGGATGTAACGTTCAGGTTCTGCTAAAGGATTGAATAAGGTTCCGGTGCTGCGAGATCTTCGCATTAACTGGATTGTAAAACTTAGTCTAGACGGTGCGACTATAGGGTGCGAAATTTTGATGAAATTGCTCCCCGGCAACGTCGCCAAGAACTTGATGCGGTGTATTCGTAAGTGTATGAATCGCGTCAGAGTAATATAAAAGATTATCGATCCACAGAGACCAATCGTCAATCTATCGTTTCCTATTGTTACGGTGTTTAGCTAAGTCAATATTAAACAGGGAATTTAGCATGCAAGAAAGTAAAGTGCAGCGAAATAAACTTCAGATATAAAAGCAGGGTTGAATGTAATTCACGTAGTCAGATGATACTCGCAATGCTTCGGAATAGAACTACTTATAGGGCAATATTTTGTACTAAAGAAAATAACTAATTTAATAAGAACTGTCGCTTTCGCGTAATCAGAACCGAGTTTACTCTCTAATCAGACCTTCTTATTGTCACTTATAAAAAGGCGCGCATTGCGTTAAAGGAATAAACCTATTTTTAAGAAATAGAGCACTTGACCAAGTTGAAAAGTATCTTGATCTGGAATTTCTAATAAAAAGGAACCTAACTTTAACCCTATAAATGCGTCCGAAAATAGTTTCAAAATTGATTTCTTTGATAATAAAAATCCCTAACTAACTAGACAAAGCGCTTTCGCTTCCTTTGACCAGTTAGAACTAACCGAGTTTAGCAAAGGGTTGGACGGCTTTCGATCTTACCCAACAATAATAAAGTACAGAAAACTCGTATTAAAAACCAAAATAGCCCATAAGCATTTCTATTGACACATTATTTGGAATATCGATCTAACTAGATTTCTTACATTCTAGCCCAGTAAGGTTTAGCCTGACATGGGAATGTAAACAGACATGTTAAAATAAATCATGCGAGAAAGTAAATAATTTAAAGTGCGGTGTGGGAAATAAACAAAGTAAAAGTAGTGCAGGAAATAAACAAAGTAAAAGCAGGTGCGGGAAATAAACAAAGTAAAAGCAGTGCGGGAAATAAACAAAGTAAAAGCAGTGCGGGAAATAAACAAAGTAAAAGCAGGTGCGGGAAATAAACAAAGTAAAAGCAGTGCGGGAACTAAACATAGTAAAAGCAGTGCGGAATATATAAATAGAAACCTGCTCCAAACGGGGAGGTTTTAAATCTGGTACAAACTGGAAGTAAAATGCGACTGGAAATAAATAGCAGTTGAAAATAAATGTGGCAAGATGTGTGGATCGAAACTATGTGTGTCGAAGGGTTTAGAGGTGGATCGAAGCAAGTTGCTCGAAGGAAGCCAGTTCCCAGTCGAAGCTTGTGGATCAAAGCCAGCATGAAGATAGACTTGTAATTCATAATGTCGAAACTATGTGCGTCGAAGGGTTTAGAGGTTGATCTAAGCAGGTTGTTCGAAGGAAGCCATTGCCCAGTCGAAGCTTGTGGATCAAAGCAAGGAGGTGGATCGAAGCAGGTTGCTCGAAGAAGCCATTTCCCAATTGAATCTTGGGGATCGAAGAAAGCTTGCTCTTCTTTGACTTATCAAAAATATGCCAACCAACCCTTTTAATCAGTCATGTGGTTTGAACAGCCTAAACCAGATTTTGAATTCAATATAGTTATCTGCATCTGCACACCTTTTTTATCTTCTTTGCCCTTTCGACAATTTCCTCTTCGACCTGATGCTTGAAAGCCCAAAATAATCCATGGAAACTATATGGGGCATTAAAAATCCAATTGTACTTATGCAAACTCAAACCCTAATTCTGAGGTACTAGTGCTGAGGAAGTGGCTTGACCTAGTCAATACTTGTGCAAACTTGAGCTTTTGAAAATCTTTGTGAGAAATGTCTTGAGAAAAGAGAGGGTAAATTTTCGGGTACAACAGTTGCCCCTGTTCAATCTTCTTAAACCTGAAGATTTATATTGGTGAGTCCGTCATTCGTAACTTGAGGGTAGAAGATGATTGAACACTAGAGTGCCCAGAAATTTGCACTCGACCATGTGTTAGTTGATTGTGTAGGGAATGGGCTTAAAGATGCAATTTGGAGAGATAATGGAGAGTTGTCGGACATGGGCTTATAGATGTCACCCAAAGATTATTATTGATAGAAATTAGACTAAGTCTAAGCTTGAGTGTAACTTGGAGAAGTATCAGAATAAATCTTTGGTCGATTTAATTTTGTACGACATGCTGGAATAGACTCGTGTTAAGCCGTGTTTGGAAATGTATTAGAAGGAATTCGTGTAAGACTGCTTCAGGATGAATCCGTGTGGGACTATATCTGGAAATTCACGAGAAGGAACCTGTGTAGGGCTGCTTCGGGATGAGTCCGTGTGAAACTTTATCTCAAAATGTATGAGAAGTAGCTTGGGTAGGGTTGCTTCGGGATGAGTCTGTGTGAAACTTCATCTGGAAATGTATGAGAAGAAATTTATGTAAGATTTCTTCGGGATGAGTCTATGTGAAACCGCATCTGGAAATGTATGAGAAGGAGCCTGGGTAGGGCTGCTTCGGGATGAGTCCGTGTGATACTGCATATGAAAATTTATGAGAAAGAGCCTGGGTAGGGCTGCTTCGGGATGAGTTCGTGTGAAACTTCATCTAGAAATATATGAGAAGGAGCCTGCGTAGGGCTGCTTCGGGGTGAGTCCGTGTAAAACTACACCTGGAAATATATGAGAAGGAATCTGTGTAAGATTGCTTTATGATGAGCCCGTGTAAAGATGCATTTGGAAATTTTGAGAAGGAATCCATGTAAGATTGCTTTATGATGAGCCCGTGTAAAGCTGCATCTGGAAATTATAAGGAACCTGTGTAAGATTGCTTCTGGATGAGCCCGTGTAAAGATGCATCTGGAAATGTATTTGGAAATTTTGAAAAGGAATCTGTGTAAGATTGCTTCAGGATGAGCCCGTGTGAAGCTGCATCTGGAAATACATGAGAAAGAGCATGTATAGGGCTGCTTCAGGATGAGTCCATGTGAAACTTCATCTGGAAATTAGAAGGAACTCGTGTAAGATTTCTTCATGATGATATTGTGTGAAGCTACATCCAGAATTTAGAAGGAACCCGTGTAAGATTGCTTCATGATGAGCCTGTGTAAAGCTGCATTTGGAAGTTAGAAGGAACCCGTGTAAGATTGCCTCATGATGAACCCTTGTGAAGCTGCA
Source organism: Vicia faba (assembly GCA_948472305.1). Lineage (NCBI taxonomy): Eukaryota > Viridiplantae > Streptophyta > Magnoliopsida > Fabales > Fabaceae > Vicia > Vicia faba. The sequence continues at coordinate 1,081,009,206 of OX451736.1, read as the reverse complement.
TCTGGAAATTTTAAGAAGGAATCCATGTAAGATTGATTTAGGATGAGCCCGTGTGAAGCTGCATCTTGAAATTTTGGGAAGGAATCCGTGTAAGATTGCTTCAGGACGAGCCCGTGTAAAGCTACATTTAGAAGGAATCCGTGTAAGATTTCTTCAGGATGAGCCCGTGTGAAGCTGCATTTGGAAATTTTGAGAAGGAATTTGTGTAAGATTGCTTCGGGATGAGCCCGTGTAAAGCTACATTTGGAAGTTAGAAGGAATCCTTGTAAGATTGTTTAGGATGAGCTCGCGTGAATCTACATTTGGTCACGTAGGTAGTTTCTCTGTCTTGTTTCAGGAACTACTCTTGGACATGTTGAAAATTATTGATGATAATTATCTGTTGATTGATCTTTCCTGAAAAGGTAAAGAGTTAGTTGTACGCAATGTCATGATGTATGAAATACACTGTGTAATGGTGTTCTCAAAATAAATGAGATCGTGTTATATGTGTTTCGTATGCATATGCTATGATGTATGAACGTGAAATGTTATTGAAGTACATCTTTGTCCGTGAAAATAAGTTCCTGACTACTGCTGGGGAGTTTTGGGAAGTTAAATCCCTGACTGCTTGTTGGAGATGAAGAGTATGTGTATCTTTGAACTTTGTTTAGAGTGTTTCCGCTGGGGATTCCTGTTTTGTTGTTTGAGGAGAACTCTGTTGGGGTACATTAACTTTGCTTGGAGGAAACTCTATGGAGAGTGTTGATTTCTACTTGAGGGAAAGAGTTTAGGAGTTCAGTTGTTTGTTGCTCTACTAGGGAGCTAACTCTTGATTGGAGAGTAAGAAATGACCCGCTGGGGATAAAGAAGTTAAATTTCATCTGGTCGGATTCCAGGTTTTACAACAACTCAACTGGGGATAGTGGCAAACTCTACTGGGGAAGAGGAGTTTTGTTAGTGATTTGAAGAAGTTAAACTATTATCTGGTTGGGTCCAAGTTTTGTAGTAACTCGAACGGTTATCTGGTCGGGTCCAGGTTTCAGTAATTTTGATCTTGAGGTTAGTGGGCATTTGGTTGGGTCCAGGTTTCAACAATTGAAGAAGTTAAACTACTATCTGGTCGGGTCCAGGCTTTTGTAACTTTTGGGGATAGTAACAACTACGTTGGGGATATCAATGACTCTATCGTGGATTAAAGTGTTAGAACATAGTTTGATTCTACAACCCTTAGTTAGAGTTTTGATGATAACAAATCCAAAGAACAAATATGCACCCTAAAAATTATGTTATTGTGTATACAAAAGTTCCGACCAAAGCAGCATCAGAAGTTAAGCTATAGAAGCTACACGCTGAAGCAATCAGAATTTGCGCTGAAGATTGATGACCAGAACCTACGCTTAAGTGAAGTAAACTCTGATTCTGAACAAGAGTATAATAATCTAAGTCATCAATGTGCTGAAGCATCAGCAGCAGACAAGGATGAAAGATTCTGAAGCATTACTATTTTTTCAAGACAGCATCAATTACAACGGCTTCATTCATACAGGATCTTCTCCATATGGAAATTGAGTTAATGACATTTATCGCACTTAATGATCAACAGGAATCCATTTCCTATATAAACAAGCTCAGTGTTTAAATCGTTTATGATTTGCATATACTACACGCGAGAATTCAAAAATGCTGCAAGCTTACTCATCTTTCCACACTTTAAATTTGTGTAAAATATCACAGTTGTGATAATTGCTTTTGTAACGAAAAAACATTTGTACACACATTCTTGTATCTTTGTTTAAGACAGTGTTCCTTGAGATTAACCGGATTGTGGTTGTACTCAAGAAGACTTTAACAGTTGTTAAAGTAGTGATTGTAATCCTTTTGAGATTAGTGGATTAAGCTCTCGTTGGAGAGAGGCGAAATCACCTTGACGGGTGGATTGGAGTAGTTTGAGATCAAACGAACCAGGATAAAAATACTGTGTCATTGCGTATTTGATTTCACGTTTTCAATTCAAGCCCCCCTTCTTGTGTTTTTCACTTCTTCATAAAGGGTATTGTCTGTTGATTTGTATTGGTCTGGAGGATTCGTAGTTTGTTGGGGAAATAAACCCATTTAAAAATATGTTGGGGAGGTGTTTTCTTCTGGAAGAACTCCTCAAGGCTTCCTCTTAAGACCAATTCAGTTGGGGATAGGTTTTTCGGAGGTTAAAACTCTGGCTGGTGATTGCATGGATCCAACTTTGTTGGGATATCCATGAATTTGGCCTTGTGGGGTTTGTACCCTTATCTGTGAAGATTGTTTTTTGGGGATAACTTTATAGAGGTGGCTCTGGTGATTTCACCGGGGATCACCTTATGAAAGGGACTTTGGGATTTTGTCACTGTTCATAGCGCTGCCAGAAAATATGGGCTTGTCGTACGTGCCCCTTTTCTAGAATTGATGTTCAATGTCCCAAGTGATTCAGATGTAGACCTGCCCCTGGTTATTTAGCACTTCTTGAGAGATTTTTTTGGAATCTCGACTTGACTTCCACAGATGGGTTAGACTATAACATGTCATCCCCCCTTGATTATGGGATATTTATCTTTGGAAGTGTCTTCCCATTTGAAGTGATTCTGCTTCTTGAGAGAATTTTTGTTCATTGGATATTCGTCGCGCGAATTTCTCTGTTGTCAAACAAATAGCTATATGCAAACAACAGTATTCAAAATAATGCAAAGTTTGTTTTTTTCTTGAAGTTTTGAAAATGCAGTTTTAACAAATAAAAGAGTTTTGTAAGAATATGAATTCAACTCGGGATTTACAATAAGCCTTACAGGAGTCAGGATGCCTTTTGTAACAGTATGCTTTCGAACTAACCCATGCTACAATTAGGACTTTTAAAGGTTTGTAGCGTGGCCTGGTTCACGGTTTAAGAAACAAAGGATAAGGCTCAAACTTTATTTATACCCTCCTGTTCTTCATGATGTTCTTCAGCTCTATACTCAGTTAATTGTGCATTTTGAATTCCAATTGAGTCTGGAATGACGTTTTGGTGATGGTTCGGATATTGAAAGTTTATTCATTAAGGCAGTCATTTTTGCAACATTTTTCATGTTTGTCGAGGATTTGTGGCGACCTCTTTTTGATTTATTGTCCTTAATATTTTCCTGACTGTTCTTGTTTTGAGATTACAGCCAGAGGAATGCCCCAGTTTTTCTTAAGTCTCCTTTATAGGTTTTGCCTATTGGGCTTTTCTTTTAAGAGGTAATAACTGCCTATTTTTTGGGGAACCAACACCATCTTTTGATTCAGAAGGCTATTTTCGTCGTGAAGTGACAGCTTGTGACTGAAGGCGCCTTTGAATTAACTGAGAAACTACCCTGCCCCAGGTTATGATTAAAAGTTTCAATTTGTGTGAAAAAGAAAACTCCTACTTCTTTGGCTCAAAGGGATTGACTAGGGATCATCTTCCTTATAACTCCAGTGTTTAGGAATTGAAAGAACGCCTGTACATCGTTAGGAAGATCTGTCCAAAAGCATATTGTATGATATTATGGTATTATTTTCGTCATCCTCCCTCTAAAGGCTTGCAACTTTTAACGAGAGTTGAATATCACGAAAATAAGGGAATAAACGCACAGTTTAAATATAGTGAAAACGAATGGATTAATTCAAGAAAAATATATGCAATGCATTAATGAAAGTAACCAAAGTCTGACATAAAGATAAGTGTTTAAACAAACAAAGAAATTACAATTGAAAATTAAAAATGAACTAGACGCTCAATGATTTGGCATGGGAGCAGTGATCACGTTGAGAGTCTCAGGAGGGCCAAATTCAATCTCCTTGGCATGAATCATATTTTAAATCTTGTATTTCAGCGCCCAACAATCATTAGTATCATGCCCAAGACTGTCGGAATGATAGGCACATAATGCATCGAGACTGTAGTTAGGAGAAGAAGTTTTTGGGTTTGGGTGAGGTCCTATCAACGTAATCATATTCATCCCCAACATGTGTTGTAGTGCTTGAGATAGTGGCATGTTGATTTTGGTAAAATTTCTCTTGGGCTCGTCTTGCCTTTGCTGATTTCCCTGTTTTTGTTGTCGCACTGATGCAAGCCTAGAGATCAGGACTGCCCCCACATATTGGTCTTGTTTACTCTTGTTACGACCCTTTTGGCCGTACACAGCATTGGACTCTTTCTTCCCATTGTACAGCTTCTTCTGAGTATCGGAGGATGTAGCCCCTTGGATCTTTCCGCTTTTGATTCCATTTTCAACTTTCTCCCCAGTTAGAATCAGCTCGGTGAACCCGTTCAAGGAGCTTCCGATTAGGTGATTGAAGAAAGGTCATGTCAAAGTTCCCATAAACATATCAACCAACTCCCTGTCAGTTAAGGGTTACTTCACCCTGCCATCCAAGTCTCTCTATTTTTTAGCGTACTCTTTAAAGCCTTCATTTGAACCCATGGTCATATTCTGCAGCTGCACACGAGTTGGTGCAAGATCAGCGTTGTATTGGTATTGCTTGTAGAAAGCAGTAGCTAGATCCTCCCAGGTGTGGATATTGGCCCCTTCTAATTGGTAAAACCACTCCAACTGCGTCCCAGATGGACTCTCTTGGAAAAAGTGCACCCATAGTTTCCTACCGACGGTGTGCGCCTGAATCTTACGGACATAGAATTTTAGATGAAGCTTCGGACAAGAGACCCCATCATACTTGGCAAAAGCAGGATCTTGAATTTGTGGGTAATGACCACCCCAAGAATCAAACCCAAGTCTCCAAAGTCCAATCCAGGCACAACTTGGATCTCTACAGCTTTTAGTCTATCTTCAAGTTGTTTGTATTAGTTGTCGGTCGGTGGGTACTGCTCCTTAGAATAGTCTTCGTCCTCGGTAGCTTGGTTATCCCTAGCTCTAGTGCTTCTAGATTCCTTTTCTTGATTATCTTCTTCCTCAGAAGAAGTATCTTCTTTTTGAGCTAGTTGGGCAGGCCCCTTGAACCTTCTTCCCATGTTGAGGATGACAGCCTTCCTCTTAGTCTTATTCTTGCTCCCTTTGGTGAAGAGTGCTTTCAGATCTTCCTGCCCCTTGGCTAAGTTCAGGAGCACTTGTTGGAACTGGGCATTCTGAGCTTGGAGATCTTTAATTGTTTGTTCTTGAGCCATTTTCTTACTGAAATAAACAGCGATAAAAATGAGAAACCTGTCTTAAGAATACCTCTTATGTAATGACATGCATGATACTTAAAAATGCAACGTTTTCAAGGATATCACGGGGTAACCACGAGAAGATGTTAGAATTTGAACTTCGATGATAGCTTTGAATGGAGAACTTCGTATTGTTGGATGTCCTTCCACGAGAATCAAGCTCACCATGTCAAGTGGGTCATTTCCCTTGACTCAAGTTATCGTTCTTTGGTCTTTGACAACATTTGGTTAGAGGAGAATAAATCCTCTTGCCCCTTGATAGACGTCTAGTTCATCATTACCCTGCATCACAGGCACTTTGAGATCCTTGAAATGGTTAGTGGAAATGATATGGTATGATGTCATGATGTTATGTACAAATATACATACAAAGCAAACAAGTTGTTATGTACAAATAATCATATACACATAAAGCAGGAAATTCCTTAGGTTTAGGCTTGCATGGAGTTCATAGGTAAGTACCCTTTTGAATTTTAGTTGGTTCAACTTGTCCTAGAAAGTAATCGGATTCTAGGGTATCTCAATATCATTGATCTTTCTTCATTGGGCATTGTTTCAGCGCAAGCCTCTTTATTATCGATCGAAATATTCCGAAAGTCCGATCTCAATGAGCATAGCATCGAGTATCAACCAACTTCGGATTGCACCAAAGCCGGCTATATCACTACTTCCTAATGGCCAAGTTGTTCAATTAAAGGTTCTAAGGTTAGTTAGTGCTTCATGACACCACACAGCGGCCCCGTATTCTCCTTGACTAAACTCAAGGGCTACAGGTACCAACAAATGTGTCACACTAACGTAGCCATTATTTCAACCATGTCGGTATACCCTGCACAGTTTCCATAATTTATTGCTACTTACCTAATGGTGTTCTCCGATCCGGGTAAAGGATCAAAACAAACCCAAACAAAAAGCCCAAAATGTAAAGCAAACAAATCAAACAATAAAATAAATTAAATGTGATCGAGCTCTAAGGTAACCCCACTTTTTTTATATCCCCAGCAGAGTCGCCAGTTCTGTAATACGGTGGGAGAACTGACTTGGGTGTTTTGTGTTTCATCTCAAATGTTGCGGATAGCAAGAGTCACTGTCGACTTTTCTTTTATCCAATAAAGGAAAGGGTGAAAAGAATAGGAAATACCTTTGAGATATTTTCCTGAGTTCGGGGGGCAGGTTATGAAAAGGGAATGTGTTAGCACCCTTTTCATCTGTAGTTATCTACGGGCTCTTAGTTGCTTTCTAGATCATTTAAAATTTGCTTTGTTTGAAAATGTGCTTTGTGGTGTAAGTTTGAAAATATTTTGAAAACGCCTTTGTTGCGGCTAACTTTGTAATGATTCTCGTCTCTATAAGAATGTATACAAAGTGTTGGTTTTGAAAATAGTTCAAAGCGATGTTTGTTTTTTGAATATGTTTTGAAAGTGTAAGTGTGGAAATGGTTTTAGTTTGTGAGCAAGCAACTATGAGCATCCTACCTACTCAAAAGGTCTATGTTCTTTTCCTCCTCCTTTAGATGTTGCTATCTTACCATTGATTTGATAAGAAGCCCTATTGTTGGATGTGAAGGGACAGGCGCGGGTCATTGCATAGTCATGAATGGCAATATTGTGAGATATATTAGCATTTCTCTTAAGGGACTAAGATCATTTGTAAGGCAACATCCGTAGCGTCATCGAGGGACTATGATCTTGTATTTTAATTATCTTTGCTAAGATGGCTCACATGCACTTCATGACTATTTTTCTCAAGGCAACAAGTGGAGTTAACCCTAGAGATGTAAGTGTAAAAGTGTTTATTTTTCATGCATTGTCTTGTCTTGGATTAGGATTTTCTAAGGTTGATTTTTCATCTTTCCATACACACCCTAATTACTAACATTTATGAAAGTGATGAAATTGCGGAAAATAAATGTTCTATGCTATTACATCATTTAGGGGATGGGGGATACAAATGTACAAATGGGGATTGCAAGAAATTAAACATAATTATCTATTACAAACCATATTGAATATCTATGAAGCAAATATATGAAATATGTATAAAAAAATAGCACAAAAAAGAGAAAAAAAACAAATCTTTTGACATCATGTGTCGAAGCATGTGTCAAAGCATGCTTATATGCATCGAAACGTATCCTTCTTTCGACCCTATAATTCCAAATCGAAGCATAACGTTGTGTGTCTAATCACACACCCTTTTCCCTTCAGTTTGGGCCTTTAAAGCAGTATGTGTCGAAGCCTAAGGCTTTGTGTCGAACCATGTTGTAATTTCTCACTCCAACATTGTTTTACGGTCTGTACAGGTTAGTTCTTAACATATAATTGACAAGAAAGGAAAACAAACAAAAGGTTAACTTCAAAGGAAATGATTATTACTTGTTATCTTCGAATATGAATCATCAATGATGCTTGAAACGAAGGGTTTAAAGTCAAGAAGACTTACCTTGAAGCTGGAATTTGTGTTTCGAACTTGAGTTGCTGCCTTGAATGTTCTTGGGTTCGAAAGAAAAGAACATAGGTGTTGTATTTTTTTGGTTCTTGATTTAAGAGTGTTTTAAGGCTTCAGCCTTCGTGTTCTCTCCTCTCTCTCTTTTTTCTTCTTCTCCTTTTTCCTTGCCAAAGCCCCCCTTTGTATGTTGTGAAACAACTTATTTATAGAAGAGTCTTGTTGGGGTTTTGGGGGGAAAAACAAATAAAATTTGAATTGTTTGGGTATGTTCTTCCATTTATTTTTTTTGCAGCTCTTACATGCTAATTCTGTGCAAATATGGAGTTGAGATAATGCAGGATTCGACTGGATTAGGAGCAGCATAGCATGACTGTTTTTGCAGCAGTTTTGGAGTGTTGTGGCAGCTTGGTGTAGGGTTGTTTCATAGCAGTACAACAGACCATTTTTTGACATGGTTTTAGGTTGTTATGTGGACAGCACAACAAGCTTAGGCTTGGTAGCATATAGGACTTTGTTCAGCAAGCATCTTGAATTTTTAAAAGATGTTGAATACTTCATCCTTTCATTTTGATCACATAGATTCACAACCTTCGACGAAACTTATCAACAGACAAAACAATATTTGTTTCCACCAATTGTATGTTCTTCGAATGGATCAAATTCATATGAATGTAACACTTACTTTGTCCTTTCGTTTTGATCACATAGATTCACAACCATCGACCAAACTCATCAACATACAAAACAATATTTGTTTCCACCAATTGTATGTTCTTCAAATGGACTACATTCATTTGAACCTTCGACCAAACTCATTAACAGATAAAACAATATTTGATTCCACCAATTGTATGTTCTTCGAATGGACCAACATTCATCTGAATGTACCACTTTGAGTATTCAAGATGATCTCATTGGCATAGTCGAAACAAAAGAATCTTTGGATTGCTTTCCTACCAGTAACCATATCTTGAGTAATCAGTTGATTAAGTGGTCGAAAGTTCAAATGTACAAACATCAAATTGTAATTCATAGTGTCGAAACTATGTGTGTCGAAGGTTTTAGAGGTGGATCGAAGCAAGTTGCTCGAAGGAAGCCATTGCCCAATCGAAGCTTGTGGGTCGAAGCAAGCATGAAGATAGACTTGTAATTCGTAGTGTTGAAACTATGTGCCTTGAAGGGTTTAGAGGTGGATCGAAGCAGGTTGTTCAAAGGAAGCCATTGCCCAGTCGAAGCTTGTGGATCAAAGCAAGGAGGTGGATTGAAGCAGGTTGCTCGAAGAAGCCATTGCAAAATCGAATCTTGGGGATCGAAGCAAGCTTGCTCTTCTTCGACTTGTCAAAAATCTGCCAGCCAACCCTTTCGATCAGTCATGTGGTTCGAATAGCCTGAACCAGATTTTGAATTCGATATAGTTATCTGCATCTGCATGCCTTTTTTATCTGCTTTTCCCTTTCGACAGTTTCCTCTTTGACCTGATGCTTGAAAGCCCAAAATGATCCATGGAAACTATATGGGGCATTAAAAAACCAATTGTACTTTTGCAAACTCAAACCCTAATTATGAGGTATTAGTGTTGAGGAGGTGGCTTGACCTAGTCAATACTTGTGAAAACTTGAGCTTTTGAAAATCTTTGTGAGAAATGTCTTGTGAAAAGAGAGGGAAAATTTTGGGGTACAACACAGTGCTTCAATTTTCGAGTGTTTTCACAAAGTATGTTCAAAAGGGTTCATTCGACTAAGGTGAAACAAATTTAAAAACAATAAATAAGGACTTGTAAAATAAAACAAAATATGTTTTAAACTATAAAAAAAGATGACATAACATCAAAATAGTTGAAAATGGTTTGAT